>CM024563.1:19193587-19784359 GCA_014182515.1 Eucalyptus microcorys
TACACAAAGGTCATCTTATGTACTCCATCTTCTGACATTCTTGTATGTTGCTTTTGAACCCGATACATAATTCTACATGCATAAGAAAAGAGGAATAGATTCTACAGATTGTATCTGCCTGTTTTTTAGTCTGAAAACACAACTAAGAATGCTAGCCACTCAAGGACCAATATCCAAACCAACTCAAAAACTGTTTTGTTTGGAAAATGGAGTACTATAAGAAGGAGCTGATGCGGGAGTAGGTGCAAAGTACGAAGGCACCTGAGGAGCCGAAGAAACTATATATGGCGGTGCAGACAGTGCACAGCTTGCTCCTGGTTTCTACAACAGCACAAGCACAATATTGTTCAGAATCCACTACAGAATGATCATGGTAAATCGTCATGATGCTGTTCTACACCGGAGGGCAGCGGCAACGTGCCAGAGAATGCAGCAGACTTGAGCTTGCTGGACATAGACGACAAATCGGACAGCAGAGGTGATGCGTCAGAGAATGCAGCAGATTGGGAGCGAAGGCAAGAGAGTGAATTTTGAAAAGAAGAGAGAGAGAGAGTTTCTTCGTTCCTCACAAGAGGGAGACCTAACAATTCGCAATATAGAGAATTTTAAGATCTTTCCCAGTAGGACCACCCGTTGATGTCGCTCCACGCGTTACTCACCAGGTGGAGAGGGATTGTGCTCAGGTGGTGGAGCGGACCGCCTTGATATTGCTAGTATAAACACCTAGAAGGGGGTGAATATGTGTAAAAACAATTTATCGAGGTACGAAAGCAATACTAGGCAAACAATAGAAAGGAAGTTCTTCAAAACAGATTATGATCAAAGTAAACAAAGAGTAGGGAAGAGAAAATTGAACACAAGGTTTATAGTGGTTCGGCTTATTCCAAGCCTACGTCCACTCTTTCGCACTGACAGCCCACCAGCTGGATTTCACTATGAACAAAAGAGATGTTACAGCAATGCTTTCCCTTGATTCCACAGTGTAGATATTCTACCACACTTTCTCAAGGTATCTCAAAATATAGACTCTCTTTTGCGTACAAGATTTCGCTCAGTAAATGAATTGACAAAGAACAAGGAGCTTCAGACTTTGGAATTCTTCTATCGTACACGTCTCGAACAACTGGAACGTCTTCCTTATATACTCATTTATGCCATCATACCCGTTGGCACTTACCAAAGGAATTCTTCCAATCTTCCCGTTTGGACAGAATCAATTAGGAAGATCATTCGAGCTATTAAAGGAACATGTCGATAGCCCATCAATCCTGCTCGCCCATACAATCGGGATCTCGGTTTCCATAAGTAGAACCTTCCAAGTATACTTCGCCAATCATCGGATCTTTAATCAATCTTGATTCGAATAAAGGAATCTGTTATGTCATATCCAGCCAAGAGATCTTCGTCGCCGATAAGATCAAATCCTTAACGAAACACACAAATTCCCCGGATAGACCTTCTTCGACAAACTACAAGCTGTCAATGAGAATAGGCTTTGAGTCTTGAGTCTGGCAGTCCGAAAGTCTTCAGACTTTAAATAGTAGAGTCTGCAAATCTTCATACTAGACTGATGGAAACGTTTTGTCAACTTCAAAATATTCCAGAAAGATTTCTCCAACACGCCTAATAACTTCTCTATGAAGATAAGGTATATAGAAAGTAGTACATTGCAAAGCTCGGCATATGATATCAACCAAGAATGACTTCGTCCCAGAGACTTAACGACTCCATACGCTGCAGAGCAGCACAAGCTGCTCGGAGACGAGAGACTGTGAGGAGCACTGCAAGGATGTAGAGGCGAAGCCAAATTATTTGTCTTCTGGTGCAATCAGGCTTCCAACGACCAAAAAAAAAATGAAGCTGAAGGCAACGCTCAAAATATGCCAAAACTTCAACTTAGGCTGACGAGGAGGAAGAGATCTGAAGAATTAGGCTACACACACTGATCAGTCTCCACAAATAAGAGAGAATAAAAAGGACAACTGGACAATCAGCCCCACCAAGAAAGAATGAAGTAGGTGTGGAAGCTTGCAATGTCAGTCTCATACAGACATAACTTGTATTCATTCCTTCCTTGCATGAACTGTCTGCGTGCATGAAAACATAGCAAGAAACCGGTCACGAATATCTTTTAATGTCGTCGTGAAATATGACTGTTGTCTTGTGTTGTTATCCCGTGACGAGTTTCTTCAGAGAAGACAATTAAAAAATCTGCACAGCAATGCAGACAATTCAGCATTGCCAAAACCACCTCAGCATCATTCAAACAATTCAACCCCTCAAACACCAACTCAGCAACATCAAAGTAAATTGCATCAAATGTGGAGTTGATGTTTGATGTTACTACCTTTGTTATGGTTTACTCTATTGTTGCTCGGTTAGTGTTTGAGAGGTTGAATTGTCTGAATGACGCTGAGGTGGTCTTGGCACGGCTGAGTTGTTTCATGATGCTATGTAGGTTGTTGATTGTAGTCTCTGAAGAAACTCTTCATGGGATTATAGCATGAGAACATTCGGGTTTTGCAACGAAATTAGAAGCTTTTCTCCGCAGCTTTCTAGTCGACCCAACCAATGCAGAGCTCATCGACTTCTATCTCAAGAGGAAGGCGATGGGAAGAGCACCCAAACCTGAAGTCATACCATAAAAACATATGGAACCACCATTAGGGGAGAGAGAATGGCAAAATTAGGATGCGAAAATTAGAGGTTGGAAAGATGAAACAAGCTTAAAATGGATATGCATATGGAGGTGTTTAGGAGCTTATGGGGTTTGAAAGAATGATATGTGAACCTACATACCAACTCATTCGTATAGGTTCATACATGCTATTAACTTGTAATGTATGTAAGTGCAATCCTATCATTAATTAGGTTATTTGTTTTATTAGTATGCGCAACGTATAGAAGAAACTCAAATCCTACCGTTGATTGGTTATGTTATATTATTTGTATGTATGGTATACGTAAGTAAACTAGAATCCTATCATTAGTTAGGGGAAAATTCCAAATAAGGACCTGAAGTTGACCAATTTTCTCAAAGAATGACCCGAAATGAACTTTGTGTCAGATAAAAACCTAAAGTGGACCCATTGTCTCAAATAAGTACCCGAAATAGTTGAATCAATTATAAGCTTGCTGGTCAGCCAAATATTCGCCGTCTATCAAGCATGTGACATTTCTGATGACCGGAGTTTGGGCAATTTTGTCAAAAAAAAATATAGGGAAAATTAACAAATCCTAGAACAGAAACAAAAAAAACCCTAGGTTTTCTACAGTCTCCTTGTTCCTTGTACCCAGCCTTTGCAAAGTGAAAGACCGAAATTCTCCCCATTTCTTGTACCCATCATTTGCAAAGTCAAAGACCCAAATTCTTCGCCGATTGAGGCACAAATTGAAAAACAAGAAGAAAACCATATGCTTCTTTGTTTGTTTGTAGAGACCCAAATTCTCCACCGGTCGAGCAAGGCGAGAAGCAACGAGAATCGAGTCACAACGATGACCGGGCAACGATTTGGTTAAGGAGCAAGTAGGGGAGAAGAAAGAAGAAAACGTAAACATCTAAATGAATAACCTAAACTTAATTAATTTAGAATTTTCCCTTTTTTCCAATCACAAATTTCTAATAAAATTGCCCCTATTTTAATCACCAGAAAATGTCTGCTAACGAACTAAGGTCCTCAATAGACATTAACTTGATCACTTTGAGTCCTTATTTGACACAAAATTCACTTTGGTTCCTTATTTGAAACAATTGGTACACTCCGGGTCCTTATTTGACACAAAGTTCACTTTGGATCCTTATTTGAGAAAATAGATTCACTTCGGATCCTTATTTGGAATTTTCCCTTAGTTAGGGATTTATTTTGTTTGTATTTGTATGATGTATATAAGTAAATTGAAATCATATCATTGGTAAGGTTTCGCATTGTTAGTTGAACTAATAAAAATCCTTGGAAATTTCCTTTACTGTCAAGTTGAAACCTACACGGTCCGTCATCTATTATAATTACTATTTTTACCATTATAAAATTAAAATTAAGAAAAAAATAAAGAGAATATATCTTGAGATACATTTATAAATAACATTGCTTATCCATTTATATATTCTTTACATAAAAGTACAATGAATGACCTAATTATGTTTTGCTACTAAATGATAGTATTCAGGTTTAGTTATATCGAACTAGCACATAAATATGTACAAATAACTCTAAAAAGTCCGACTTTAAGGTTACACGGATATCTGATTTAAAATGTCTTTGAAATATAAAACAATAAAATATTTTTCAAATAAAAAAATTTCTTCTATTGATTCATATCAAGGAATCAAAAGGTGGATTTTGTAGAGCATATATATCTAGCGAGTTAGAATAATAGAAATGGAAAAATTAGTAAATAAAAAACTAAATATACAAAGATGCACATGACAAAATTACTTCTAATAAATTTGAAGTGCATAAGTAGGAAAAGAAATAGATTTGAAAAGTATGTTTGTTGCATCCTCATTGTGTTTTAGAAGTCGATGGTTTTGCTGTTCCATGATCTATTACGTGCCGACTAAACTATTTTTCTTCTAGCCACCACCAGCCCTGGAGGCAATATTCTTAGGGGTTTCCTGGTGCATGGATGACAATAACATACAATTAGTATAAGTGATATATACGTACCGTAAAATGTACAATCCAAGGAAGAAATGGAATCCTTAGGATAGCAGATATACACACCCTGTAAAAGGAACACTAATATGCAGTCATCCCAAAAAGAAGTACCCCTCTCGATCTAGCATAGAGGGCAAACTTCATCCTTCCAATTAAAATTTATACAACTCTCTCCCAAAATTGCAGTACCATAAGACATGACCCATTTTTAAGGAAAGAAAAGCATCAACTTGCTTCCATTTAGATCCATGTCGGGAGGCAGACAATTCTCAATGGCTGTTTGAAGTTCCTCAAACCCAGGACCATGGTTGGCATTTCAAAGCTGCCACGGAACCTGGCTGGGGATTTACAGAGACTTGTGTAGAGAATGTCTTAGGCTTGATCGCCAGATTGGGGGATTGAAGTGTGCATTTGCTTCCCTGTCATCCAGTGCAATTACAGTAGTTAATCAGGCCGAAACTCTTAACAGATCCGTATAAGCACGCTGGTGCTTTTGTTTATCTAATTGATTTCATGAATAGGGTGATGCAACACCATTAGCACATCAGCAAAGTTATATTAGAGTAATCGGGCATAAGCAACAGGGGCATGTCAACATACTACCTTTGACTTACAACACTTATCACCAAAAGTTTAAAATTGATCACAAAGATCTGAAAATTTGTGCACCATTAGGGTAATCAATGGCTTATGAAGTGAGTTAAAGAGATTACTATTCATCCATCATAAGAAGCATCTCAAGACATCTCTTCGCTAGAGCAATGTGTGATATTACAACTTCGCATACACTAAAAGAAGGAAAATTCCGGGTGCTCGGTCCAAAGATGTCAAGATGACATACCTTCCTCTTAGCAGGTACAGACAGATTCTGAGCTGGCTTAAAGAAGGATTCTAATCTGTAGAGAATAAATGGAATCATCGGATAAGAGAAAGTGCATTTTGGAAGTCACTTTCATTTGTTCAAGCTTTAGTTACCGGCCTTGTGATGACTCATCCTTAGCTGCCTTAATCTTCTCTATTGCCTGATACGCAAGGTAAAACAACATTGAAAACATGTATGGTCTCTCCTTCAGAGGAAAAGAAGCAAATTCCTCAAGTAGGCAACTGACCAACACATTACTGAAGATAAAAGCCATAGCTTCGTCACTCTATCAATGTTGAACCCATTCTCATTCACGAGAAAAGAAATTAAGCCCTTGAAAGGGAAATAACAATCAGTTAGGAAACAAGTCAAAAATTCAAAAAGTGAAATGTTGCAAATAAATCCCAGCATGAAAATGGCCCACCTCCTCATTTGGAGCAGTCCATTTTATCTCAGGTTGCTCTTCCTTAGAAACTATTGGTTCCTTGAAAAGCAGTCGAGCTTCACTGTAAAGCCAATTATCTGGTATCTGATACCTATTCAAAAAACAAGCAAACATTTCCTTAAGAAGGATAACCGAACTGAATAAAGACTTCCAAGTAATGCAAAGAACCTCTGGGTCTTAAGGATAGAGAAACAATATGATTTTGTTCAAGTGAGATGAAAGAACAGACAAAGCAGACATCAGAATAGATAAAAGTATTACAGTAAATCAACACATGAAGTAGCACGGCTGATGCACTGATTGCCAGCCCAAATCTATCCGTGGCAAATGATCTTTCAGTTTCAAATTGTTGACCAAATATTTCCATGCCAGCTGAGTTTGAGAGATAATTCTTTTAAGTCAAGGAATTCAGCAGCCAAGACAATTACAGTGAGAAACTTTGCTGCCTACTTTTGCTTACAAGTCAGGCGACAAGATAAAAGCATAAGAAGCACCTCTGCTTGTTTATTTTCTCTAGTATGTTTTCTATGGAACCATGTTGACGGATAAGCTTAAGAGCAGTCAGCCCTCCAATACCTGATAAATTCATTCGAAAGTAAAGCCAACGAAATCATTAAGCCAAAAAATACAAGAGGGAAATATGTGATAGCATAAAACAGTTAACAGAGCACTGCAACAATATCACGTCTACCTCGAATGCTTTCACAATAATCACATCCAGAGAAAATGCACAGGTCAATGAATTGATCCATATCCAGATTCATCTCCTTCAAGATCTAAAAGTCAGGAAAGTGAGAAAAAAATTTAAGCAATCACAATGAATAAACTTTTCTAAGTACCTTGGAAATTTCAAATTCCATCACTGGAACTTTTCTTGAGCTGGGATCCATTAAATGGCGAAGAAATATAGGAGCTCCAAAAGTAAGGGAATCCATGTCTTCAGAAGCAACGGCATAAACCTGAAAAACAAATATTACAGCTAAAGCACCATTCATGGTAGATGAATTCTGGTTACCACACAACAATTAAGCAATGATAGGAATTCAAAGTCAGCGAAAACTCCTTGGACAAAGATGGCTTACTAAAGAACATACCAAATGTAAATGACTGCACAGAAGAAGACATTAGACAAGTGAACAAGAATATGTATGAGTAAAAAAGGAAATTAAATCATGTTTACATAGTGTTAAACGATTGGTTATCATGGGAAAACAATGAACAATTCTAAATCAGAAGACAATCAACTGGGAAGATACTTGCCTTTCCAGCTTTGCAAAGTGCAGCACATTGTGCCTCTGCTTCTGAAGGAGCCTAAAGTACAAAAACTGAATTTGGTATCTAAACTTTTTGTTAGAAATAAAAAAGAACAAACTTTTCAGACAGAATAGTAACCTCGATTACCGGGACACCAATAAGCCTTAATAGTCTTTTGCAGTCTTCATTGTGCTATTGTGTCACCTGCAAGAGTATCAAAGCCATGCACCACAAGTGCACACACATCCAGTTAGCTACGTCGATAAGTTTTTCTTGGAAAACAGAGACAAAATCAACTCTCACATCAAATAAGACAAAAATATCACGCCGTAAGGAAACCAAAACGAGACCAACCTTCACAGTTCTTTTACTGAATTTCTCTATGTCTTCCTTGTTCTGAGACTGCAGACACAATAAATACAGAGCTCACTGAGCATTTTTGTACTCTGTGTTTCTGGGTGCTTATGTGTGTGCGAGAGAGAGATGCATATACCGCAATGGCTACTGCCAACTCCTCGGAGGCATCTGCCCTCTTCAAAAAACTGCTCAGAAACTCATTTAGGGTAACTAAACATATTCATAGATAATTCCAAAAAATAGAAAAGAAAAGGCTACATAATAATAAGTACCGTTTTGCCAGCTCTTGCTTCTTCAAATCAGGAGGTTGACCATCAAACACGTAGCTATCATAACAACAGAAAAACATAATTCAGAGAAGCACGAGCTTCATTCTTCTAGCATTCTATCCCAATGAAAACACAGGAGGTAAAGAAAAAAACTTTACACTGGCTCTATGCCCGCCTCCAACAGCCTAATCGTCCGGTACAACATGCCTTGCAGATGACTACATGGGAAAACAAATCGAAAGGCAGCTCAAAGTCAATCTCATATACATAAAACCGAGTCCAAGAGATAACATCTGAAGCATCAAAACAGAAGGCTAGTCAACAATTCAGCCATAAACTATACGAAACTCGAGCAAAGTGGATTTTCATTTCCATGGAGTATTACAATGCCAGTGTACCTGGTGACATCACCAGCCTCGTTGGTGAGCATCTGAGTCCCCTTCCTCCCAACCACAACCTAATCCTCCAATCAAAAGAACCAAAAGACCCCTACACGAGCAACTTAACAAGGAACTGATAGATGCTGATGCTGGCATCGACGGCGATCCTCCGGCCGAAGTAGCTCTCGAGCTTCTGCTCCTTCATGGCGTTCGGGGCATTGTCCGCCAGTAGCTTCGTCAGTCCCTATCGAAATCAGTGGACGAGACTCGGTGAACAACATATGGAAAATGATGGGATTGAAGGAGACGGAGGTCGAACTGAACTACCTTGATGCCCATATCGATGAGAGAGAGAGAGAGAGAGAGAATTGTTGCAGTGGAAATTGAGGGATGAAATGGAAGCTGCTTGGGATGAATTGAATGGCTTCGAGCTCTTCCGCTTCCCTCCAGGGCTGAAGCGTGGGCGTCACGCGCGGGTGTTGCTAGTTGTTTTTTTTTTTTTTCTTTTAAGTACTAGTGATAAACTTTCGGACATAAGCTTAAAAACTAAATTCACAGGCTCGAGGTTGAATGATACTAGTAATAACTTCTCATTCCTAATAATTGAGTAAATGAAAATGTTAGAACAAATTAAACTCCAGGGACAACATATATTGAACAAATTAAAATTCACTGATAATATTATATATTAGGTCAAAGTTTATGATCATTTAATTTTTGTATTGCAGATAACGATTAACAAAAAAATAACTCAAGCAAAATGAACATTTCATCAATTGTCGTAGTATAATAATAATAATAATAATATTGAAAGGATTTGGTCTTACATATCAAATTATAGTCCTTTCAAATGAATGAATTATGGTGGTGAGAATTGATTTTTTCACAATGAACTTCAAGAATAACTATTTAAATTTGCTTTCAAAATTCGCAAACAAAGAAAAGTGTGAGAAGTGGCTTTTAGATAGTGAATAAATTATTAAAATTGATAGAAAAAGATGAATTTTTAGTACCTAACAACGCCAACTAACTTGATCGAACTAAATTCCCAAGCATGCTACATCATCATTTTACCATTGACCATCCAATCATTTTAGTACATATAGATTCAAGCAAGTAAAAGAAAATTTACTTTCCACTTTTTGTACAAAACAAGTTAGGTTGTTCTCCAGATTTATCTTTTAATGAAATGGACGATCCTTGAAATTTTGCGTAAATATGTTCACATCATACTAAATCGAACAATTAATTCAATTAAATCGCTAAATTTGTTTAATGTGCGTTGTGATTCCTTACCATTCTATTGATTATGTTCTTGTAATATTTTAAAATGTTCAATATCATCTTCATTTTAGTTATTACAAGGATGGAATCCGTGTTAACATCACTTTCTCATCTATTGCCTATTAAGAACAATTGGTTGTTCTTTACTTTCTTCAAGCTCTAGCTACTATTGTCGATTGGATTCCCGACACCTAAATTTTTGTTCGAAGACTTCTCGTTCATTTAATGTGGCATCCTAGAATTTCATGACAACCCCTGGATATACCATGAACCTTATAAGTTGGATTTTATTGATTATTGTTACAATTTTATGGCCATGTAAGTATTTGAGATTATGAAATTAAGTGGGGATTTAGAGTGAATTGTTAAGAGCAATTATGGGCTTATTTAGCATTATTTTGGGCCATTTAAAAGTTGGACTTTGGACCCAAAAGTGTTGGGCCCAAAGTGGGCCAAGAAGCCTAGCCCACGAAGCCCAAAGGAGCTGCCATCGACCGAAGGAGGAGAGGGAGAGGCCCGGCCCATTAGGCCCATCAACTTGCATGAGAAAAATGACAAGTGGCAAGAGAGATTAGCCAAGTGTCTAATGCCATGCAAATCAAATGATTGCTAATGATGAGGGGAAAGAAAAGAGGAGGGGCGGAGTGAGCGAGGGGGTTTGTTATGCGAGGGAGAGAAAGCCGAGAGAGAGAGAGAGAGAGAGAGAGAGAGAGAGAGAGAGAGAGTTGTCGCGTGAGAGAGAGGGAAACCGAGCGAGCGCGCGAGAGAAGAAGAGAGGAAGAAGACCGGTTGCCGCTGTGCGTCCGCCTAGCTACCGCCGTCGAGCCCGCCTTGCCCCGCCGTTTGCTTGCTGTGATTCTGCTTGGATTAGAGGCAAGTAGAGTCTGTTAGCCTACACTTTGCTTGCTGTGGTTGTGATGTTGAATGCTGGAAACTAGAGTGAATGGTGGTAGTTTTCCAAGTGAGCTGTTGCATGTAGGAACGGTCCGACCTTTGGTGATTTCGTGAGCTGCATGCAATTTTCTAGTTGGAATCTTATTTCGAGTTCTTGATGAAAGTTGTAGAGGACTTCTTGAAGATTAACATATAAAAATTTGAGGGGAAACGGTCAAGTATTTGTTGGTGAAACCATTTTTCTTCAAAGATACTAGATCTGGAAACTGTTATATTGATCCCTTGCGATTCTGTGAATTTTATGAAATTATCCAGTTTGAATTTGATATCGTGTCCTTGGTAAGAATTGTAGATGACACATTGAGGAATAACATACTGAAATTTGAGAGTAAACGAACAAGTATTGATTCGGGAAATGATTTTTCTTTGAAAGCTTTAAATCTGGAGATTGAGCCGAGGGTTAGGGTGAATTGAAATAATCATATCTTTTATTAAAGAATGAATTAAATTTCTATTTATTCATGGGAATTTTACCTCTAGGTCTCATCTATAACATATTAAAATCTCAGAATTTTCGGAGTTCATTTAAGGGCTTAATCGAAATTATTTCCGAAATTGTGCAAGAGTGGTGCTGGAATTTCTTTTGCTGTGAAGTATGGACCTATGTGATTGATATGAAACTTTCTTGACATAGTGTTCTTCATGAAATCTCTTTCTCTAGATCTTTTCTACATTATTTTAAATTTTCATAATTTAGGAATATCAATTACTAATTTTTCCAGAATTCTAACTAAAGGAGTGCATTCTGTTTTATCCGAAATTTGCTGTATTTTCATGAATAAAGGAATTGCTCTATGAAATAGGATGTCTTGGGTGGTTAATTATGCTGCATATGTGGTGACATTTAGCATGTAATATAACATCAAAAAGGCTGGTTTAGACCTTGGATATTATTGCATCAAATGCTGATTTGAAATTGAGATATATATGTGAATATGCAATCTGATGATGATGATACCATCAGAGGTGTGAGCCAACGATACCCCGGGAGTGTCGAGATGCCCGGAATGTGTGTGTGCTAGATGCCCGGAGTGTGTGTGCCGGATGTTCTCGGGAGTTTCGAGATGCTCGGAGGTGTGTGCCGAATACCCGGAGTGTGTGTGCCGGAAGCCTTGTGACGCTAGTTGGGGTACGAGATGCTCGGAGGTGTGTGCCGAAGGTTCCTCGTGACGCCAGGTTGGGTGCGAGCGATATATGAGAGATGCAAACACTGGTCCCTGGAAGAAAATGAGATCCTTTTGAGAATTAAAATTGGGAAATGAATCATGTATATGGGTGTGTGCCTATGGCATGAGATATAACTGTCCATGAACTTGAATTGGGATTGCTTGGCATGAGAAATGTGATTATTAAGGTTATGAATGGATCTCATGGAGACATATGTATGATAGCATGGATGATATGTGCATTTCACATGAATTGTGGTTGTCTTGCTTGTTGTACTGTGTAGTTTGATAGATCTTTACTGTTGAGTGGTTGTACTCACCCCTTTGGGGACTAACATTTCAGATTGAGAGATGCCTCTAGCACCTGTCACACGTGGTACGTTCTATGGCTTACCATCTGATGTTGAGGTCGAGTGCTCGGAGCACCCCTGTGTCGGTGTTCATGGTCTGGTGTTTATCCGACTCTGTGTTTTGGTCATGTATGATGTGGGCCTACCTGATGGCCCTGTAGTTCAGGAGTTCCTTTCTGTACACGTTTGATGCGATGGGGAGATGATAGGGATGCTGCCGCCGCCATCGGCCGATGCACCGGGATAGGTGTGATTAGAGCGTGTGACTGGTGGAGGATGACACTTTTTGGGATGGCCGACACTAGATGATGGGATGATGTACATGTCTGATGTAGAGTCAAGTACTTTTGAGTATAGCCGAGCTTAGTTAAAGCCTTGGCCTTTTGTTGTATCGACTCGTGAAGTCCATCTTAGTTATGTAAATAAAAGTGATTCGACCCTAAAGTATACATATATATATATATATATATATATATGAAAGGTTATAGTTGGTGTGTATTGCATCGTATTATGTGATTTGAGTAAGGGATAGGGAGATTGGAAATATGCTTCCGTTATATGAACTGCACTGGGACCAATTGAAATGGTATAAACCTCCAGGTTGTATGGACCCACTACAATTCAATGGTATCAGAGTGACTTATCAATAGAGCAAGTGAAAGGTAAGCAGACTGTGGCGACCCTAACAGATTGGGGGCCGTTCGAGGGGTGCCACATTTAATAAGAAAACTAGGCTCAAATTCTATAGAATTTGATCCTAGACCAAAATACCAATCTTCCATAGTCTTGCATTTACAGCTGTTACTGTATTTCTTCGCATTTAGATAAAGGGAAATTTAAATTTTGGGCATAAAGCATTCGCAATTAACAAAACATGGATCTGGCTATGAGTTTGTTTGGGATTGGCTCAAATGTTTGCCCAGTATGCGAAAGAGTCTTAAACTCACTTGAGATTCCAAAATCGAGCCCATGCAAGCTCGGCCCTTAGCTAATCAAACTCGGCCTAATTAAGGGAAAGAAAGTGCGGCCATTCAGATTTCAATCGGCTGACACCAATTTCCGAAGCCAATTCCAGTCTGAACACATGAGATGGAAGGAAGGTCTTGTTCAACTGCACGCGTCGAAATTGGAAGAAAAGGCAAAGGAGAATCAAAGAAGGAAAGGAGCGTGCAGTTTCCATCTTGACAAAGGGAGCGATCTCAGCATTCATGGACCGGTATTCACGGCCGAAAAAGAGCAAGAAAATCTGGTTATAAAAAAAAGCGGAAGATTGTCGGCCAAGTGGGAAGGCGACTTTTCAGCATCTATTTATTCATTGCCAAAGAGACCTCGTAAAAGTAAAGGTGTAAGCTTAACTTCACGGCCAAGAAAGAAGAATACAGAGAGAAAGTTATGGTGGGCAAAAGAAAAGAAAAGAAAAACAGAGGAGGCAAATTCTCGTGTAGGAGGTGGAAAGAAAAAAAGAAAGAGAGAGAGATGCAAGTTCACAGTAAGTTCGTTTAATTCACTTCCATATCATTTCACTTTTCCTTTGCACTTTAATTTCCAAGAATTTTATGCCTCACACTTAAATTTCTCCATCATTTCATTTTGAAGCCCGACTTTAATGGACAAGAATTACTTGCTATCTAACTGGCATTTTCAATATTAGCATCTACCTATAAACGACCTTTTGCTTTTTGCCGTGTCTTTCAAAGCTAACCTATGGACAAGAATTTCCTGAACAATTTCGTAACCGCATGCCATCGTATATTCGACTCTTCTTTGTTTCCACATTCAACTATCAAATCAAAATGCCCAACACAGACGAAGACCATATCCTTTCATTTTCACACACACAATAACTGAAGATATTTACAATCAGTTTTTCTTGCTTCAAACCAAATTATTGGAAAATTTTCAAAAAATGGCCTGAAGTGGACTTTATCTCAAATTAGGGTTGAAGTGCTATTACTTTCTCAAATAAGGATTTCAAATGAATCTTATTTCAAATAAAGTTCTGAAATAGTTATATATGTTTTAAATAAGAACTCAAAGTGGTTATATTTGTTACAAATAAGGGTTCGACTTTCTAGTGGTGAAGGGTATTTAGGTCATTTACCATTTTCCTTTTTTTTTTTTTCTTCCTTTTGTCTTTTTTCTTTTCTTTTTTCTCTAGCTCTTCTTCTTCCCTGGCCACTGGTGATGCCCATAGAGGGCTGGGTGAGGGTTGCCCTCGCCCGATTCGGCTAGGGCCACCCATGCTAGCCGCAAAGTGGAGGGACGACCTCACCGGGGGAGGCCGCCCTTCGTAGCCATCTACAAGGGCTCAGCAACCTCGCTGGTAAGGGTTGGCCTTACTTGTCCGAGGCAAGGGTAGCCTTGCCCACTGCTGGCGAGGGCTTGCAGGCCCTCTCGCGCTGCAAGCAAGGGCCTGAAGGCCCTTGCCGGCCCTTTCCAACGGCCGCTAGCTAACATCGTAAAAGAAAAAAAGAAAAGAAAATTTGGACGAAAACACCCTTAACCAATCAGAAAATTTTGCCGGCTGGTGACTAGCGAGGTTAGGCCCTTATTTTAAATAATCATGGCTACTTCAGTCCTTCTTTGAAACAACCAAGGTCAGTTTCGGCTTTTATTTGAAACAAGATTCACTTTGGATCCTTATTTGAGAAATGAAAGTATTTCGAGTTTTTTTTTTTTTTAATTTTCCCCAAATTAAAACACCATCTTCGAATTTCCCTATTCTAGTTTTAAAAATTTGAGATGTTTGACGTTAATCAAGTTCTGATTTTGAACTCTAAAAGGTCGAAAAAGAGAAAAAAGCCTAAAGTTAAAGTAAAGAGATATCCAGATATGTGACAAAATTACAAGCCGAAAACCTCCCTTCAAATTTACACCTAATATCTATTTTATGTCCTTTGGACTATGACCTTTTAACAGTAATATCGGATTAAAATCATTAATTTATGAAACAATGTCACAACTTGTTAGATATATTTGTAATGTACATCATCCACAAATACTAAATCTTTCACACATACAGAATATAGCATGTACGTTATGTATAGTCTGATTGTATCTAGAATCATAATATCGTATATCTAAAGTATATTAGCTTATGTTATAGATAAATGATCGAAATTATTTGTATAATACATTCCGGTGATATACAAAAGGCCTTTATTTTATCTATATCTTACTGACCTAACCTTTCAATCAAAACTCGTCACCACCTACTTAGATAGTTTTCGCCACAATTCACTACGAAAGGCTTTGAATCCTAGATTCACATTGTTGTTGAATCGACCCCAACTGCGACTCAACTCCACCATGGACGAAAACCTCACGTGCCGAGACAACGCAACTCGTCCAAATCTTTACCTTCGTAGCCCGTTGCCCTTCGGTGCTTGTTACTCAACGAACCGCCCATCGGACAAGTAATTGTCCTCCGAGTTGAACACTGGAAACAGAGACTCGGATCGCTGCCACATGCGGCTGGACGGTTGAGACCACAAACTTAACCTAGTTCACGTGTTACTAGTCTTTTTTCGATCCGTGCCAGCTACGTGCACAGAAAGATTACACCAGCATCAAGCGACCACCATATCATTTGGGCCACTCACCGCTCCACATCATCACAATTTGTGGCCACGTATCTTAATCGGGTTTTGTAATCTTGTCAAGCAATTTATCCAAACGTAGACCTGTCAAATGACTGGTTTGGGTTCTGATTTGCGAGTCAATCGGTCGAAGCACAGGATCGATAAAGTTGGAAAATCTACAAAGAAATTCATTATATATATTAAAATATGCCAATTAGCACAAAAAAGAGCGCTCATTTATTTAGATGCATGTTGGGTGTAAATGATGTGGAGGGAAGTTTCGTGAATGGACCGGTTATTCTTGTTTAATTAACACTTTAAAAAAAGAAACTAAGGGCAATCCTGCAAAAAAAGATAAAGAACGAGAAAAGGAGGGGGTTATTTTTCTTTTGAGTAGGTTTTGTCCGCTTTTGCCTTATCACTTTCTTTGCAACTTCAAGTGAGATGTTGGAAGATTTTTGACTTCTTTGGTAGGAAGAAAAGAAGAGGAAAATGCAACGATGATGATTTGGGACTTGTATGCTTTCCAGACAATTAACAAATCAGATTTTATTTAAATTTGATAATTCATCGTCCTGCTCATTTCCTTCTTTTAATGTTTAAATTTAAAATTTAAGATAGGCAAGTTGCAACTTGAAATTTGGAATAAAATATATCAAGCTACTAATGGTTGGATCACAATCTAAAAAAAGAAAAAATGGTATTGAGAATTTTGCAGATCAATCCATTTTATAAATAAAAAACATATCGTTTGTGGCACTCTACATTGCTAAATCTGATTATCTAGGCTATTTCATAGCTTAACTTCCAAAATCAAGCTAATTTCAGTGCAATCATCTTCTTTTATTGGGATGCTAGATATATTTGAGTCTGGTTTTGTGTAATCTTTATTGATATGATCCGCAATTTACCGAATCTCACAAATATTCGAAATATTGTCAAAGTCTTTTATTTAGCCGTCTTTATGTTTAATCTATGGTATCATATATCAATCCATATTGGTTTGAGATCTAAATCTATATACTATGAATGATCAATCAAAAAGGTACGACATTGTCAAGCATTCAAAATGTGACTAAGCAATAATATGAACTCTTTTCAATCTCTTATATTATTGTAATTCTTTTATTGGTAACACCGGCCACATAATACTTCATAAAAGGAGGTTAAGATCATGATACCCATATAATAATTTTAATTTAAGTAATAAACTAATTCCAAGTAAGGTTAAATTTCCGATGTAATAATTTTGATTTAGTAATTACATTAACCTCAATAACAGAGCAGTCTCTTCACTTAAAAGCTGTTAATGTGTTTTCTTAATAGTAACGATGTTTTTATAGAATTCGTATCTTAATATTTAATTTGAAAAATTCGGTGGCCAAACCGATGCAAAACAGACAAGATATGGCATGAACATGAAAAAAAAATTAATCAAAAGATGAAGGAATAAACCAAACCAATTTGAAAATTCATCGCCTCCTTTTATCACCTTCTTTTAAAATCATAATTTAAAATTTAAGATAAGCGAGTTGCAATTTTAAAATTTAGAATAAAATATATATAACATAATTAATAAAACAATTCCTATTGAAAATTTTGCAAATCAATCCATTTCAATGAATTAAAAATGTATCGGTGTTCATGGCACTCTACATTCACTCTGTTGCTAAATATGATTATCCAGGCCATTTCACAGCTTAATTTCCAAAATCAAGTTGTTTTCATTGCAATCATCTTATTTTGAGTGGGATGCTAGATTGTTTGATCTAATTTTGTGTAATCATCACTGATATGATCCGTGATTTATCGAATCTCACAAATATTTGGAATATTGTAACCATCTTTAATAGAGTCATCTTCATGTTTAATGTGTGGTGTCATATATCTTTCTATATTTTTTTTAGATCTAGATCTATATACTATGAATGATCATTTGGAAAGGTTGGGCGTAGTCAGGCATTCAAAAATTGGTCACATTAATTTGTAACTAAGTAATAATGTGAATAACACTTTTCAATCTCTTATATTATCTTAACTGCTTTTGTTGGTAAAACTAGCCACGTAATACTTCATATAGTGAGGTTAAGATTATGATACATATATAATGACTTTAATTTAAGTAAATAAATTAATTCCAAGTATGGTTAAGATTCTGATATATACATCTAGCAATTCTGATTTAGTAATCACATTAACTCCAATGACGGATAAGAGTCTTCACTTAAAAGCTATTCGTGTGTTTTTCTTAATAGTAATGGTGTTTTTAGATAGAATTCACGTCTTAATAATTTAATTTTGGGAAATTCGGTGGCCAAACCGATGCAAAACAAGCAAGATATGCATGAACCCGAAACAAATTAATGAAAAGATGAAGGTGCAACAAGGAATGCTGTGCTCTTTCCATTTTTACTAAGTAGCAGAAATATGGATTGACCAATTACACCAAGGTGATCATGTGATCGGCGCATAATATAAATTTTCTTAGTAGAGGGATAGTTTAATCTTCTAACTAAAGATTTTTGTTTGGAGATGAACGTTGTTGCAAATGTCAATAATTCAGAATTGTATATGATACAGATACAAAGTTGATTGGATTTTTTAAAAATTCTCTACTATGGTTAAAATGGTTAAAATAAAGAAAAGCTCAAAAATCATCTTCATTTTGTATCACGATTTCACCTAATATCCTCTATTTCTAAAACTATCATCTCTGATTTAAAATTTGTTATTGAATGAATGGGACATAGAAACTCCTAAGATGTGACCCAATGATTGATCAATTTCTAGGAAACTTCCGGGATGACTTGTAAACCGCGTTCTACTTTTTGGCATGTCCTTGAAATGTGACTAATGGACAAAAATTTCTTGAACAATTTTGTAAACCGCGTATGAGGAAGACATTTCGACAAGGATCCCTCATCTGCAATGCAGGATGGAGGAAGACTTTGACTTGCTTCCCCTCGCCAATCTTTTCTCTTGAGTAGGTTTCGTCGGCTTTTGCGTTATCGCTTTCTTTGCAACTAAACAAGCAAGGTGGTGGAAGACTTTTGACTTCTTTGTTCAAAAAAAGAAGAAAAGGAAAATGCAACGAAGCGGAGCAAAGATATTCGAAGACTTTGGCTTTCTTTTTCGTGTTACATGCCCAGTAGATTAGCTAACAAAGATGATGATTTGGGACTTGTGTGCTTTCCAGACAAATTAACCGATCAAGATTAATTGAAATTGGATAACCCATCGTCCTTCTCATTACCTTCTTTTAAAGTATAAATTTAAAATTTAAGATAAGCAAGTTGCAACTTTAAAATATAAAATAGTTTGTATTGAAAATTTTTCAAATCAATTCATTTTCTAAATAAAAAATATATTGTTGGGCACTATATATTCACTCCAATGCTAAATCTGATTATCTAGGCTATTTCACATCTTAATTTTCAAAATCAAGCTGATTTCACTACAATCATCTCATTTTTAACGGCATGCTAGATATGTTTGATTTTGATTTTGTGTGATCTTCATTGATTTGATCCATGATTTATCGAATCTCACAAATTTTCGAAAAACTCAGAATTTTTATGTAGCCGTCTTTATGTTTAATATGTGGTGTCATATCTTCCCATATTGATTTGGGATCTAAATCTATATACTATAAAGATCATTTGAAAAGGTAGGGCATAGTCAAGCATTCAAAATTAAAATTATTTTAATTATTTTAACTATTTTTATTGGTAAAACTAGCCATGATACATATATAACAATTTTAATTTAAGTAAATAAATTAATTCAAAATAAGGTTAAGATTCTGATACATATATCATTAGTTTGGTTTAGTAATTACATTAGAATTGCATATAAGTGTCTTCACTTAAAAGCTATTCGTGTGTTTTTCTTAATAGTAATGGTGTTTTTAAATAGAATTCACATCTTAACATTTAATTTGGGAAATTCGGTGGCCAAACCGATGCAAAACAGTAAAGATATAAATGAACACCAAACAAATTAATCAAAAGATGAAGGTGCGTCAAGGGATTAAAAAAAGAAGAAAAAGAAAGAAAGGTGTTGACTATATTAATTAATATTCGAAGTCCAGCGCCTTTTTCCCTACCCCCATGACGCCAGAGATTGAGTGCTCATCATATTGACAGCCGTCGCTCAGATCCAAGCACACCTAAAAAGCAAACTTCCCTGAGAGATAGAAAGGATTTGATATCTGTGTTGCTTAGAGCTACTACCATGGAGAAAGGGACGAATTCACAGGCATCATCCGTACCTTCGTATGAGGTTTTTTTTGAAGTTTTCGAGGAGTAAACACCCGTTATGAATTCTACCGATTTTCTTGACCGTGGAACCTGCCGATGTCAAGCTCAAAACAAATTTGTACAGACAGACTCTTTCAAAGCACTAGAAGATGCCGTGCACTGAAGTGGAGTCATGGGAATAGGCTCTCATTGAGGTGGGCAAGAGAAATGGATGGAACTGGAAGAAAGAGGAGGGGGTAAATGTCTTAAACTCGTTTTCCTCCCTATTTAGTATAATTGTGGTATTGTTGGTGAAGTTATAGTTTATTCATCTAGTCGATTCTGTACAGTTCAGATAGCGGCCGCTACTGCTATCGGCCACTATGGCAACGAGAAAGGAATTCTCACCGACAGTGGCCAATAGTGGCCGGTATCGCTGCAATAGCTCCGGTCAATGGCACTATTGCGGTGGCAGCGCACGCTACTCATTTTGATTCTCTCCTCTCACTCTTAGTCTGACATAGTAGCCACGATCAGTAATGGCTTTCCGAGTAGCTCCACCAAGCTTCTGGCGAGCCAATGCAGCAGCTCGTCCTTCAATTGTCGCCACTTCTTTGTCGCCAGCCTGACAACAAGCCGACATAAGCCACCTCCGAGCCATCCGGCCCCACCCTTTCGTTCTATCACTCACTGAGGCAAGTCAGATCCGGGATCTGGACGTCAGATCTGAGCCCACCGAGCCCACATCTGGCGTCGCTGACCTTGGGCGACCCCAAATCTGGCCTCGCCCAAGGCCGATGACGCCCTCCCCGGCAGTCGCAAGGTCATGACCCACGTGATGGCGGTGGTAGGGGTCGACTGTGATGATGATCTAGAAAGCACCGACACGAGCCTTCATGTCTTGTCGGAGCTCGACATTTTTTCACACTTTCCGACACTTGTCGGAAAATTTAACGCCTAGTTAACTTTCCTAACACTCTCGACACTCGAGTTAAAATTTCAATATACAAGTTTTCGACACGTGATTCCGACAAGTAAGGTCAATTTTAAAGAAAAATTAATAAATGAGGGTTAAAATGTATATATGTGAAAAAAAAAAAATAATAATGAAGACAATAAATGGAGAAAAAAAAAACCTAATATTTTCTTCTCTTCTTACTCTCATTTTCTCTATTACACAATTCACTTCCCAAGTTTTTTTTTTTTCTATTTTCTTCTGATATGTTTGACATGCAAGTCTAGAATGTAAATTATTTTTTATCTAAGTTTTATGGATTATTGGAATGGAGTTGAATTTGTCAAATTGAAACAATGATATTAAAAAATTTTGAATTAATGTCTTTAGTGTAAATCCATTCTAGAATTTTAAATATTATTTATTTATTGGTGAACTTAAATTAATTTGATTGAAATAATCATAAAAATGATAATTTATTATGTATATATAAAAATATACATTTAATATATAACGTGTTTCAACATGTCGGAATTATCTAATTTTTTAAAAATGACGTGTTGGCACTCTAGCGTGCCGTGTTATGTCACGTTCTGGTGTCGGTGCTACTTAGATAGTGATTGATGTTGGGGAGGAGAGAGATTGGCAAAAATTTAGTTTGTATCGGTGTCTAGATATTTTTGCGTAATTTCCTCAACAAGTGAGGGCAATTTAGTCACTTTAGGAGTAGTTTTACACTATAGAAGTTACCGCTAACATGGTTATTACCTTATGGCAGTCAAGGAGATTTGATCCGTTCAATAATTCGCATGGTATCGGTTAAGTAAAGGTTGTATATGAAGATTTGACCAAACATCTTGTCGGAGTTGATGATTGTGTGGGAGCTATAATCAAAACGTTGGATGTGGGATCCGATGATGTACCATTTCTCATAATCCACAAAATGGGCGGTGTTGGCAAAACAACCCTTGCTAAGGTCATCTTCTACAAACTATCTTCTTGCTTTGACCAATGTTGTTTCCTTGTAGACGTTCAGGAATCATCAAAAAGCAATGATGGTCCGGTAAATTTGCAAAAACAGTCGTTATCCAAGCTCCTTGGTTCTCATTCTATTAACCAAATTTGTCATGTGAATGATGGGATCAAAATGATTAACAGAGGAATACTTAGAAATAAAAAAATACTCATTATTCTTGATGACATGGATAAACAAGAGCAACTGAAAAGTCTTGCAAAAGAATGTGATTGATTCAGTTCGGTAGCAGGATTATCATAGCTATGAAGGACAACAATGTCCTATATGAAGGCCCAAATGTTTTGACTTATGAAGCACACGAAATGGAATTTGATCATGTTCTTAATCATTTCAGCAGGCATGCATTTAGAAGAGACTATCCACCAAATCATCATGTCTCCCTTTCTAAAAAAATTGTCCATACTTTGGGCAAGCTTCCTTTAGCTCTTAAGATTACATGTTCATTCTTTATTGGTAAGTCCGACGAATTATGGATCAATACATGGGAGAAACTAAAAGAAGCTCCTCCTATGGAAGTCCAAAGAAATTTGATGATATCTTATGAAAGGTTAGATCCAACATAAAGGGAAATATTTCTAGATATAGATTTTATTTTCTTTTTTGTTAATGAGGATAGAATATACCCTTTCTATATGTGGGATGCCTATAAGTACCACCCACACATTGCCATTGATGTCCTCGTTCTCATGTCCTTGATAAAAATCAAAGATAGCAATACTTTCTAGATGCATGACCAAGTATGGGACCTCGGAAGGGAAATCGTCCATCAAGAGAATTTCAAATATCCCGATAAGTGTAGCAGAGTGTGGAACTATGAGGAAGCGCTTAGCATTTTGAAGAGGAAAAAGTATAAAAAGGGAACAACAATTTATTTTCCCGCAAATTGTTGTTGAGTATTCTTGCAAAAGGATAAATTAACCACTATTCTTGCTTGAAATTGTTTGCTTCTGACCTTCACACGTGGACTTCTCAGTGTCATTGTCAGGGAAGTAGGAAAATGGAAGCACTATCAGGTACGACCTAGATATCATTTCATTTATCAAGATTACTCTCACATATGATGAATTTGCTGATTTACGAAACTTGAGGTTCTTATGACGGGAAGTTGGGTCCCTTGTTGGAGAGTTCAAGAATCTTCTCTCCAATTTAAAATGGCTTTCTTGGCATTGTAGCTATTCCAAGTTTGAGACAACAAACTTTCATCTGGCTAATTTAGTGGTTCTTAACCTTTCACACAGCTGTATTTTGGAGAAATGGATTGGCTAGGACCAAATCAAAGTACGATACGAGTCCCACTTCTTGAATAAGCATGTCATTTCTTGTCGTTTTTTTAATTCCCTACAGGCTATTTCTTAATATATATTTTATCAAATTGTTTTGCAGGAGGCCAGAAAAATAAAAGTACTAGATCTTAGAACCTGTGAATACTTAAAGAGAACACCTAATTTATCTACGTGGGTGTATTGGAGAGATTGGTTCTTGAAGGCTGCATCAACTTAATTGAAATTGACCATTCCATTGTCAAATTAAATCTTCTAACTATTTTGAACTTGAATGGATATAAATCTCTTTGAGAGTTGCCTGAAGAAATAGGATGTCTATAGGCTTTGACAGATTTTGTTATGTCTCCCCCAAAAGAAGAATATCAACGGTTAATGATAAGCAAACAATCATCCTTAAAATTGCCATACTCAATTGGAGGGCTGGTGAAACTTAAGCGGTTGAATTTATCTAGGTGTATATACATAGAGGAACTTCCAAATTCGATTGGGAATTACAATCATTAATTGAGTCGGATTTGTCATCGACAAGTACTGGTCACCTACATGATTCAATTGGCAATTTCAAGCAACTGAAAGTACTAAGGATGAGTGGCATAAGAGGAATGAGAAAATTACCAATTGTGGTTGGGTTAGTGGAGAAGTCGAAGAGTTAGATGCTTAAGGATGTTGCAACTTGACCGGCAATCTGACAAAATTGGGAGATTGTCCTATTTAAGGATCATCAACTTGTCAGGCACACGTATGTCTAGATTACCTACCACGGTGAGTCACCTCTCTAATCTCCAAACACTTAAGCTAAAAAAATGTCCTGAGCTTAAACAGTTGCCGGAGCTGCCCCCAAGTTTGACTCATCAGAGATGGGGCCCAAAAAATTGCTGTTATTCCTCCGAAGAGGAGATGAAATATGAGCTGGAGGAATTTTTCCAGGAGAGACGAATTGGTACCCTATCTCAAGATGAAACCCTTGTCGCTGCTCTTCTCACTAGCATCGGCATCTTATCTCAGTTTAAAACACTAAAATTGTGCTGCAAAAATATGCAATTCCTCCCCCAGCTTTCGTCTAGTTTAAGAGAGTTACAACTTCATGATCTGGTCGCCACACAATAACCGGATTTTTCCAATTTGAAAAACTTATCAATATCGACATTCTATGAATGTTCGCTAGAATTCTCTAGTATATTTGATGCAGAGTCAGAGGAACTCCATATGGAGCGCTGTGAGCTCAAACAACTGGATGCGCCATTGCAGCTGGAAATGAAAAGATTGAGATTATTATAGATGGATGTATGTGTTTTTTTTTTTCCAGAAGTACTTAATCCGTTAGGCATGAAGAATCTACACAAGGTAAGTCTGCGACATTGCCTTTCATTAGTCGAGACTTGTGGCCTTGAAGAATTGGGATCCCTTTACTCCCTATCAGTCGTTTATTGCCCTTCCGTGGAGAGGATATCGGACCTTTCGAAATTGAAAATGCCATGGGAGCTCAAAGTAAGATATTGTTGTGAGCTAAAAATTGTGCAGAGTCTCAACCACTTGGAATCTTTAAAGAAGCGGGAAATTTATGATAATGGAGAGTATGGGGGGTGACACCTGAAACGCTGCCTCCGTCTCCACCATCGTATCCAGGAGTCCCGTCGGCGGCTTCAATTCGTCGTTCATGTTCGACGAGCTCAGATCTACTACATTCTTGGACGTGTCGCTGCTGCCTCTGTCGTCGCCATCGCCTCTAGGAGCCCCATTGACATTTGGAATATGGCAGCACCTAGTTTCACGCCAGAACTCACACTGGTAATTCTAAATTGCACGCCTTATAATTGCACAATTATTTATTTCCCTGTTCAGATTTGGATATGTAGTTTTATTACTAGGGAGGGTAAAGTTTTTGGTGTTGAGCTAATTGGAAAATCGTGTGAATCGACGTCTTAGTTTTGATCTGATTTGGTGTGCAGACGATGGTAAAAACCCCACATTTCAAGGGAAGTTTTTGTTCACAATTGTTGAAGGGCTTATGGAGTTGAATCTTGCAGTGCGGAACAGCAATATCCTCACTTTACTTCGACGGCAGTGGAAAGTAATTACTTCCTATGTTTAATCCATTTTACTAACAAAACTGTTGTTGAGTTGTTCGGAAATTTTGACCTTGAGTGGCTAGTGTTCTGTTTTTAGTTGTGTTTTCCATGGTCTCAGGCTCCGTAAGGTTTCTCAGAGCTTCAGGTATACAACTTGGCCTCTTCAGACTAAAAAATGAACAGGTACAATCCGTTGAATCCATTCCTCTTTTGTTCATTAAAACTCCAAAATCTAGAATTAGATTGAACAGAAAGCTTTCAAATTTAAGATTAGGAGAGCAAATCTCCTAAATCTAAAACTAGATCGAAGAGTAAGGAAAGAATCAAAAGGAAAAAAAAGGAAAAACAACTATGTAGGGAGAATCACCGGCCGCGGTGGCTCCGCTGGATAAGAACTACGATGATCCTTAAGAAGAGGTGAGGAGTTCGAAACCCAGGGGAGACGCTAGGTGACTTAAGTGTGACACCAGGGGTGGTGGATCCTCCCGCTTACGTGTCACCCGGGGGTTTACACAAGGCTGTCGGCTGCGTGGTTCCTCCAGCACAAAAAAAAAAAACAAAAAAAAAGAAAAAAAACAACTATGTAGGGAGGGAGAGATCTAGGTCAAATCCCTCCTTTCTAGAGACTTAAGTGTGACACCGGGGGTGGTGGATCCTCCCGCTTACGTGTCACCTGGGGATTTTACACAAGGCTGTCGGCTACATGATTCCTCTAGCACAAAAAAAAAAAAAAATAACTATGTAGAGAGGGAGAGATCTAGGTCAAATCCCTCCCTTCTAGAAGTGGAAGAGACGAAGAAAGTTTCAAAATAGGAGAGGGGTTGGGAGAGAAAAGGTCTCGGCGTGACGAAGGAGACTTGAAGACGAATGTTAATTTCATGGTTTTACATATTATGTGAGGAAAATTACCAAAAAAATCTTAAATTTATTGTACGGATGCCAATTCTTACCTTAAACATTTCAATTTAGCTAATTTAATAACAAAGTCTTTGATAATTTATCAATTTAGTGCTCCTGGCTTTTTTTGGTTGGGAATCTTTGGTGTGGACTCTGGACTTCTTATGTGACATGGAAGGCATTTACATGGACTTTTTTTTTTCACAATTTTTCATTAAAAATGATTTTTATTTTTATTTTTTGTAATTTTCTTTTTCTTGTTCTTTTCTTGTTCTTTTTTTTTTTTTAATCATGACCAACGACACTAGGATAGGGCCTGCAAGCCCTTGCCTTGATCGTAGCCATAGGCAAAGCTTTCATGGTTGAGGAGGGCCTTCACACCCTCCTTCGCCTATGACTAGCATGGGCCTTGATGAGGGTCGCAACCCTCACTAGCTGCCACAAGGGGTTGCAAGTCTTTGCCTAGTGGTTGACGATCCTCTTTGTCCACAATGAAAAAGGAAAAAAAAATGATGATACGCATCATTGTAGCTCTGAGCAAGATGCCTCTAATTTCGAGTTAGGCCATGGCAAAGAAGAGAGAGATGCAGACAAAGGTGGGGCTAAGTGTGGAGGGCATCGTCGGTTTTGATCGAGCAATGACAATGTCTACTGGGAACAAGGATGGTGACATTGACTGGCAGTATGGTTGGGGGAGAGAGAAAGAGAGAGAAACAATATGGCAAAACAAAAGGTATTTCATGTGACAGTTATATCATGTGGTGTGATAAACCAATGCAAAGTGAATATCTTAACGTTTTAGTGCCTTAGACCAAAAAAAGAAAAAATAAAAAAACATTTTAATGCCCATTCGAATGACTTGCATATTGCATGGGCAACATGGATTGATCGATTACACCATGTCAATCATGGTGATCGATGCATAATATCAAATTCCTTAGTAGAGGGATAGATTAATCTTCTAATTAAAGATTTTTGTCTGAAAATGAACATTGCTACAAATGTCAAGAACTCAAGAGTCGTACATGATATAGATACAAAGTTGATTGGATTTTTTAAAAACCTCAAAAATCATCTTCTCTTTGTATTTCGATTTCACTTTATATTCTCTATTTTTAGAGCTACGAATCTTTGATTTAAAATTTGTAATTAAATGACTGTGACATGGAAGCTCCTAGTATGATAACCCATTGATTGATAAATGAAACTTCTAGGAAAATTTCGGGATGACTTGTAAACCGTGTTCAACATTTTGGCATGTCCTTTAAACGTGACTAATGGACATGAATTTATTGAACAATTTTGTAAACCACGTCTGAGGAAGACTCTTTGATAAGGGTCCCTCATCTCACAATGCAAGATGGAGGGAGGAAGACTTTGACTTGCTTCCCTCACCAGTCTTTTCTTTTGAGTGGGTTTTGTCGGCTTTTGTCTTATCGATTTCTTTGCAACTAAGCAAGTGAGATGGTGGAAGACTTTTGACTTCTTAAGTCAGAAGAAAAGAAGAGAAAAATGCAACGAAGCGAGCAAAGAGAGTAGAACCCGTGTTACACACTGTGACGTAGATTAGCTAACAAAGATGATTTGGGACTTGTGTGCTTTCCAGACAAATTAACCAATCAGGATTAATTTAAATTTGATAATTCATTGCCTCTTCTCATTACCTTCTTTTGAAATTTTAATTTAAAATTTAAGATAAGCAAATTGTAATTTTAAAATTTAGAATAAAATATATAAAGTTGCTTACGGTTGGATCATAATTCATAAAAATAGTTTGTATTGAGAAGTTTGCAAATAAATCCATTTTATAAATAAATAACGTATTGGTGTTCATGGCAGTCTACATTCACTCAATTGCTAAATCTAATTGTCTAGGTTGTTTCGCAGTTCAATTTCCAAAATCAAAGTTGTTTTCACCTCAATCATCTTATTTTGAGTGCGATGCTAGACTATTTGACTTCATTTGGTGTAATCATCACTAATATGATCCGTCATTTATCGAATCTCACAATATTCAAAATATTGTTAGCATCTTTTATAGAGTCGTGTTTATGTTAATGTGTGGTATCACATACTATATTTGTTTGGGATCTAGATCTATATACTATGAATGATCATTTGAAAAAGGTCGAGCATAGTCAGGCATTGAAAAAATTGTCACATTAGTTTGTAACTAAGTGATAATGTGAATAACTATTTTTAATCTCTTGTATTATTTTAACTGTTTTTGTTGGTAAGACCGGCCACGTAATCCTTCATATAGTGAGGTTAAGATTATAATACATAAATAATAATTTTAATTTAAGTAAATAAATTTAATTCCAAGTAAGGTTAAGTTTTTGATACTTATACAATATTTTTTATTTAGCAATTACATTAATTCCAATGACATATAAGTGTCTTCGCTTAAAAGCTATCCCTGTGTCTTTCTTAATAGCAACGGTGTTTTAAATAGAATTCGCATCTTAGCCATTGCAGCACATAGTTATTTAGAGCTAATAGACAAATTGAACAATTTGACATAAATTGAGTTTACATTGTGTTGTCAGGCATATAGACTTCTTAGGACACCTAAGAAAAATTATGAAAACCTCATACCGTGTGTCACAAAAATAAAGTTCCATATTATCGTTATGTTATGACCAGTTTTATCCATTCATCGTCATAAATGCTGGTCTCTTGTCTCCTAATGCACCTTAGCCCGGCAAGATTGACGGAAGACTCTTGACTTGCTTTCTCTGGTTGTTGTGGTGTCCTCAATGATGGTAACACACTTATTTCTCGTCTCCTAATGCAAATTGAAGGGTTTGATATAAATTGAATTTACATTGTGTTGTCGGACATTCAGATTTTTTAGGACACCGAAGAAAAATTAAGAAAACTATACCGTGTGTCCAAAAAAAAAAAAAAAGTTGCATATTTTCGTCATGTCATGACTAGTTTTATCCATTACATCATCATAAATGCTGGTCTCTTGTCTTCTAATGCAACTAAGCCGGCAAGATCGATGGAAGACTCTTGACTTGCTTTCCTTGGTCGTTGAGGGGTCCTTGATGGTGACACACTCTTTTTTTCTTCTTCTTCTTTTTGTTGAAGTGACACTCGTTTCATTATGCCTTTTCTTCTCGCTTTCCTTTTATGGGCCCCGTTGATGGTGCGACGCGGTTTGACTTGGAAGCAGGTTTTCGGATCCCCTCAGGAGCAGGAGCAATTAGAGTGGGCCATGGGGGAAGATGAAGGCCCGAATCGACGCATGCTTAGATGCTAACACATGTACCAATTAATTGGGAAGAGGTACTTCAAATTTTTTCCGTCAAAACGACATGCATATTACACGGACAATTCAAATTGACTGATTACACCATGCCAATTATGTGATCGCCGCATAAAATACATTTTAGTAATAAAAGGGTAATTCAGTATCTACTTAAGGGTTTTTGTCTCTAGATGAACAACGCTGCAAATCTGGAGAATTCAAAGTAGTATTTGATGTAGATACAAAGTTTTATTGGATTTTTAAAAGATTTCTAATATAATTAAAATAAAGAAAAAGTTAAAAAGTAATCTTCATTTTGTATCCCAATTTCACTTTATATCCTCTATTTTCAAGACTGTTTATCTCTGATCTTGAATTTGTTATCAAACGTGTAAGGGACATGGAAACTCCTAGGATTACAACCCATTGATTGGCTAATGGAAACTTCTATAAATCTCCTGGGATGACTTGTCAAATGTGTTCTATTTTTTGACACATCTTTTAAATGAGACTTATGGACAAGAATTTCCTAAACAATGTTGCATGCCACATGCCATTTCTTTATTCAAACCTTCATTTTCACTCGTACAAATGCCAAAAATATAGACAATTAATTCTTCTTGCCATAAACCAAAATTTTCTTGCTATATAAGAAATGGCACCACTATGATATCATGACATTTTAAAACCAAACAAAGCCATATACTAAATATTTTTTGATAATCCATAGTTAAGATCTTCGATCTGCTATATCAGCTAATTAAGTTAATCTTATATAGTACTATGACAATACTTACTTCTATCTTGTTTGTCTATATATTAAGAACCAAAATAAGAGCATAGCTACGATTCTATGATTGCACAGTCGATAGTCGACTTGTGCATAAACCAATTAATACTTAGTAGGCCTTTCACATTACTAGGGGTTTATCCAATATATGTATGTGTGTGTCTATATATATGTATAAGGCCTTTCACATTATTTGGGGTTTATATGTACACACACATATATATATAATACTAGTTGCATTTTTATTATTGAATGGATGGGTTTGAAGTCTAATGGGTTCCTCAATTAATTTTAGAATGGGTGTCGGCATGATTTAGAATAAATAAGGAAAAGCAATATCTTTCTCTCCAAAATATTTCCATGGGTTAAAATCTCACAATTGCACGGTCCATCTCTCAAAGAAAAATAAAGCAAAATATATTTCATAAAGAATTACGATTGTTTTGCTATACATGTTCTAAAAAAATTGTGTTTGGTTGAAATTTATTAAAATGCGTTTAGGGAATATTTATATTCTTTATTGTGCTTTTATCATCTCAAAAATGGATTTGCTTTCTTCCTATTTTTATTTCACAAAAAAAAAAAAAAAAAAAAAATCCCTCTCCCATAGCTTCCTTAACTTTGACACAATCCACTTATTAATCAACCAATTCAATTAACGAATCTACTCTGTCAAAGACCAAACTTTCTGATGATATACAATCTCATCCCAAAAACCATATAATACAATGTGAATCTCACCTTCTCCTTGTCTCCTCAGTCAATTAAGGCTCAAACAAGCAGACTCCTCCCCATTCGCCCGCACGGCTATCTCGAAATGTCAAAAACGCCATCAACGACACCAATTATCAACTTATCACCACCATCCATACAACAGAAACAAAAGTCGCTCATCCAACACAATGGCACTTTCGTAATAAAATTGCTAGATGAGACTTTTAACAATGACATGGCAGATTTTTCACCCTCTCTCTTTCCTTTTCCTTTGTATCCATTATAAGGTCATGTACTGCTCTCTCTGTCTCTCTCTGCGCAGAGCTCTCATTCTTCAATTCTCACGCATTCACGTACTCCCTTAGCCTTTTCCACTCTCTCGCTCCTCTGCTAGAAACATGGCAGTTTATGGCGAACATCGATCTCTTGACGGCTCTCTCCCTCATGAGCTCACCTCCAAGACTCCCTTCCTCAGCCTCAAGCTCTACGTCCTCATCGGAATCCTCAGCTTCTTTGCGCTCTCCATTGGTCTCGTCATATACCTCTGCATCCGTGCCAGTGGGACCTTAGAGAAGCGCGAAATGCTAACAAAAGAGACGAACTCACAGGCATCATCAGGGCCTTCCCCCGAGGTTTTCCTAAGTTTTCGAGGAGCAGACACCCGTTATGGATTCACCGACTTTCTTTACTATGGCATGGTTGAGGCCGGGATCCTTGTCTTTAGGGACAATGAATCCCTCCATGTCGGTAAAAGAATTGGCCATGAACTTCTACAAGCAATCGAGAACTCCAAGATTTACATTCCCATTTTTTCCAAGAATTATGCTTCGAGTCACTGGTGCCTCCGAGAGCTCGCATATATGGTCAAGTGTACCTCCAAATCGAATGAGAATAAAGAGATTTTACCCATTTTCTTGGATGTGGAGCCTGACGATGTCATGCTCAAAACAAACTTATACCGCAAAGCTCTATCGAAGTATCAAAAAAAGTTTTGCACTGAAGTTGAATCGTGGAAAAAGGCTCTTATTGAGGTGGACGAGATAAAGGGATGGAACTTGAAGAAAGATGGAAGGTAAAATGTCTTAAACATTTCAACTATCATCTATAGATTTACTTTTCCTCCCTAGTCATTTTAATTGCGGTATAATTGGTAAAATTATTCATCTTGCCGATCCTCGATAGTGTAAATTGTGGTTATGGCCATTACCGTTATTACCATCGACCATAGTGGCTGATCGACTCTATTGCCGTGATAGCTTTGATTGAAGGTGCTACTACATTGGTAGCGCACCTACTCATCCTGATTTTGTTTCTCCTATCACACTATCTCTGACACAGTAGCTACAAACATTGAGGGCCTGTTTGGTAACCATTATGTTCTTGGTAATAATTTATGCTAAAAAATTATTATTTTTTTTTATTCCGTTCCCTAAACGAGTATTTGAGTATTTGAAGATATTTGATAACTATCCAAAATTTATATTCCCGGAATAGAAACCATTTTGGCACAACCCTCAAATTCTTTTGTGACTTAGAATTTCTTTTAATGTTTTAATAATTTTATTACATTTTTCCTTTTTTTTTCTTTTTTTTTTTTTTTTTGCTTCTTCTTCCTTTAGTCGGTCATCTGCCTCGGCCATAGCCGACAATCGGCCGACGAGGGCTAATGACCTTGTTGAAGTGCCACTGGCCCCCAACGAGGTTGGCCTTGTAATGGCCAAGCGACACTGACCTCATGGTGGCTCAGTTAGGCCAAGCCTCACCTAGATTTGCAAAGCCAAGTTCACTTAGCCACAGGAAACGCCGGGCCACCACAAGATCAGCCTCGCCTTGGGCGAGTGACACCGGCCTCGTAGTGGTCCGACAAGGTCGAGCTTCGTTGGTGGCTGGGTGAGCTCGGCTTCGCTAGATTTGGGCAAGGCTGACCTTGCCTAGCTAAGCAACCAAAAGCCACGGTTGAGCCATTTGGCACCCACCATTTCTCCCTTCCACTCACCATCTTGAGTCGGATATGGGCTCGGGACGCCAATTCTGACGTGATCAAGCCAATATCTGGCATCGCCGACCTTGGGTGACCCCAAATCTGGAGTTGCCCAAGGCCGGTGATACCATCCCTGGCAATTACAAGGCCAGGACCCACATGATGTGGAGGATCGAGACAAGGCCGAGATGGGTGGGTCAATGGGGGCGTGACGAGCGACGACAATAGAACGCCACGGTGACGGCTTGGGTTGGGGAGGTGAGTGATGTTAATGGCGGCATGCCAAGGGCGGGTGCCAATGGTGTGGTAACTAATATTGGGGGAGCGGAGATAGATTGGGAAAAATCTGGATTGTTTTGGCGTCTGAATTATTTTGCGTAATTTCTGCAAATTGTAAGGGGAATTGAGTCACTTAGGGAGTAGTTTGCAATATAAAATTTATCCCTAACATGGTTGTTATGTTGTGGCAGCCAAGTAGATTTGATACAATCTGTAATTCAAATTGTGTTGACTAAGTTGAACATCGGACATAAAAAAAATGTGACCGAACATCTAATTGGAGTTGAAGATCGTGTGGAAGCCATGATCAAAATGTTGCATGTGGAAACTGATAGCGTACAATTCCTTGGAATCCACGGAATGGGCGGGATTGGTAAAACAACACTTGCCAAGATCATCTTCAACCAACTGTCTTCTCACTTCCGAGGCTGCAATTTCCTTTCGGATGTCGGAGAGTCATCACGACGCCATGGTCTGGTACATTTGCAAAAACAATTATTATCCAAGTTCCTCGATTCTCGTTCTATCCTCGACCAAATTAATGACGTGGATGATGGGGTCAACATGATAAAGAGAGTACTTTGCAATAAAAAAGTTCTCATTATATTTGATGACGTAGATGAGAAAGAGCAACTTAGAAGTCTAGCGGAAAAAGGTAATTGGTTTGGTTCCGGTAGTAGGATTATCATAACTACTAGGGACCAGAGTGTCCTAATGATTGATGGAGAAGTGACAGGTGAAGGCCCTATAAAAAAGTCTACAGATGCTTCAACTTACGAAGTATGTGCAATGGAATTTGATCATGCTCTTAAGCTTTTTAGCAGGCATGCCTTTAGAAGAGACTCTCCACCAGATCATTATATCTCCCTTTCAAAAAAAGTTGTCTCTACTTTGGGAAAGCTTCCTTTAGCTCTTGAGATTACAGGTTCATCCCTTAATGGTAAATCCAAAGCAATATGGGAAGACACATTGAAGAAGCTAAAAGAAGCCCCTTCCATGGGAGTCCAAAGAAAATTGATGATATCTTATGAAAGGTTAGATCATGCACAAAAGCAAGTATTTCTGGATATAGCTTGTTTTTTTGTTGATCAGGACAAAGCATACCCTTTGTACATGTGGGATGACTGTGGATACCACCCACACGATGCCCTAGAAGTCCTCTTTCTCATGTCCTTGATAAAAACCAAAGACAACAATACTTTCTGGATGCATGACCAAGTGCGAGATCTGGGAAGGGAAATCGTCCATCAAGAGAATTTCAAATGTCCCAGCGAACGTAGCAGAGTGTGGAACCGTGAGGAAGCACTGAACATTCTGAAGTGGAAAGAGGTAAAAAAGGGAACGACAATTTACTTTACTGTAAATTGTGGTAGACTATTCTTGCAAAAGGAAAAAATAATCGTTTGGCGCTTGAAATTGTTTGCTTTTTACTTTCACATGTGAACGTTTTCGTGTTTCAATTATCAGGAAAGTAGGAAAATAGAAGGACTGTCAATAGGACCTCAATATCCTTTCTTTTGTCAAGACGTTCTTACGCACGATGGATTTGCTGATTTACGATACCTGAGATTCTTTCGAGGGGAAGGGGTGTCCCTTGTTGGAGACTTCAATAATCTTCTCTCCAATTTAAGATGGCTTTCTTTACATCACGGCAATTCCAAGTTTGAGACAACAAACTTTCATCCGGCTAATTTAATTGTTCTTAACCTTTCACTCAGCTGTATTTCGGAGGAATGGATTGGTTGGGACCAAATCAAAGTATGATACAAGTCCTGCTCCTAGCATAAGGATATCATTTCTTTTGTCTTTTTCCCCCTAAAGGTTGTTTCTTAATATATATTTTATCAAATTGTTTTGCAGGAGGCCAGAAAACTAAAAGTACTAGATCTCAGCTATTGTGCATACTTAAAGAGAACACCCGATTTATCTACATGGGTGTACCTAGAGAGATTGGTTCTTAAAGGTTGTAGCAACTTAATTGAAATTGACCATTCCATTGTTAAATTAAAGGTCCTAACTATTTTGAACTTGGATGGATGTGAATCTCTTCGAGAGTTGCCTGAAGAAATAGGATGTCTACGAGCTTTGAAAGATTTTATTATGTCTCCCCTAAAAGAAAATTTCAAAAGGTCAGTGATAAGCAAACAACCATCCTTAAAATTGCCATACTCAATTGGAGGGTTGGCAAAACTTATGCGATTGAATTTATCAAGATGTATATACTTAGAGGAACTTCCAGATTCGGTTGGCAAATTACAATCTTTAGTCGAGTTGGATTTGTCATTGACAAGTATTGGTCACCTACCTGATTCAATCGACAATCTCAAGCAATTGAAAGTACTAAGGATGAACGGCATAAGAGAGATAACAAGATTACCAAGTGCGATTGGGCTGGTGGAGAAGCTTGAAGAGTTAGATGCTCGAGGATGTTGCAACTTGACTGGTGAAATTTTTGAAGAAATTGGGAGACTATCCTGTTTGAGGATCCTAGATTTATCAGACACACATATATCCAGATTACCCACCACAATGAGTCACCTCTCTAATCTCCAAACTCTTAAGCTAGAAAAATGTCCCAAACTTAAACAATTGCCGGAGCTTCCCCCAAGTTTGACTTGTCTGAGATGGGGCCCTAAAAATTGTTGGTGTTCATCTGCGGAGGAGCATAGATATGAGCCGGAGGAATATCGGCAGGAGCAAAACCGTGCTCGTGAGGAATATGAGCAGGAAATAGAGCGTCATGCTCTAAAAGAATACGGGATAGCCCTCCCTCTTCCCACTAGAATTGGTGCCCTATCTCAACGGGCAACACCTGTCACCACTCTTCCCACTAGCATCAGTACCCTATCTCAGCTTAAAACACTAAAATTGTGCTGCAAAAATGTGCAATTCCTCCCCCAGCTCCCATCTAGTTTAAGAGAGTTACAACTTCGAGATTTGGCAACCACACGATCACCGGATTTTTCCAATTTGAAAAACTTGTCAATCTTGACATTTTATGGATGTTCGATAGAATTCTCTAGTCTATTTGATGCGGAGTCGGAGGAACTCCGTATGGAGCTCTGTGAGCTTAGAAAACTGGACGCACCATTGCAGCTGGAAATGAAAAGATTGAGATTATTAGAGATGGCTTATTGTGAGTTCCTTCCGGAAGTACTTGATCTATCGCGCATGAAGAATCTATGCAAGGTAAGTCTGGGATTTTGCCTTTCATTAGTTGAGATTCGTGGCTTTGAAGAATTGGGATCCCTTTGCTCCCTATCAGTCGACTATTGCCCTTCCATGGAGAGAATGTCAAACCTATCAAAATTGAAAAAGCTATGGGAGCTCGAAGTAAAGTATTGCCGTAAGCTAAAAAGCATGCAAGGTCTCAACCACTTGGAATCTTTAAAGAAGCAGGAAATTTTTGGTAATGGAGAGTTTTGCGGTGACACCTCAAATGCTGCCTCCACTCCACCATAGTATCTAGGAGTCTCGTCGGCGGCTCTAAATCTTCATCTGCATCTAGCGAGCTTAGATCCGTTGCATTATTCAGTGTGTTGCCGCTGCCTCCGCCTTTGCCATCGCCTTTAGAGCCCCATCGGTGGCTGGAATATGGCAGCACCAAGTTCCGCACCAGAACACGTACTGGTAATTCTAAATTGCACACCGTATGTTTGCACAATTACCTCTCCCTGTTCAGATCTGGATATAGAGTTTTGTTACAGGGGTTTGATAGGGGAAGTTTCTGCTATTGAGGTACTTAGGAAAACTATGCAGATAGACATCTGATTTTTTATTTGATTTGGTGTGCAGACGGTGGTAAAAACCTCCCAACATTTCAAGAGAATTTCGTGTTCACACTCGTTGGAGGGCTTGGGGAATCTTGCGATTTCGAACAATAATATCCTCATTTTCGACAACTTCATCTACAGTGGAAAGTAATTACTTCCTACCTTGAATCCATTTTGCTAACAAAACTGTTGTTGAGTTGTCTTGGATTTTGGTCCTTGAGTGGCAAGTGTTCTTATCTTGTCTTTTATAGTCTCAACCTACGTTTGGTGGTCAGGATAAAATTTAAGATAAGATAAAATATATCCCATCCTGCATTTGTTGCCTACTTATGGTAGGATACAATTGGATATAAAGGAAATATAGATCGAATAAAATTATTCTAAGGGGGAGGTAGAATAAAGGCGGATAGGATTTCTAATATCCATAATAGAAATTTTTATTCTCAAATAACATTAATTAAAAAATTAAAATTATATTTCAATATAAATAATATTTGGATTCTAATATAAGAAATTCAAAATAACAAAAAACAAAAATTTAGTTTTTTCCTAAGTTATACCGAGATAGCCTAGGTGACCGGAATTTCGTGCGATTGCAATGATATGTTTGGTTTATTTAATTAAGTGCTAGTTTGTGCAAATTGAGTGGAAAGTGTAGTTTTTGGTATTTATCCCAAATTGTGTGATTTTGGTATTTTAATTAGAAAATACCAGGTGTCGGTTTATAACGCCAAAAATGTGTTTATGGACTATATTAAACAATGAGACTTTTGAAAAGAAAGATATTGCGTTGTTGGCTTAGGCTGACTGTGTACCAACACACGATTATTTTTATTATGTATTTTTAACACGGTGAATTATCAGCTTGTGAGAGCATATTTATTGTCAGCTTGTGAGAGCCCCTTTACACGTCAGCTTGTGAGAGCAGTATACCATATCAGCCTATGAGCTTGATATATCAGCTTGTGAAAACAGTATACATTATCAACTCGTGTGCGCTATGATCGTTTTATCAACTTGTGGGAGCACAATCTATATATACATATATCAGCTTGTGTGAGCTATAATCGTTTTATCAGCTTGTGAGAGCACAATCTATATATATATATATATATATATATATATATATATATATATATATATATATATATATATATATATATATATCAGCTTGGGCGAGCTACTATCTATCTATATCAGCTTGTGAGAGCTATGATCATATATTGCAGCTTGTGAGAGCAAATACTATCTATGTCAACTGATGTGAGCAGTGGTCATATCGAATTGATAGATAGTACTAATGGTATTGATTTGAGTGGATCGATTGATCGATGGGTTGGTTTGAATTAAATTGAGTTGATTGGTTAAGTATATGAACTATACTGACTTGTAGGAATGAACTAAGGCAAGGTAAGTCATCTTTCTTGTGTGTGCATAGACATCTTTTATGCGTATTTCCTTCCTAGTCGAGATTTAGGAGGTGAACTTGCTGAGACATTGTCTCACCACGTCATGGGCTTCACTTTTCAGGTCCCTAGTGTAAAGAACTCAAAGCTTGAGGCAGAAGGGTCAGGAGCATGGGTGGCTCAAAAGTTCTTTTTAGAGATAGACCTCATGTACTTAGACTCTAGAGTTAGCCTCTGTTTGTAAACCAAATTGTTTATAAAAGCTTTGTTGATTGATTTAAAATTTGTTGTCCTGCTTTTCTATCCCGTATTAATTGTTGTTAGGGGTAATAGTTCGCTTCCACATGCATATTAAAATGAATGGGTCGACGACGCATCCCGGGACGTCGCAATTTAATCGACCACCAAGAAATGGGCACGCGCTCGAGGATCGAGGCGTGACACTATCAGGCTTTTGAGCACTACACAGGTTCATTTTTTTCTAAACCTACCCTTGAGAAATAGTGCAACTTGATCATCTAATTTCTTTCTTGTTCTACAACTTGTAGATTGAGATGCAATCTTGCATGACACAATTTGTGCTATTCAATGCATAAATTGATTACTAGTATGTTGCTGCATATGATGATTTGATGCCATCTGACCTTATCTTCCTTGCCAGCTAGGTAAGAAATTGATTTGATGAATGACAAATTTCCTCATCAAAGTTAAGAATAAACATGTTTCATTGTTGAATTGTCATCTCGGACTTAACTAGTGTTGGTGATTTTTCCCAAATTTCACATCGTTGCATTCTCATAGGAAGTCCAGGCTCAAGGAACCGACACTATAGTAAAGCTATAGGAAATTATTATTGTTGAGGGCCTGAAACTCGAAGATGTACCTATAAGATTGTATAAAGTCTATTTCTGCCTTTGACATTGCCTGGTGCAGAAGGATCACCTATAAGATGCATGTTTATCAAATAACTTCTCCAAGTGAGTTTTGTTCTTTTTTTAGGGGAATTGATTTGATGACGACTGTTTTATCTACAATCATCATTATCGTTGTCGTTGGAGATCGACTTGTCCCTAATTAATTACCATAGAGATGTCAATTGAAGATTCATTTGTCGTTTTCGTGATTTTGCATATGATAATGCCTAGTGCTAACAATATTTCCTTTTTGTTCCAGGGGAGTAGAAGTTATCACAAGGTCCGAGTGGGAAAGGCATTTGCATGCACATTCTCCTTAGAATTCAAATTTACTTTGATGGGACACGTCTTGCGGAGAATTGGGAACTTTAGCAATCATTTGAATATGTAATATTACTATAGGCAAAGCAGAGGCTATGGCTATGTTTACATAAATAATATTACGCTTTCAAAATAAGACTCATCTAGATTGTTTCTCACATTTCTTCTTTTCTCTTATTAAAGAGCTGCTGGGGATTGAGTTCATTCCTTCCTCTTAGGAGGTATAGATATTCTTAGCTGGCTTAAAGAAGGATTCTATTCTGTACAGAGTAAACGAAAGGAATCATCGGATAAGAAAAAGTGCATTTTGGAAGTCACTTTCATTTGTTCAAGCTTAAGTTACCGGCCTTGTGATGACTCATCCTTAGCTACCTTAATCTTCTCTATTGCCCGATACACATGGTAAAACAACATCGAAAACATGTATGCTCTCTCCTTCAGAGGAAAAGAAGCAACTTCCTCCAGTAGACAACTGGCCAACACATTACTGAATATAAAAGCCATACCTTCGTCACTCTGTCAATGTTGAACCCATTCTCATTCATGAGAGAGGAAATTAAGCCCTTGAAAGGGAAATAACAATCAGTTAGGAAACGAGTCAAAAATTCAGAAAGTGAAACGTTGCAAGTAAATCTCAACATGAAATTGGCCCACCTCCTCGTTTGGAGCAGCCCATTTTATCTCAGGTTGTTCTTCCGTAGAAACCATTGGTTCCTTGAAAAGCAGTCGAGCTTCGCTGTAGGGCCAATTATCTGGTATCTGATGCCTATTCATAAAACAAGCAAACATTTCCCTAAGAAGGATAACCGAACTGAATTAAGACTTCAAGTAATGCAAAGAACCTCTGGGTCTTAAGGATAGAGAAACCATATGAATTTGCTCAAGTGACATGAAGGAACAGACAAAGCAGACATCCGAATAGACAAAAGTATTATAGTAAATCAACACACGAAGTAGCATGGCCAATGCACTGATTGCCAGCCCAAATCTATTGGTGGCAAATGATCTTTCAGTTTCAAACTGTTGACGAAATTTTTCCACACCGGCTGAGTTTGAGAGATAATTCTTTGAAGTCAAGACTATTACAGTGAGAAACTTTGCTGCCTAATTTTGCTTACAAGTCAGGGGACGAGATAAGAGCACAAGAAGCACCTCTCCTTATTTATGTTCTCTAGTATGTTTTCTATGGAACCATGTTGACATATAAGCTTAAGAGTACTCAGCCCTCCAATACCTGATAAATTCATTCCAAAGTAAAACCACTGAAATCATCAAGCTAAAAAATACAAGAGGGACAAATGATATGCGATAGCATAAAACAGTTAACAGAGCACTGCAACAATATCACGTCTACCTCGAATGCTTTCACAATAATCACATCCAGAGAGGATGCACAGGTCAATGAATTGATCCATATCCAGATTCATCTCCTCCAAGATCTAAAAGTCATGAAAGTGAGAAAAAAATTTTAAGCAAACACAATGAATAAACTTTTCTAAGTACCTTGGAAATTTCAAATTCCATGACCTGAACTTTTCTTGAGCTGGGATCCATCGAATGGCGAAGAAATATAGGAGCTCCAAAAGTAAGGGAATCCACATCTTCAGAAGCAACTGCATAAACCTGGAAAACAAAAATTACAGCTAAAGCACCATTCATTATAAAAGAGTTCTGGTTAACGCACAAAAATTGAGCAATGATAGTGAACAAGCATACGTGTGAGTGAAAAGGAAATCAAATCAAGGAAATAAAATGGTAATTTACAGAGAGTTAAATGATTGGTAATCATGGGAAAACAATGAACTATCCTAAATCAGAAGACGATCAAACAGGAGGATACTTGCCTTTCCAGCTTTGCAAAGTGCAGCACACTGTGCCTCTGCTCCTGAAGGAGCCTAACATACAAAAACATAATCTGGTATCTAAACTTTTTGTTAGAAATAATAATGAATAAACTTTCTAGACAGACTTGTAACCTCAACTACTGGGACACCCATAAGTCTTAATAGTTTTTTGCAGCCTTCATTATGATGTTGTGTCACCTGCAAGGGTATCAAAGCCATGTAGCACAAGCACACACATATCCAGTTAGCTATGCAGATAGGTTTTTCTGGAAAACAGAGACAAAATCAAACTTCACATCAAATAGGACAAAAATATTGCACCGTAAGGAAACCAAAACGGGACCAACCTTCACAGTTCTTTTACTGAATTTCTTGATGTCTTCCTTGTTCTGAGACTGCAGGTAACAAATACAGAGCTCACAAAGCCTTCTTGCACTCTGTGTTTCTGCTTGCTTATGTATGTGTGTGTGTGTGTGAGAGAGAGAGAGAGAGATGCATATACTGCAAGGCTACTGCCAACTCCTCGAAGGCATCTTCCCTCTTTGAAAAACTGCTCAGAGACTCGTTTAAGGTAACTAAACATATTCATAGACAATTGCAAAAAAGGAAAAAAGAAAAAATGGAAAATGGAAGGCTGCTTAATAATAAAGTACCCTTTTGCAAGCTCTTGCTTCTTCAAATCAGGAGGTCGACCGTCAAATACATAGCTATCATAACAACAGCAAAACTTAATTTAGAGAAGCGCAAGCATCATTCTTCTAGCATCCCATCCCAATGAAAACACAGGAGGTAAAAGAAAAAAAGTTTACACCGGCTTTATCCCCGCTTCCAACAGCCTAATCGTCCGGTAAAACATGCCTTGCAGATGACTACATGGGAAAGCAAATCAAAAAGCAGCTCAAACTCGACACTTTCAAAGCACAGAGATCACATCGCATTACAATAACATCTTAAGCATCAAAACGGAAGGCTAGTTGACAGTTCATTCATAAACTGTACGAAACTCGAGCAAATTTGATTTTCATTTCCATGGAGTATATTACGACCTAATCCACCAATCAAAAGAACCAAAAAACCCCCCGACACTCAAAATCCAAATCCCCACCGAGAAACGCGCAATCACAGGCATGTCCAGCCTCTGCTCCTTCATCGCCTTCGGGGCATCATCCGCCAGCAGCTTCGTCAGTCCCTGTCGAAATCAATGGAAATGATGGGATTGAAGAAGACGGAGGTCGAACTGGACTACCTTGATGCCCATATCGGAGAGAGAGAGAGAGAGAATTGTTGCAGTGGAAATTGAGGGATGAAATGGAAGCTGCTTGTGCTTGGGATGAATTGAATTCTAGGGTTTCGAGCTCATCCGCTTCCCGCCTAATTTCGGAGACCATCGCGTTTTGGGGGATGAAGCGTGTGCGTCCACGCGCGGGTGTCGCGACTGGTTTTTTCCAGTACTAGTTATAAGCTCTCGGCCCATTTGAAGCGGCTGTTATGATATGTGCTTACTCGTGTGACATGCATATTCGTGCTCCGATGATTTCTTGAGATTTTAAGACTGATAGTAGTAACTTCTCATTCCTAGTGATTAGGTGGATGGAAATGTTGAATGCACATAGAGTTCAAAATCGATTAATTGATTGATATGGATTCGAGTATTTGAAAGGCATTTTATCTACTTTATTAATTCCGTCAAGATTCTATTCTACATGTATGTTTATAGAGAAGAGAAAATAGACTACTATAGTAATTTTTTGCGTTTTAGATGAGATATTTGATTAGAACAACCAATCTTGTATTCTCAATGGTCAAGACGACGGAAGTGGAGCAAATTCATTGGTTTTGCAACCCTTTTTGAAGGGGAAGTATCAAGGGAAAATTAATGAATTACTAAGTGGGGATGATCAGTTACTTCATGAAAGATATGTGTCGTCACTTGGTATAAACTCTCTTAAGCTCATGCCAATCGCAACTTTTGAGGTTTTATTTATATAATTTAAATATGCAAATCAATTCATTTAGAATTCATTACTAATCTATTATAAGTCGATTAAAAACCCAAGCAAAATGTGGTAAAACACTCAAAATCCAAATCTCCACCGACAAATCGAAACACGTAATCGCAGGCATCAATCCATAAAAAACAACTTAACGAGGAATTGGTAGATGCTCATGCTGGCATCGACGGCAATCCTCTAGCCGAAGTAGCTCTCAGGCTTCTCCTCCTTCATCATGTTCGGGGCATTGTCCACCAGTAACTTTGTCAGTCCCTATCGAAATTGGTGAACAAGACTCGATGAACAACATATGGAAAATGATCGGATTGAAGGAGATGGAGGTCGAATTGTACGTATCGGGAGTTTTACTCATGTGATGTGCACATCCGTACTCCCATGATTTCTTGAGATTTCCAAAATATCAAAATTAAATCTGCAAATTGATACTAATAACTTCTCGTTTCTAGTGATTGGGGTGGATGGAAATGTTGAATTCACATAGAGGTCGAAATCGATCAATTGATCAATACTTTACTATTTCAGCCAAGGTATTATTCTACTTGTATGTCTATAGGGAAGAGAAAATGGACTACTATAGTTTCTTTATGTTTTAGATAGAGATATTCGAAGGGTCGATCCATGTCGAATTTGAGACATTTGATTAGAACAATCAATCTTGTATTCTCAATGACCGAGATGACAGAGGTGGCAACAAATTCATTAGTTTCACATCCCTTTTTTAGAGGAACTATCAAGGGAAATCTAATGAATTATTAAGCGGAGACAATCGGTTACCTTATGAAAGATATGTGCTATCACTGAGCAAGAACTTTCTCAAGCTCATACCAATAACAACTTTTAGAGTTTTATTTAAATGATTTCATATTCAAATTAATTCATTTAGGAGCACCGCTAATCTATTATAAGTTGATAAAAAAACCCAAGCATAATATGGTAAAACATTTTATGTAAATGCGTAAAAGGAAATCTGGTTTTGCATAGCAAATTATAGTCCTTTTCAAATGAATTTGGTGGTGAGAATTGACTTTTTCACAATGAACTTCAAGGTTAACTATTTAATTGGCTTTTGAAATTCACAAACGAAGAAAAGAGTGAGAAGTGGCTTTTCAATATTGACTAAATATTTAAAATTAATGCAAAAAGATTAATTTTTAGTACCTAACAGCGCCAACTAACTTAATCGAACTAAAAAAAGAATTCACTTTTTACTTTTTACTATTCATCATCTGATCATTTTAGTAAATATAGATTCAAGCAAGTACAAGGAAATTTACTTTTTACATTTTATATGAAAACAAGTTAAGTTGTTGTCAAGATTTATCTATTAATGAAACGGCTTTTCCTTGAACTTTTGTGTAAATATGTCCATTTTATACCTAATCAAACAATTGATTCAATCAAATCCCTAAAGTTGTCTAACGTATGTCATGGTTCCTTATCATTTAATTGATTGTGTTCCTATACTATTTTGAAATGTTCAATATAATCTCCATTGTAGTTATTACATGGATGGAATCCGTGTAATGTCACTTTCTTGTCTTTTGCTCATTAAGAACAATCGGCTGTTCTTTACTTTCTCCAGGCTTATGCTAACTAATCTTGATATGATTCGTGTTACCTAAATTTTTTGAAGACTTCTCAATCATTGAACAAGAAAACTAGGCTAGAATTCGATAGAGTTTGATCCTAAACAAAAACATCGATCTTGCCTAGTCTTGCATTTGCACCTGTGGCTATATTACTTCACATTTAGATATTAGAGACATTTAAATTTTGGGCACAGGACATTCGCATTGAGCAAAGCATGGATCCGGCTATTATGCGTTTCCTTGGGATTGGCTTGATAGATGGCCCAAAATGCGAGCCTGCTCAAGCCCGGCCCTAAGCGAATCAAACTCGGCCTAGTGGAGGGAGAGGAAACGCGGCCATTCAAGAACAATAAGGGAAATTGCAATCGATCAACACCCATTTTAGAAGCCAATTGCAGTCTGAACACATAAGATGGAAGGTCCTGCTTAGCTGTACGTCGAAATTGGAAGAAAAGGCAAAGGAGAATTAAAGAAGGAAAGGAGCGTGCAGTTTCATCTTGACTAAGGGAACGACCTCGGCATTCGGGGACCGGAATTTACGGCCAAAAGAAAACAACAAAATCTGGACATAAAGAAGCAGAGGATTCTCAGTCACGTGGCGTGGCGATTTTTCAGCATATAATCATTACAAAAGAGAGCTCGAAAAAGAAAAGGTTTAAGCTTTTTTTTCCCGCCAAGAAAGACGAGTACAGAGAGAGTTATGGTCGGCAAAAAAGAGAAGACTGAAAGGACAAAAAGAGCAGAGAAGTGGCGGACGAAAGAAAAGAGAGGAAGAGAAGAACAGATGGGGCAGATTCTCGGCAAGGAGGTGAAAAGAAAAAAGGAAGAGGGACAGAGCTGGCTTACCTTGCACATGGAAAAAGCCAAAAACAAAATCAAGTTCAAGTTGGTTTCTTTCTTTCTTCCGAGTAGGTTTTGTAGGCTTCTTATCCCCTTCTTTGGCCGGAGGAAAAGCATAGGAAAATGCAACGAAGCAAGTTAAGATAGCAGAAGACTTTGACTTTGGACTTATGTGCTTTCCATATGATTAACCGTCGGCTTAATTTAAATTTGATAATTCATTGCCTACTCTCATTGCCTTCTTTAAAAATTGTAATTTAAAATTTAAGATAAATGTGTTGCAATTTTAAAACTTGAAATAAAATATATCAAGCTGCTCATGGTTAGATCCTAATTAATAAAATATTTCGTATGAAGAATTTTGCAAATCAATCAATTTTGTTAATAAAAAAATACCGCTTGCGGCGCTCTTCATTCACTCCATTATTGAATGAAGTAATATTTGAACGCCATGCTCTTTCCACTCTTATTCTGATTAAAACACTCCTCAACACAGTTTTTTGTGCGTTTATTATTTTGTGGATCCCACGTTTCCAGCATCCTTCCCCACTATATACCAAGGTGTTCTTTTAGTGTACCCCTCCTTTTGTTTGGTTTCTTCTTTTCCTTATCATGTGGTCAACACTATGTTTTGACCATATAATAAATATGTAGTATAAGTGCAATTGTTTTGCGTTTGCGTAAATTGTCAACTTGATCATGGCGTCTGCCTGAGCGCGAGGGAGGGGAGGGACTAATAAAAAGCATAAGGAACAGGTCTATCCCAACATTTTTCTCCCCCAAAAAATCATTTGACGACTTATTTTCAAGAATTTATTGATAAAGAAAACAAATCAATGGCTAGCTGCCTCAATTGAATCACGGATCTCAACCTTAGCACCGGAGAATCTCATAAATAACAATAGGGCAATCAGTTTAATGAAATTAAAAGTTGCTTGACTAATTGACTCAAATTGCTTAATTGAAAGCTGCGATGCCCCATTATCTTCTTTTTTTTTTTTTTTTTTTTTTTGCTTTTCATATTGTGGCTAGTGACACTGGGCAAGGCCCTTGCCCATATCATAGCTGTAGGTGAGAGAGCCTTACCCAGGTCAAGCGAGGGCCTTCGTGCCCTCACTTGCTACTGGCGAGTGCCTAGGCAAGGGCTGCAATCATTGCCAACTACCAGCAAGAGCTTGCTGGCGACCTCTCAAGCCACACTGAAAATGAAAATAAAAGCAAAAAAAGATGCAAACAAGCATTATTGCACCTTTGAGCGAGACGCCTCGAATTTCAAGTTAGGCCACGGCAAAGAAGAGAGATAAAGAGAGGGAGAGCGAGATGCGGACAAAGGTGGGGCTAAGTCATGGAGGATTGGGGAGTGGTAGTGTCAGTCGAGGACAAGGATGGTAACATTGATTGGCAATATGGTGGGGGAAGAGAGAAATTGTGTAGTAGAACAAAAGATATTTTGTGTGACAATAATATAACATGGTGTGATAAATCAATTCAAAGTAAATACGTTTAACATTTTAGCAATTAGAATGATTTGCACATTGTATGGACAACATGAATTGACCGATGACACCATGTCAATCATGTGATCGGTTAATAATATAAATTTTCTTAGTGGAGGGATAGTTTAATCTTCTAATTAAGGATATTCGTTTAAAGATGAACATTATCACAATTGTCAATAACTCAAAATCACATATAATATAAGTACAAAGTTTGATTGTATTTTTAAAATTTTCTCTCATGTGGTTAAAATAAATAAAAGCTCAAAAATCACCTTCACTTTGTATCCTGATTTCACTTTATATTCTCTATTTTTTAAGCTATGAATCTTTGATTTAAAATTTGTTATTAATGAATGGGACATGGACACTCCTCGTACGATAACCCATTGATTGATCAATGAAACTTCTGGGAAATTTCCGGGATAACATGCAAACCGCGTTCTACATTTTGGCATGTCCTTTATATGTGAGTAATGACAAGAATTTATTGAACAATTTCGTAAACCGCATCGGACGAAGACCCTTCAATAAGGGTCCCTCGTCTGGTAATGCCAGAAGAAGGAAGACTTTGACTTGCTTCCCCTTGCTAGTCTTTTCTTTCGAGTAGGTTTCGTCGGCTTTTGTATTGTCATTTGTCGTGGAAGACTTTTGACTTACTTTTGTCAGAATAAAAGAAGACGAAAATGCAACAAAGCGAGCAAAGATATCGGAAGATTTTGGCTTGCTTTCCCATGTTGCACGTCGTGAAGTAGATTATCCAACAGCGATGATTTGGGACTTGTGTGCTTTCCTAATAAATTAATCAATTAGGGTTAATTTAAATTTGATAATTTATTGCCACCTCTCAGTGCCTTCTTTTAAAGTTTAAATTTAAAATTTAAGATAAGCAAATTGCAACATTAAAATTTCAAATAAAATATATTAAGTTGCTCATGGTTGGATCATAATCTATTAAATAGCTCGTATTGAGATTTTTTGCAAGTCAATCCAATTTATAAATAAAAAACATGTTCGTGGCACTTCACATTCACTCCATTGCTAAATTTGATTATCTAGGCTATTTCATAGCTTAATTTCCAAAATAAAACTGACTTCATTGCAACATCTTATTTTTAGTGGGATGCTAGATATATTTGAGCTTGATTTTGTGTAATCTTCATTGATAAGATCCATGATTTATCAAATCTCAGAAATATTCAAAATATTGTCAAAGTCTTTTATGTAGACATCTTTATGTTTAATATGTGGTATCATATATATTTCCATATTGGTTTGGGATCTAAATCTATATACTATAAATGATCATTTGAAAGGTAGGGCATAGTCAAGCATTCAAAATCTGTCATGTTGTTTTTTAACTAAGTAATGATATGAATTATGACCCAAAAAAAAAAGTAATAGTGTGAATAACTCTTTTCAATCTCTTATATTATCGTAGTTGCTTTATTGGTGATACCAGCCACGTAATACTTCCTAAAAGGATGCTAAGATCATGATACATATATAATAACTTTAATTTAAGTAAATAAATTAATTCCAAGTAAGGTTAAGATTCCGACATAATAATCATGATTTAGCAATTACATTAATTCCAATCACAATTAAGTCTCTTCACTTAAAAGCTGTTTCTCTTAATAGTAATGGTGTTTTCATGGAATTCGCATCTTAATATTTAATTTGGGAAATTCATTGGCCAAACCAATGCAAAACAGACGAGATATACATGAACATGAAACAAATTAATCAAAAGATGAAGGAGTAAGCCAAACCAATTTGATAATTTATCGCCTCCTCTCATCACCTTCTCCTTAAATTTTAATTTAAAATTTAAAATAAGCAAGTTGCAATTTTAAAATTTAGAATAAAATATATCAAGTTACTCACAGTTGGATCTTTATTAATAATATACTTTGGATTGAAAATTTTGCAAATCAATCCATTTTATAAACAAAAAATGTATTGGTGTTCATGGATCCTCCTTTTTTAGCATCCGTTTTATATAAATAAAATATATCAAGCTACTCGGGAAAGTGTTCTTTCAGTGTGCCCCTCTTTTTGTTTGGTTTGTTCTTTTCCTTATCATATGGTCAACACTGTGTTTTGAGCATATAGTAGATCTGTATTATGAGTGCAATTGTTTTGCGTTTGCATAACTCGTCAACCCGATCATGTTGTCTGCCTGAGGGCGAGGGAGAGGAGGGACTAATAAAAATCGTAAAGAACATGTCTATACCAATTTTTCTCACAATAAATCATTTGACGACATATTTTAAAGAATTTGTTAATAAAGAAAACAAATTGATGGCTTGCTGCCTCGATTGAATTATGAATCTCAACCTTGAATCTCAACCTTAAGACTGGAGAATATCATATCACAATGAAAATAACAACAGGGTAATCAATTTAATAGAATCTAGAATTGAAATTTGCTCAACAAATTGATTTGGTTTACTTAATTGAAAGCCCTGAAGCCCCCATAATCTTTTTATAAATAGGTAACATGTCACATCTCAAGAGGGTAAATAGAATCAATTTGTCTTTACTAAATATCTATTCAAATTATGTCTAGCGTGTTATATCCCAATAATGTAATGAGTTTTCTTATGCAAGGTAATGTTCCAAAGAGAAAGGCTCACTTGTGAAGTTTTTGATTAACAAGATGCATCATCAAGTCAATTTCAAAAGGAGTATCGATGTAATGTCGCTAATTACTTTATTTAGAAATGTATTACCAATCTTAGGGTTCTTGTTTCGTCTTAACTTAATACTTAGTCATGGGGATAACTATACAAATGGTCCACGAACCGAACTTTGGTTCAATGTGTAATGTCGTCCACGAACTTTTACTTGTTCAATATAGTATGTAAAATTTTGGTAAACGTTCAATCTAACCTAAACTATACGAAAATATCTAATGTTATCTTTTCATTAATTCAAATTCAAAGACAACATTGAACATTTTTATATAATGCATAGATTAAATTGAACTTGTACCAAAAGTTTATGGACCACATTAAATAAATTAAAAGTTCAAGGACGATATTCCACAGTGGATTGAAGTTCAAAAATAGTCAATCATGTAATCGATGCATAACATAAATTTCCTTAGTAGAGGGATAGTTTAATCTTCTAATGATTGACATATTCTATAATGGATCTTCTAAATGATATGTAGGGTGTGTTTGTTTCACGGGATATATTTTTAGAGAAAACATTTTCCTCATTTTCTAGCGTTTGGTTCGCTCAAGAAAATGAGTTAACGGAAAACATTTTCCTAGTTAACAGAAAAAGTTTTCCTAACAAAACGTTTTTTGAAAGAACTGGAATTTACACCAGACTAGCAAGCTCGCTACAGCTCAAGCTTGCCCCTCATAAGCCAGTCGAGGACAAACCGCAATAAAAGTAAACAAAAATAAATAAATAAAAATTCTGTTTTTTTTTTAATTAAAAAATTCGATTTTCTTTTTTGGCTGCGATAAAGTGTGAAATCATTTTCTAATGGGATTCAAATAGTAGAAAACATTTTCAATTATATATCACCAAATGAAAACAAAACAAATCGTATCCTTAGAAAATGTTTTCCCGAAAAGTATTTTCCTTTATTATTGAGTTTTTTCGTGAAACAAATACACTCGTAATATTACTTATTAATCTTCTAGGATGGAGTGGTGAGTAGATTTTGTTCAAGTTAGAACCAATGTGTGCAAAAATCATTTTATCTTAATAAAAGGGTGTGTAAAGGGACCCGTGCTTGTGGACTTTGCAAAAGTTACCATCGACAGTGACGGATTGTTCTCAGGGCGCCCCTTCGAAGGAAATTCAGGGCGCGTTTGGTAACGATTACATTCCCTCAAACAAATTCGATCGAAATGATTATTTTTATTACATTCTTCTTGAAACCGATTTCGAGTAAAAGAATGTGTTTGGTAACTCTACAAAATTTTTGATTTTGGAATAGAATTACGTTTGTGTTTATTGATTATGTTCCAAATCAATTTCTTTTAATTTTTAAATAAATTTTATAATTTTTTTTTTTTTTTCCTTTTCTTTTTTTTTTTCCTCCTATTCTTTTTCTTCTTTAAGCCGGCGACCTCACCAGAGCATCGCTGGCCCTCGCCAAGGCCGGCCTCGCCGGGGCTGGGTGAGACCTGCCTAGCCACCAACGGGGCTGGGCATCACGAGGCTCGCCTAGCCTTGGCGAGGCCTGCCTCGCCGATGGCTGGGCTTGCCTCCGGCGAGCTTGCCGGACCTCGTCCTGGCCTGGTAAGCCTCCGATGAGCTCGCCGGACCGGTTGCCGGCGACCAGCGGCGGAAGGCGGCGGGCGCGGGATGGCAGTCGATGAAGAAGAAGAAAAGAGAAGAATAAAAGTTTTGATTCTCAATTCTGATTCTAGAGCAAGAATCACATTTTTTTTTTATTTATTCTTGATTCTACTCCCAATCTGTTCGGGAACAAATTTATTTTTGGGAACAAAAATTTTACCAAACGCGATTCTGGGTCTAAACTGATTCTGGGAACAAAAAATCAGAATTTGACCCTGTTTGGATGGTTACCAAACAGGGCCTCACTTTCCAACTAATCTGAAGAATACTCGCACATTTAATGGACAAGAATCACTTAGAATCTTACTGTCATTTTCAGAATTAGCATTTACTTGTAAACCACCTTTTGCTTTTTGCCGTGTCTTTCAAAGCTGGCAAATGGATAATAATTTCCTAAGCAATTTCGTTACCGTGTGCCGCTGTTTATTCCACTCTTCTTTGTTTCCACATTCAACCATTAAATCTAATCATCCAGCAATATTGCAAAAGACGAGGATCACGTTCTCTTGTTTTCACACACACAACTGAAGATATTTATAGTCAATTTTTTTGTTTGTTACAAACCAAATTAAAACGCCATCTTTGAATTTCCCTATCCTAGTTTTATATTTTAAAGATGCTTGACACTGAATCAAGACCTGATTTCGAACTCTAAAAAGTCAAAAAAGATCAAAAGCCTAAAGTTAAAGTAAAGAGACATCCATATATATGACAAAATATACTAGCCGAAAAACTTCCCTTCAAATTAACACCCAATATCTGCTTCATGTCCTTTGGACTATGACCTTTTAACGGTAATATAAGATTAAAATCAATAATTTATGAAAAAATGTTGCAATTTGATAGATATATTTGTAATGCACATCATCCACAAATTACCAAATCTTTCACGCTTGCATAATATAGTGTGTACATTGTGTATAGTCATATTATGTCTAGAACCATGATATCGTGTATCTACACTATATTAGTTTAGGTTATATGTAAATGATCGCAATTACTTGTATAATGCATTTGCAAAAAGCCTTCAGTTTATCTATCTCTTCAATTGAAACTCGTTACCACCTATTTAGATAGTTTTCGCCACAATTGACTATGTAAGGCTTTGAATCCTACAATCACGTTGTTGAGTCCGCGCCAGCTACAACTCATCTCCACCATGGATGAAAACCTCGCATGCCGGGATGGCGAAACTCGTCCAAATCTTTGCCTTCATAGCCCGCTGTCCTTCCCTGCTTGTTGCTCAACGAGCCACCCATCAGACAAGTAATCGTCCTCCGAGTTGAACACTGGAAACGGAGACTCGGATCGCTGCCACATGCGGCAGGACGGTCAAGACCACAACCTTAACTGTGCCAGCTTCGTCCTCAGAAAGATGACGTCAGCATCAAGCAACCACCACATCATTTCTGCCACTCGCGGCTCCACATCATCACAACCTCATCGTTATTAGAGTTGGCAACTTGTAGCCACGTATCCTAATCAGGTTTTGTCATCTTGTCGAGTAGTCATCACAACATCAAAAAACTACGTTCTGATTCGTGAGTCAATCGGTCGAAGCACCGGATCGATAAAGTTGGAAAATCTACAAAGAAATGATACGAAAAAGAGCACTTATGTATTTAGATGCATGTTGGGTGTAAATGATACGTAGGGAAGTTTCGTGAATAGACTAGTTATTCTTGTTTAATTAACACTTAGAAAAAGAAACTAAGGGCAATCCTGCAAAAAAGAAAGAATGAGAAAAGGAGGGGTTTATTTTTCTTTTGAGTAGGTTTTGTCTGCTTTTGCCTTGGCACTTTCCCTGCAACTTAGCAAGTGAGATGGTGGAAGACTTTTGACTTCTTTGGTCGGAAGAAAAGAAGAGGAAAATGCAACAAAACTTTGGCTTGCTTTCCATGTTACACGCTATGAAGTAGATTATCCAATCGTGATGATTTGGGACTTGTGTGCTTTCTAGACTGTTAAAATATTTAAATAATAAACCACATCTTCATTTAACAACTTAAGTTTTTGGAACAATCAATGATCTCATAAAATCTCACACTGATAATTAACAATTCAAATTTATCATCTCGGTCATACATTCTTTTAATGTCTAAATTTAAAATTTAAAATAAGCAAATTGCAACTTTAAAATTTGGAATAAAATATATCAAGTTGCTCATGGTTGGATCACAATCTATAAAAAAAAAAATCGTATTAAGAATTTTGCAAATCAATCCATTTTATAAATAAAAAACATATTGTTCGTGGTACTCTTCCTTCACTCCATTGCTAAATCTGATTATCAAGGCTATTTCATAGCTAAATTTCCAAAATCAAGCTAATTTTAGTGCAATCATCTTATTTTTATTGGGATGCTATATATATTTGAGTATGATTTTGTGTAATCTTCAACGATATGATCCACAATTTATCGAATCTCACAAATATTTGAAATATTATCAAACCGGTATCATATATCGATCCATATTGGTTTGGAATCTAAATCTATATACTATAAATGATTGTTTGAAAAGGTACGGCACAGTCAAGCATTCAAAATTTGTCATATTATTTCGTAACTAAGCAATAATACGAACTCTTTTCAATCTCTTATATTATCGTAATTCTTTTATTGGTAACACCGGCCAAGTACTACTTCATAAAAGGAGGTTAAGATCATGATACATATATTATAATTTTAATTTAAGTAATAAATTAATTCCAAGTAAGGTTAAGATTCCGATATAATAATTTTGATTTAGTGATTACATTAATCTCAATAACAGATAAGTCTCTTCACTTAAAAGCTATAAATGTGTTTTTCATGATAGTAAGTATGTTTTTATAGAATTCGCATCTTAATATTTAATTTGAGAAATTCGGTGGCCAAACCGATGCAAAACAGACAAGATATACATGAACATGAAACAAATTAATCAAAAAAATGAGGGAATAAACCAAACCAATTTGAAAATTCATCGCCTCCTTTCATCACATTCTTCTAAAATTATAATTTAAAATTTAAGATAAGCGAGTTGTAATATTAAAATTTAGAATAAAATATATCACATAATAAATAAAATAATTCGTACTGAAAATTTTGCAAATTAATCTATTTAATAAATTAAAAACATATTGGAGTTCATGGCTCTCTACATTCGCTCAGTTGCTAAATCTAATTATCCAGTCCGTTTCACAGCTAGATTTCCAATATCAAGTTGTTTTCATTGCAATCATCTTATTTTGAGTGGGATGCGAGATTATTTGATTTGATTTTATGTAACCATCACTGATGATCTGTGATTTATCGGATCTCACAAATATTTGGAATATTGTTACCGTCTTTTATAGAGTCATCTTTATGTTTAATGTGCGGTATCATAAATCTTTCTATATTTGTTTGGGATCTAGATCTATATACTATGAATGATCATTTGGAGAGGTTGGGCATAGTCAGACATTCAAAACTTTGTCACATTAATTTGTAACTAATGCGAATAACACTTTTCAATCTCTTATATAATTTTAACTGCTTTTGTTGGTAAAACCAGCCACGTAATACTTCATATAGTGAGGTTAAGATTATGATAAGTATATAACGATTTTAATTTAAGCAAATAAATTAATTCCAAGTAAGGTTAAGATATATATAAATTCTGATTTAGTAATTACATTAACTCCAATGACGGATAAGTGTCTTCACTTAAAAGCTATCCATGTGTTTTTCTTAATAGTAATGGTATTTCTAAATAGAATTCGCGTCTTAATAATTTCATTTTGGGAAATTCGGTGGCCAAACCGATGCAAAACAAACAAGATATACATGAACTCAAAACAAATTAATGAAAAGATGAAGGTGCACCAAGGAATGCCATGCTCTTTCCACTCTTACTTAGTAGTGGAAACATGGATTGACTGATTATATCACATTGATCTTGTGATTGGCACATAATATAAATTTTCTTAGTAGAGTAATAGTTTAATCTTCTAACTAAAGAATTTTGTTTGAAGATGAACGTTGTTGCAAATGTCAATAATTCAGAATCATATATGTAGATACAAAGTTGATTGGATTTTTAAATGTTCACTACTATGATTAAATAAAGAAAAGCTCAAAAATCACCTTCAGTTTGTATCCTGATTTCACTTTATATCCTCTATTTCTAAAGCTATGATCTCTGATGTAAAATTTGTTATTAAATGAATGGGACATAGAAACTCCTAGCACGATAACCCAATGATTGACCAATGAAATTTCTAGGAAACTTCTGGGATGACTTGTAAATCGCGTTCTACTTTTGGCATGTCCTTGAAATGTGACTAATGGACAAGAATTCTCGAACAATTTTGTAAACCATGTCTGAGGAAGACTTTTCAACGAGGGTCCCTTGTCTGGCAATGGGAATGCAGGATGGAGGAAGACTTTGACTTGCCTACCCTCGCCAATCTTTTCTCTTGAGTAGGTTTTGTCGGCTTTTGCCTTGTCGCTTTCTTTGCAATTAAGCAAGCAAGACGGTGGAAGAATTTTGAATATTTCGGTCGGAAGAAAAGAAGAGGAAGATGCAACGAAGTGAGCAAAGATATTAGAAGACTTTGGCTTGCTTTTCCGTGTTACATGCCGAGGAGATTAGCTAACGACGATGATGATTTGGGACTTGTGTGCTTTCCATACAAATAAACCAATCAGGATTAATTTAAATTTGATAATTCATCGTCCTTCTCATTACCTTCTTTTAAAGTATAAATTTAAAATTTAAGATAAGCAAGTTGCAACTTAAAAATTTTGAATAAAATATATCAAGCTACTCATGATTGGATCATAATCTATAAAATAGTTCGTATTGAGAATTTTACAAATCGATTCATTTTATAAATAAAAAATATATTGTTCAAGGCACTCTATCTTCACCCCACCCCACGTCAAACCAACCCCCTCCGATTTCTTCCCCTGATCCCACCCCCCAGAAAAACCAAAACGCCTGTCAATCACCCCACCCCACCCCACCCCTACCCCACCCCACCTGCTCCATCGCTCCATCGATTTCTTCCCCCACCAAAATCACCTATCATTTCCCTGGTTTCTCTCTCTCCCCACCCCACGCCACCCCCATCGACCCCCTCTCTCCGCTCCCAGTTTCTTTCCGTCATCCCCCACCACCCTCTTTCTCTTCTTGCTAAAACCCTAACCACGGCCTCTTCCTCCTCCTCGTCGCACGACCCTCTCAGCTCTCTCTAGGTCGCCTCATCGCAATTGCTTGCCGCCTCACCTCTGGCCCTTCCTCCTTCGCAGCTGTAGCCTCACCGTGGACCCTCCATGGTAGTGTCGCAATCGCGGCCCTCTGGATTACCTCGATCTATGCTCTTCCTTTGACCCTCCCTCGCTGTCACAGCCTTGCCTCCGCTCCCTCAGCCTCGCCTCCACCCTCCATCGTCTCTTCAACGATCCTCTCTCTCGGACACGCGTGTTGGAATGTGTCGAGAAAAGTTGACCACGTGTTGACCGCGTGTCTGATCGAGCGTATCGGACATGTCGACAGGTGTAGGACACGACATGGAAGCTCCGACGACGTGTCCATGCTTCATTGCTCTGAGATATAGCAAAGATTTGATATCTGTGGTGTAGGAATGATGAGCTCACAGGCATCGTCCGGACGCTTGTATGAGGTTTTTCTAAGTTTTCGAGGACTAGATACCCGTTATGAGTTCACAGATTGTCTTTACCGTAGCTTGGTTGAGGCTGGGATCAATGTCTTTAGGGACAATGAATCCCTCCATGTCGGTATGGAAATAGGTGGTGAACTTCTACAAGCAATTGAGAACTCTAAAATCTACATTCCCATATTCTCCAATAATTATGCTTCGAGTAAGTGGTGCCTTCGAGAGCTCTCACACATGGTTGAGTGCACCTTGAAATCGAATGGGAACAAAGAGATTCTGCCAATTTTTTTGAACGTGGAACCTGCGGATGTCAAGCTCCAAACAAACTTGTATACACAAACTCTTTCAAAGCGCCAAAAGACGTTGTGCACTGAAGTGGAGTCATGGGAAAGGGCTCTCATTGAGGTGAGCAAGATAAAGGGATGGAACTGGAAGAAAAATGAGGGGTAAATGTCTTAAACTTTTCAACTTACATCTTAGATTTCGTTTTACTCGTGATGATATGGTTTATTCATCTAGTTGATTCTATAAAGTTTAAATAGCGGTCAGCGGCCACTGTGCTACTGCGATCGGCCATTATCGCGGCAAGAACGGAATTCTCACCAGCAGTGGCCAATAACGGCCGCGGCCGTTTCGCTGCAATAGCTCCAGTCAATGGCAGTATTGCGGTGGTGGCCCCCCCTACTCATCTTGATTCTCTCTCTCCTCTCACTCTTCGTCTCTGACGCAGTAGCCACGAATAGTAATAGATCTCCGAGCAAATCCACCAAGCTGCTGGCTAGCCACCGCAGCAGCTCGTCCATCTGTCGCTGCCACTTCTTCGATGCCAGCCCGACACCAAGCCACCAGAAGCCTCCAAGCCATCCAGCCCCTACACTTTCTCTGTCTCACTCACTGTGGCGAGTGGGATGCGGGATCTGGACGTCGGCTGTGATGCCACCGAGCCCATATCTGGCGTCGTTGACTGTGGACGAACCCAAATCTGGTGTCGGCCAAGGCCGATAACGCCATCCCTGGTGGTCACAAGGCCATGATCCATGTGACGTGGATACGAGGCAACGCCAAGCTGGTGGGTCTACGAGGCGCAACGAGTGGTGGCATCAGAACTCTATGGTGACAGTGCAGGGTGGCAAGTGATGTAACGGCAGCGTGGTAGTGGCAGGGGCCAACGTTGATGGTGACTGAAGTTGGGGAGCGGAGAGAGACTGGCAAAAATCATAATCGTATTGGTGTCTAGAATTTTTTGCATAATTTCCTAACATGGTTGTTACCTCATGGCAGGCAAGGAGATCTGATACATTCTGTAATTCAAACGCTTTGCTCTAAGCTGAAGGTTGCACATGAAAATGTGACTGAACATCTAGTTGGAGTTGATGATCGTGTGGAAGCTATAATCAAGATGTTGGATGTGGGATCTGATGGCGTACGATTTCTTGGAATCCACGGAATGGGCGGTGTTGGCAAAACAACCCTTGCTAAGGTCGTCTTCAACACGCTATCTTCTAGCTTTGGCCAACGCTGTTTCCTTGCAGACGTTCGAGAATCATCTAAAGGCAATAATGGTATGCTAAATTTGCAAAAACAATTGTTATCCAAGCTCCTCGGTTCTCATTCTATAGATCACATGTATCACGTGGATGATGGGATCGTATTGATGAAGAAAGGAGTACTTAAAAATAAAAAAATTATCATTGTTCTTGATGATGTGGATGAGAAAGATCAATTGAAATGTCTAGCAGAGAAAGGAGATTGGTTCGGTTCTGGTAGTAGGATTATCATAACTACTAGGGACCGAGATGTCCTAATGAATGAGGGAGAAGCAATTGGTAATGGCCCTGTAAAAAAGTCTGCAAACGTTTTGACTTATGATGTACAGGAGATGGAATTTGGTCATGCTCTTAAGCTTTTCAGTAGGCATGCCTTTAGAAGAGACTCTCCACCAGATCATCGTGTCTCCCTTTCCAAAAAAATTGTCCGAATTTTGGGAAAGCTTCCTTTAGCTCTTGAGATTACAGGTTCATCTCTTAACGGTAAATCTGAAGAATTATGGGAAGACATGTTGAAGAAGCTAGAAGAAGCTCCTTCCAGGGGAGTCCAAAGAAAATTGCTGATAACTTATGAAAGGTTAGATCATGCACAAAGGCAAGTATTTCTTGATATAGCTTGCTTTTTTGTTAATCGGGACAAAACTTACCCTTTCTACATGTGGAGTGCTTGTGGATACCACCCACACAATGCCATTGAAGTTCTCACTAATATGTCCTTGATAAAAATCAAAGATGACAATACTTTCTGGATGCATGACCAAGTACGAGATCTTGGAAGGGACATTGTCCGTCAAGAGAATTGCAATGATCCTTGCGAGCGTAGTAGAGTGTGGAATCATGAGGAAACGCTAAGCATTTTGAGACAGAAAGAGGTATAAAAGGTTTACTGTAAATTGTTGTAGACTATTCTTGCAAAAGGAAAAGTTAATCGCTATTAGAACTTGCAATTGTTTGATTCTGTCTTCACATCTTGACTTCTTTGTGTTTCTATTGTCAGGGAAGTAAGAAAATAGAAGCATTGTCACTAGGATTTCATGGATTCCTTCCTGAACTCATGTTTCTAAAGCATGATGTATTTGCTCATTTACGAAACTTGAGGTTCTTTCAAGGGGAGATGGTGTCTTTTGTTGGAGACTTCAATAATCTTCTCTATAATTTAAGATGGCTTTCTTGGCAATGGTGGCATTCCAATTTTGAGGCAATAAACTTTCATACACCTAATTTAGTTGTTCTTGACCTTTCACGGAGCAATATTTCGGAGGAATGGGCTGGTTGGAACCAAATCAGAGTATGATAAGTCCCCCTCCTTGCATACGCATATTGTTTCTTTTGTCATTTTTTTTTCCTACATGTCGTTTCTTAATATATATTTTATCAAATTGTTTTGTAGGCTAGTAAACTAAAAGTACTGGATCTTAGCTATTGCCACTCATTAAGAAGAACACCTGATTTATCTATGTGGGTGTCCTTGGAGAGATTGGTTGTTAAATCCTGTCGCGAATTAATTGAAATTGACCCATCTATTGGTAAATTAAAGCTCCTAACTACTTTGAACTTGGAGGGATGTCAGTATGTTCAAGTGTTGCCCGAAGAAATAGGATGTTTGCAAGCTTTGAGAGAGATTGTCATACCTGATACGTTACATGAACTTCCGGAGGCATTCGGTAATTTGAAGTCATTGTTGACCTTTGATTTCTCATATAGGCGGATTAGGAAGCTGCCACACTCGATTGGAGGGATGGTGAAACTTACGGTGTTGAGATTATGTAATTGTAAGGAGATAAAGGAACTTCCAAACTCGATTGGGAAATTACAATCACTAAATGAGTTGGATTTGTCATGGACAGCTATTGACCACCTACCTGATTCAATTGGCAATCTAAAGCAACTAAAAGTACTTAGGATGAGGAACATAAGTGGGATAACAAAATTACCAAGAGCAATCGGGCTGTTGGAGAAGCTTGAAGAGTTAGACGCTCATCAATGTTTCGACTTGACCGGCAAAATCCCTGGAGAAATTGTTGGACTGTCCTGTTTGAAGATCCTAGACTTGTCATTCACAAGTATATCCAGATTGCCCACCACGGTGAGTTGCCTTTCTAATCTCCAAATACTTAATCTAGAGCCATGTCCTGCGCTTAAACAGTTGCCGGAGCTTCCCCAAAGTTTGACTTGCCTGAGATGGGCCCCCAATTGTGGATGGGAATCCTTCGGAGGCTTGACGCGAGATGAGCTGACAAGACCTCCTGCTCTTCCCATTAGAGTTGGTATAATATCTCAGCTGGAAGCACTTGCCATTGCTCTTCCCACTAGCATCAGTACCCTATCTCACCTGGAAACACTAACATTGTCCTGCAAAAATGTGCAATGCCTTCCCCTGCTTCCCTCTAGTTTAAGAAAGTTACACCTTCGGTATCTGACGATCACACAATCCCCTGATTTTTCCAATTTGAAAAACTTGTCAATCTTGTCATTCTATGATTGTTCAATGCCAGAATTTTCTGGTATATTTGATGGGGAGCTAGAGGTCTTCCATATTGACAACTGCACATTCGGAAAATTGGACGCACTGATTCAGTTGGAAATGGAAAGATTGATATCTTTAACCATGCTTTGGTCTGAGTTCCTCCCAAAATTACTTGATTTGTCGCACATGAAAATCCTGCAAGACGTAATTCTGTTCGATTGCAAATTGTTAGTTGAGATTCGTGGCCTTGAACAGGTGGGATCCCTTTGCTCCCTATGGGTTGAAGATTGCAGTTCCCTGGAGAGGATGTCAGACCTATCGAAATTGAAAAAGCTAACGAAGCTTAGAGTAGGAAACTGTCCAAAGTTAAGAAGCGTGGAAGGTCTTGATCACTTGGAATCTTTAAAGAGGTTGACTATTATCAATGCTGGAGAGTTTGGGGGTGACACCTCAAATTTGAATTTAGAATATTCTTGTATTAGGTGACACCTCTCAGCCTTTGTTGAAGTCATGATGGCACGTTTTACAAGTTCGGCGGATCCGCACCTTCTCAGCTTGTCCGGCAATTATGATGTTGTGTCTGCGAGGAATTCTGGACAGGAATTGATTGTTGGGTTTATTGTGCTCCTTTCTTTTTATACAAGAAGGATTTCCAACGGCCCCATTAAGATTGAGAGTTCCTTTGAAGATGAGGCATATAGGGAGTAGAACGTTGAAAAGCTCGGCATATGAACTCGACCAAGAATGACATCGTCCCCGAGACTTAATTCGCCCCTGGAACTCGAGCACAGAAACGGTGCGAGTTCCTCAGAGACGTGAGCAATGGAGAAAGAATTAATTAAGCACGATCTTGGAAATGTTGAAGAACGGACCAGAGACTGAGAGGAGCACTGCAAGGACGTAGAGGCGTAGCCAAATTGTTTGTCTTCTGCTGCGGATTACGCTTACAAAGACATAAAGTGGAGCCCAAGGCACGCTCAAATAATGCTAAAACTCGTGGTGCGTAACAGCAATATCCTCACTTTCTACGACTTCATCTACAACTTTATCAGCAGTGGAAAGTAATTATTTCCTACCTTGAATCCATTTTGCTAAAAAAAACTGCTGTTGCGTCGTTTTGGATTTTGATTCTTGAATGGTTAGTGCTCTTATCTTAGTTGTGTTTTCCATGGTCTCTAGGGTTCCACTCCATAAGGTTCTTTCTCAAAGCTTTGATAATACGGTCAGGCCTCTTCAGAATAAAGAACGGGTAGGTATGGCTGGTTGAATCTATTCCTCTTTTTTTAGGCATGTAGAATTATGTATCAAGTTCAAAAGCAAAATCCAAAAAAAAAAAAAAATTGAAAATTGTTAGAAGATGGGAGTATGTAAGATGGCATTTGTGAAAGAATAGTGGTATGCTTTCTCTAATTCACTCATTTGCAATTAAAACGTGTACTAGGTTCTAACTCTGCTTTCGAAATTTCATGCCGACTACTGAATTATTGGTGTTGTCGTTGTCATCATCATTATTGTAAGTATGTTTGCTTGAACAATTTGCTAAAGACTGGGGCGCTCATAGTGGTGGCTGCATTTTCCATATCCATTTTAGTTAGTCATTTGTGTGTTAGGGCTTGGCATGTCATAGTTGCCAACTTATATTGTTTTACTGTCTATGGATATTATATATCTTGTTTACTAGTGAGATATGAGCCATTTGCTACTATTAAGTGTATATACTCCTTCCGGGAAGTAAAAATCTTGCACAATTTAGTTCTTCCGGTAGTGAGCATTGCTGGCAATGCGCTAGTTCTTCAAGCTAGATTCTAATATTGTTAATTTTGTAATGGAACAAGTAGAATATTCGTCTTGGTAGTGAGAGCAAGGCCTTGTCTTTTTCCTTTATTTTTCAAGAATATCATTAGGCAATTACTAACATTTGATATAACAATTTTTTAGATTAAAACATAGTGATATGTTGAACCAATTCTATAAGAATGTTCTAGACTACTTCCTGCAGCTGAAGTAATAGAGTTTTTACATATTCCCAAGGGTGTGAGACGGGTGCTATTCTGAACCCTTGATACTGCTAGGTAAATTTCTGTTCCTAAATTCCTTTTGTGGGTCATCGTTAGCTGAGCCAATGTGGGATTTTCAGATTGTTGGAGCACTCATATGAGTATCTTAATATATTGTGGTATTAGTAAGTGCTATGATTAGAAAAATAAATTTGATTTGTGCTCTATTTCGTTCAAAGATGGCTTATGTACAAAAAAGAGTTCGACACAAGCTACATGGGATTCATGATAGACGGTGCAAAATGGTTGGTAGAAAACAGACATTAAACTTGTTGGTGGAATTCGTCCCTCTTTACTGCTCCGATGCAATCTTAGTGAGATAATTTTTCTTTTTCTTTTTGTTGGTGTATGATGGTTTGCTTCACTGTCATCTTATCTTCACCTTTTACCCAGACTCACTGATTTGTAGTATACTTGATGATGTTTCTCCATTGTTACCAAGAAACCATGCTAGGATATATTTTTCTATTAGGTAGCTACCTTTTCTATTACCACCAATTTTTACTTGCAACTTCACTACGAGCAAATGTTATTTTTCTTGAGCATGGCAAGAAATGCATACTTTGATCTTGTTTGAATTTCTCCCTAATGACACAAGAGTTGCGGTATAGTGCTGTTATAACTGTCAACATGAATACATGATATTCTATTGGTCTCTAAAGACATGCGTGTGTAAGACAATGCTCTAGCATATGTTGCTATTAGGCTTTTGAGCACTACACAAGTTCATTTCTTTTTCTTCTAAACCTAACCTTGAGAAATAGTGCAACTTGATCATCTAATTTCTTTCTTGTTCTACAACTTTTAGATTGAGACGCAATCTTGCTAATTTCTTTCTTGTTCTACAACTTTTAGATTGAGATGCAATCTTGCATGACGCTATCTGTACTATTCAATGCCTAAATTGATTACCCGTCTATTGCTGCATATAATGATTTGATTCCATGCCATATTGTCTTCCTTGAAAGCCGAGTAAGAAATTGATTTGACAAATTTCCTCATCAAAGTTAAGAAGGAACATGTTTCATTGTCGAATTGCCATCTCATACTTAACTAGCGTTGGTGATTTTGCCCGGATTTCACATCGTTGCATTCTCTCATGAAGTCTAGGCTCAAGAAACTGACACCACAGTAAACTGTAGGTAATTATTTAAGGGCTTGAAACTTGAAGATGTACCTGCAGGAGTGTATATAGTCCACGTTTGAGATTGCTTGGTGCAGAAGGATCACCTATAAGATGCATGCTTATCAAATAACTTCTTCAAGTGAGTTTTGTTCCTTTTTAGGGGAATTAATTTAACGACTGTTTTATCTACGATCATCATTATCATCATCACACGAGATCATTTTGTCCCTAATTGGTCACCATAGAGATGTCAAATGAAGATTCGTTTGTCATTTTGGTGACTTTGCATGTGATAATGTTAGGTGCTAACAATATTTCTTTTTTGTTCCAAGGGAGTAGAAGTTATCAAAAGGGCAAAGTGAGAAGGGCATTGCACGCACATTCTCCTTAGAATTCAAATTTACTTCGACGGGATATGTTTTGCAGAGAATTGGGAACTTTAGCAATCATTTGAATATGCAATATTACTAGAGGCAAAGCAAAGGCTATGGTTATGTTTATATAAATAATATTACGCTTTCAAAATAACACTCAACTAGATTGTTTCTCATGTTTCTTCGTTTCCCTTACTAAAGAGTTGCTGGGGATTGAATTCATTCGAATATATAATTTACGAGGCCCACCAAAATTGGTTATAGGGATTCATGAATAGAAAGCCTGTCATGCAAATTCTCTCTTCCATGGTGTTGTAACTATCTTGGTAGTTATCTTTGGCTTCTGCTTAAAAATGTAAGATATGAACGTAATTTGAGAGATCAATTCCAGCAGAAACCGAGGTGATCAAAGCAAATGAACTGCAAAATATATTTTGATTTACATATGACTTAAAGATTTAGTAGTTTGCACTTGATCACTTGCAAAATATGCACAATGTAATTGCGCACCTATGGCTTATTGTTAAAGTGTGAGAGGGTTATTATGGTCATTAACACTAAGAGGGTTATTATGGTCATTAAGTATTATTTGGTTAATAATAAAAGTGTGAGGAGGGACAAACCCTAATAAGTTTTTATGCTCTCCTTTTTTGTTCCATACACTCTCCTCTCCTCTTCTATATCAATTTCTACATGGTGCTAGAGCCACCAAAAAAAAAAAAAAAAAAAAATCTAGTTGTTGTGAGTTTTGATCCGACATCGGCGAGTGTCATCCAACCCAATCCGATGTTGCCTAGCCCTATTGAGTTTAGATATGATGCTGATGAGCATTGTCAGCTTAGAACCGATGACGGACAGTCTCATGTGGTCTCGTTCATCCATCCAAGATCTGACGTTGGTCGAAGTTGCATTCCTTCGTGCGAGCCTCTATGGTTCATTTGTGTGTTGTTCTCTATGTTCTTAAAAAAAAAAAAAAAAATTGCAGCAATTTGCTTGATGGGGCTACCGATCCTGTTCACCTCGAAATTGATGTTGGATGAGGTGGTTTCTATTTGGGCATAATCTATGATTTTGGCGTATGTTTAGATGAAATCAATGAATTTGATTGAAGTGTTGTGGAGATTTGGACTAGTTGAAACAAATCATGGTAATTTGTTGAATTGAATTTTGGTTGGTGGGATTTGAATTTGATTATTGTGCTATCTCGTGTTATATTGGTACGCATCTCGTAATGGCGGAGAATAAAAGTGTAGTAGCTGAGGTTGTGTCTACATCCTCTAATCGTTTGACAGAGAAGAATTTAGAAGGTATCACCAATTTCCAGCAATGGAAGAAAATTGTGTTGTTAGTGTTAACTAGGAGAAAGCAACGGAATCATCCAACAAGTAACAAATCTGCATCTGATACAAATTAGGATACTATGGATGCCAGAATTCTTGGTCTAATGTTGAACTCCAAGGAATCCCAAATTGCAGATTTGATTACACATATTAATACAGTGAAGGAGTTGTGTGACTACTTGAATGCCCTTTATTCTAGACAAAATATTCAAGGTTTTATGAAGTATCCTAAGAATTTTCTAAGGCTGATAGAAATGGTCGACTACTTACCTAGTATTTGCTGGTTTTAAACGAATGCATGAGGAGCTTAATTCTCTACTACCCATTACCTCTAATGTTAGGGAAACACAAGAGCGACAAGAGCAATTAGCTGTTATGGCTTTTTTGGGAGGACTACGAGGAGTAGGGTGACTTCACTCACTAAGATGTTTGCGCATGTCCTAAGGGTCTCATGTAAAGCACCTAAGGATGCATTTTCTACAAGTGATAGCTCAACCTTGGCAACCAAAAGAAATCATGCTGGTGGTCGAGGTCGTAATGGCGGGTGAAGTGGTGACGGCGACCATGGTTTTGGTAGAGGGAAACCATCCTCATCTAGTAACACTTTTAGTGACATATAGGGCAATATTGGATTTGTTCGGACTTATCATTATTGTGATTTACTTGGACACATTTAGAGATTCAATTATAAGCTTCATGGAAGTCCCCCTTAATAGGCTACAGCTAATGTAGCCAATGTAGTAGAGTCTAGTACATCTTCACAGTCCTTGAAGGAGGAAAGTTGAGCAGAATGACGTAGGAGGAATATGCTAGATACAATCAATTTCAAATTTCCCAGTCAATTTCACAATACTCTTCCATAGCTACTTTTGTCCAGAAATGTAATGTGACGTGTCTTTCTTCTACCTCTCACCCCTAGGTCATTGATTTAGGTGCTACTAATCATATGACTGGAGTTTTATATATTTTTTCTAACTTTCATGAGTCAATGTCCAATGTTATATTAGCTGATGGTTCTCTATCCATAGTAAAGGATATAGGCACAGTTCCCCTGACATCTTCCATATCTTTGTCTTTAGTGGTGTATTTCCCAAATTTTCCGTTCAACCTTATGTCTATCTGTCATGTTACCAAAATATATAATTGTTTTGTAACTTTCTATCCCTATTCCTGTGTTTTTAAGGACTTGAAGATGAGGAAGATGATTGGTAAAGGACATGTTTTAGGGGGACTATACTTGTTTGATGATATTACTAGTGTTGCTTTTTCAGCGACTTCCCCACATCAAATCCATTGTCATTTGGGTCACCCCTCCTTGGAAAGTTTAAAGAAGTTAGATCCCACTTTCATTCTTTATATAGTCTTGAGTGTGAGTCGTGTCAATCTGGGAAATTGTACCGTACTAGTTAGATCCTAGTTTCATTTTTTATCTAGCCTCGAGTGTGAGTCATCTTCTAGATTTCCTGCTCCGGATCTTCTTGTTGTGATGGAGTTGGTACATGAACATTGGTACCCTCTAAAGCCCTAATTCGGAGTGCTATGATACAATTGGAGGATCAAGTTTGAAAGGATATTCCAGCATTGCTTTGCCTTTTCTTAGTCGCTTCACCCAACTTGGGACGATATTGCTTTATTTGATAAAAAAACAGTCTTGATGGCTTCCTCATATGAACTTTCAAATGTGAAAGAAACCTACCAACTAGTATACTCCATTATAACTCCTGGAGAAACAGGAAAAACTTCAAAGTTCGGAGAGAATCAACCCCGCACTGTCGCAATTATATTTGAGAGCAACACACAAAAGGCTCATTTTTTGGGGAGTTGTACTCCCATTTGTTTATCAAGGGATACTCCATGGAGTAAATGATTAGCATTGGTATACCTTGATAAAGACCCAATTACCTAGCATAGTATTGCGGAGAATAGGCTTCAAATCGATGGTAGAATCATCCTTTCTTACAAAGTCGTATCGGAAGGTCAATTGTGGTAAGTACACAACCAAAATGCATCAAAATCATTCATATACTAAGTATTCGTATAGAAAAGGTAATAGGACTCGGGAGCTTCTTAAGGGAAGAGTTCGACATGTGCACAGTCGAAATTTAAAATCTCATGGAGATGGTAAACGAACAGAGGAGTGTCATCAGGATCCTTCATGAGAGATAAGATGAGTAATCGACAACGTAGGCTTTGATGTTTTGGCTGTTTGGATTTCGACGATAGATTGAACGGAAGAGCACGAGGAATTTTGCTGAATAAGAAGGGAAAATAAAGGGCCATCCATGCTTGTAAAATCTAGAGTTGACTAGATAGAACTCTGTTTTCGTTAGAAATCATCGAAAGGGCAGCATGGGTGAGATTCCTCTACAAGACAACTAAAACAAGTGGACCGAGAGATACTTTCTTTCCCCTTGTAAGATCGGCAGCAAGTCTAAAGTAGTCCTTTGAGACTTTAAGAGCTGGATTAAAGAATACATATTTTAATAGCCAATAAAACTTTGAAATGAACAGGACATGAGGTTTTGTAGTATTCATCAAGAAAAGTCCCATAAGCGAGGACATCATTAAGAATGGAAAAATCCTCAAGGGCTTTGATTTCATCTACAGGAACACTACCTGGAACAAACCCAAAGATAATAAAAACATCCAAAAAGGTCACGGACATGGGTCCTTAAGGGAAAAAAAAAACAATTAGTAGATGGGGACGAGAAGCAGACAAGAAACCCCACTAAATCTCTACTTAGGTCATGGGACAACATGCTAACCTCCTATGCCATCTCTATGCCCTCATTCATCCATGTCATCCGAGTTGGCAAATCATCTTGCAATCGTAAGTACCAAGCATGCAAGTTTTCTTCGAATAAAGGGAAGCTCCAAAACTTGGTAGAAGCAAACGTCAAAATATCCTTAATTGAAGAATACCATATCGGGAGTTTCTCGTTCCTCCTGGTCAGAAAGCAAGGCTTGAGAGGTGGTGGAACATGGTTATGATCTAGAAGGGTAAGCCCAAGGAGCAATGATTCCGTATGCTCTTCTACAATGCTTAACAATTGAAATCGACAATAGTTGGCTTCCTTGGTGTGAAGAAGGCGGTCGAAGTTCGAGATATAAGATTTAGGTTCCAATTTGGAAGCTTTGGTAGCCATGAAAAACTTGTGAGCTGAGTATGGAGGGTTTAGGGTTTAAGGAAGAAGACAAAAGTACAAAAGGAGACGATGAGACGTATTCTTCTATTTGGAGTAGGAGACGGGGATTCAAAAATTAAGGATATTTGTCAAAAGCTGAAAAAAATGTGTCAAGATGCAATAGGAGCCATTGATTCATATCAGTTGCAGATATGTCAGAGAATAGAAAGGTATAATGATCATATGTAGCAAACTGTGCGCAGAACAATGTATTTCCTTTAAAAGAAATAAATTTCTAATTTGCTTCTTTTAAAATGGGGCATATGTTGACACCCAAAAATACCCCTGCAAGCACATGTTGGTCACGAGGGGCAGAAAATTCTAAAATCGTCCTCGTTACTATATGTGGGCTATAATTTACATCGGCCTAGCTCATAAATGGTTTTGAAAACAAAGGATAGTCAAGGATTTTGAGAATTCTTAGGTTGAATTTTGATGGACATACAAGCGAGGACACATAATTCTGTGATGAAGCAATTGGTTGTCACGTGTCAAAGCCAAGAGACATTGTTGAACACGCAACATTGACAATGAATTTAGGTGGGAACAGTTAAAAGGGTGCCAAATTCAAGAGGAGCAGTTAATCTTTAATGGACAAGCCATGAGAATATTTTTGAACAAGTCAGAAACTAGATATGGTTAAGGCAATTCAACATAGAACACGGAACGACTCTTGAAAAGGAAGTGTGTGACATTCTGAAATTTGACCTCATCTCGAATATATGAAATGGGCATTTCGTCAACACGCCTATGGTCATTTTTACTCTGAGCTGGCTCCTCACGAGTTGACTAATCTATTAGATGAAGCCATTAAGGAATATAAACGCGACAAACTAGAGAATTCGATTGGAAATCGATCGCTCGACCGTAATAATTGGCAAGGGTCAATACGACACCGTTATAATCTAGTCGAGATTGGATATAGGTCGATTTGACTGAATCACGTAATTGAATTGCGGATGATTCCGCATGATTGCAAAATTCGCATCGAACAGCACTAAACCGATTTTCTATCGATTTTATACTCGGGACACGTAATTAAAACCTTGTGATTTTTACGACAACCGAGAGTGTTTACGAGTCGGAGATGCACAAATGTGGATCGAGAATTATTGACCACGGGTCGAACGTACTAAAATCCCTAAAAGCTACCAGATGAGTTAGGTTATACTAAAGTCGCGTTCAGTTGATTTTAACCACGAAATTGAATTCGGTTTTGGGAATCGGACGTTCGAGCATGTTACGATTCATTTTTAGGATGTCGTCTCATCTTTCGGAGAAATTTCGTCAAGCCCAGAATGTTACAGAAAAATCGGTTTTTTTGGCAAAATAAATAAAGGAAATTCGGATGGCTGAAGAAGGGTAGATTTTTCTTCATCAAAATGATTTATTTTGTGAGGAAATGGAAGGAAAATGGCCGTTGGAGGGCCTCTTGAATTTGTTGGCTGAAGACTTTGGGGCAAAACACTTGAGTGCATAGATATTTCTCAAGTTCCCTAATTGGCCAAGCATTTGACTTCCATTTCCCTCCTCCTCTCTCTCTCTTTCACTCTCTCCTCCCCTTATGTGCACCCCCTACTCAGCCGAACCCCTTCCGCTCTTTCTTCTTCTTCTTCTTCTTCACATGTCTTTCTCTTTTTCCCCTCTTGGTTCTACCCCTCTCATGTCCTTGGTGCCGCAAGCCACCAACTCACGCCAGCCACAGCCAGCAACCACCATTCGTCCGCCAGCCACTCGCTCAGCTCCTCAGCCCGTCGCTGCCAGCTTCGCCAACCCAGCCACACCACCAGCCTACCAAGCCAAGACTAGCCCAGCAGAACTGACTAGTCCTTTGGCTGTGAGCCTCCTTGCCGTTTTTGGTCTCGGTCGGGCCTCCGTTGGAGACACGGTAGCCTTGATTCTTAGTCACCATCGCGCCGCCATCGCCGTGAACTCGTCGCCATCTTAATCCAGTGAGTTAACTTCCTAATCCTTGATTAAGTAGTTAATTGCGCTTAGGGGTTAGATTAGTGTTAATTAGGATTAGTGGTTAATCCTAGTTAGTGTAACTAACTAGTAAGCTTAGTTTAGTTAAATGAACTAGTTAGTTAGGTGGTTAGTTTAGTTAGCCTACCCTAGGTTAGATTAGTTAACTTGGGTTAGATTAGTTAACAATGGTTAGTTTAATTAATTATGGTTAGGTTAATTAAATTAGATTAATTTAATTAATTTAGATTAATTTAATTAATCGTAATTAGCGTAAATTGTGACGGATTAGCCGTTTAGTGAAATTTTACGCTGATTCTCGTGGTTGAATTTATATCTAAATCCGATTGCTTATTTGTGCAATTGAGTGTTTGGTGGTAGTTATTGATTATTATTACAAAATTTGATTTTATGGGTATTTAATTATAAAAATACTAGGTGTCGGTTTTTGATGCCAAAAATTTGTATGTACTGTATAAAATCGTGGAATTTTGAAATGGGAGAGTGCTATGTTTAACGGTTCAATTTAAATATGTGACCATGCACGATTATTTTCTGGGATGATTTTTAATACGAAGAAAAGTGGCCAAGTCCATTATTTGAACACGAGGTATTTGAGTGCAAAGCACGGTGTTTTTGGCCAAGTATGTGCGCGTGTGGTCACTATCGGAACCCATCACCCGATGTGAGTCGGGGAGGCAATACCTGATTAAGTTTGGATGCCCCATGTCAACGAATGCCAGTCGTAGTGGAGGCTGGGCCGATGCTCCTTTATAGAATGACGTCTAGGCATAGACATTGTCGTGCCTGACGGAGCGAGACAACACCCGGTTATGCTAGATGACCGCCGACTATTAAGTTGGTCGTGGCCGATAAGTCGTAATAACTGGGACATGCCTGAGTGGTTGAGATAGCTACGCCTAATTATGGGGCAAAATTGTGTGACATGGAATGAGACGTGTCATAAAGATTTTACCTTATAATCGGGACCCATGTGACTGTTGAGATATGAAATTGACGTGTTCCGGTTATTAATTGCGCTTGTGAGATTATATTGGCATATTTGATGCACTAATATACAGGGACGCGCTAAAGCGAGGTAAGTTCTGTATGGTGCATGTTTAAGACTGCCTTTGAGGTGAATTTGCGTCCTAATCGGGGTTTAGGGTTTTGACTCACTGAGATTTATCTCACCCCGTTGTAGTTAACCCTTTTTCAGGTTCATAGTATGGAGAGACGTCTCGTTCGTTTTGGGGTACTGAAGGAAATAGACTATGAGCCCTCCTATTTCCCTATTACCGGGACCACCTAGACCCACGAGCTAGCTGAGACCACGATTTAGATCGATGAGGGCCTACCTCACTTGGTGCCTCATCGCTTCAAGGTGTGGTTCATCAATGAGCGTAACAGGGCTAGGGAGGGTCCTTTGCAAGGTTTTGACGGACCTCCCATCGGAATTGAGGATGGGGAGGTAGCCTACCCCATGGACATTGACATCCCGGATGGTGTCGTGGAGAATCCGGAGCCAAAGTTGGTGGGATCTGGGGCTTAGGTTGCCTAGGACTTTGTTTTTGAGTCAGGCCTCTTGTTTATAAACTTGTGGGGTTAACTCGGTTTGTTTATAAAGTGTGGTTTGTGAAAATTGCTGTCCTGCTTTTACTATCCCTGTGTTGTTTGTTGCCTAGGGTTTATTTAATTCGCTTCTGCATGTGCATAAAAAGAATGGGTCGGGAATGTGTCCTGGAACGACGCATTTTAATCAACCGCCGAGGGATGTGCGCGTACCCAGGGTTTAGGGCGTGACATGCCCGCTTGTCACGCCCTAAACCTTGAGCACACGCACATCCCTCGATAGTCGACTAAATTATGATGTTCCCAGGATGCGTCGCCGACCCAAACGGTTATGCACATGCGGAAGTGAAATAAACAATCTCTGGACAATAAACAAACATAGGATAAGAAAGCAAGATAGTCAATTAACAAAAGCCACACTTTATAGACACATTGAGTTTATATTCATAACTAGTCTATAAACAAGGGTCTAACTCCAAAAAGAAGAGTTACCGAGCCATATAGGCACTAGACTCCTCATCCATGGGCTCCGGGTCCACCACGACACCATCAGGAGTGTCGAGATCCATCGGGTGACCTGCTTCCCACTCTCCGGTCCCAACGGGAGGCCCGTCGAAACCTAGAAGGGGACGCTCCTGACCCTTTTGAGGAAAGCTGATGTACCATGCTATGAATCGATGAGGTACCAATTGAGGTAGGCCCTCATTGACCCAGATCGTGGTCTCAACCAACTCCCGTCTCAGGGTGGTCCCGGGAATAGGGAAGTAGGTAAACTCAAACTCCATCGTCTGCGGGACCCCATATTGCATGTGACGTGCCTCCATCTAAGGACTTGTAAATTGTAAACCACGACGGGGTGAGACAATGTCTCAGCGAGTCTATACCCTAAACCCCGATTAGGAAAGTAATACACCTGAATGCAGCCTAAACACTCATGAAAGATAACTTAACTCGCCTAAGCACCATTCTTGCATGTTAGTACAGCTCATACAACATATGCATACAATAAATGTATTCGATAATTAAAACACTTTACTTTCATATATCAATCAATTACAGGGGTCCCAATTATAAGACCAAATTGTTATGACACGTCCCATTCCGTACCACACAATTTTGTCCCATAATCAAGCGTAGTTATTTTACTCATTCAAGCGTTTCAATTAATTACGACCCAACGGTCACGACTAACTCAACAGTCAGTGGTCATCTGGCATAGCCGGGCGTCGTATTGCACCATCAAGCACAGCAATGTCTACATCTAGACGACATTCTCGAAGGAGCATCAGCCCAGCCTCCATTGCAACCGGCATCCGTTGACGTGGGGCATTCTCGAAGGAGCATCATCCGGCGTAAAAGCTCGTGACAAGTTCTCATAATGATCACCTACACATCCAATCCCAGTCAAGGACATTGTGCCTTGCACTCAAATGCCTTAATTTAAATAATATGCTTGGCTTATTTTCTTCATATTAAAAACACCCGGTAAAATAATTGTGCGTGGGTCACGATCAGATTGAACCATAAAAATGCGATATCCTCTCTTTTAAAAATCCCACGATTTGATATAGTATCTAAAAACATTTTTGGAGTCAAAAACCAACACTCGGTATTTTTCTAATTAAATACCAAAATTCAATATTTTTGAAATAATAAATCAAAAGTCATCAATCAGCATCTAATTGCACAATTTAACACTCAATTGCACAAACCAACTATACCACGACAATTAGCATGAATTCTAACGATCGCCTATCCCGGTATAATTTCCGCTAATTAATAAATAATTAAATAAATTACAAAATATTTAAATTAAATCACTCAATTAAATTAACCTAAGCTAACTGGGTTAATTACTTGAACAAACTAATTAATTTAACCATTCTAACTAATTTAATCTAATTACACTAATTATTTAATCTAACTAATTCCTAACTAAATCCACCTAACCATTCTAGTTGAACTAACTAACTAACTAAATACTTACTCTAACTAAATCATCCTAAGCCTAATTAATCTAAATAATCCACTAATTAGCCCACTAATCCACTTCTAAGCATAATTAGCCTTCTAATTAAAGTTTAGGAGGTAAACTCATCGGATTAGCGAATCGATAAGTTCATGGCGATGGCGACGCGGAGGTGAGCAAGACTCGGGCCTACGACAACACCAAAGGAAGCTCAGGCCGGGTTGAAAAAGCCCAGCAAGCCTCACGGCTCAAGCTGGTTGTCCGTTTTGGATGCTTTGGCTAAAAGAGTTGGACCGAGGGGCTAACGCGAGGAGGAACGGCGGCTGACGGCTCGGGCTGGTTGTTGGCACGAGGAAGGGACTGGTGGTAGAGGGTGGATGGTGGCCTGGTCGAGCGAAGCTGTTGCTGGTAGCTTGGACGGCTCGGGGACGGCAATGACGAAGTGAGGCGGATGCGGGCTGGCAGAACGAGCGGGCTCAGGACGGGCGCGACTTGAGGCTGATGGTGGTTCGCACGGTGGCTTAGACAGGTGACATGAGGCTTGGCAGTGGCTAGCTCGGCTTGCAGGGGTGGTGGGTGGTTGCTAGCTCTAGAAATGGAGATTTTAGTTAGTGCAAATGAAGAAGAAATTGAGGAAGAAGAAGAAGCTGTTGCTGGAAGTGGGGGAGCAAAGAACCCTCAAAGTCAATGATAAATATTAAGAACACTTGAGTGCAGCCCCACCAGCCTTCAACCTTATCCAACAGCCATTTTCCCCTCCCAATCTTCTCCCACAAGCCACTTTTGGTGTCCAAATGTTGTAGCCCCTCTAGCCTACGAATTTGGTGACTTCCATCTTCAATTTCACACCAAATGACCTCAATTCAATGGTCCCTCATACCATGGTAGCAAGCTAGCAGCCAAATCCACTTTCCCTTCAATTCTTCACAAATCAATCCATTTTGAAGGCCTAAATTTCACCCAAAAATGGCCCTCCAAAATTTTCGTTTTTAAATCTTCCAATTTTGATTTTTCGCCAAAAATCCGGGCTCGTCGAAAATTCTTCAAAGGATGAGTCGACGTTCCTAAAATAAATCGTGACACGTTGGAACTTTCAATTTTTGAAATCGGGTTCAATTTCACGATTAATTTCAACCAGACCCGATTTTAGCGTGACCTAACTTACCGAGTAACTTTTAGGAATTTTTAGTGCGTTTGACTTGTGGTTGATTATTTTCGATCCACATTATGCATTTTCGACACATTGATAACTTTCAGTTGTCGTAAAAATCTCAAGGTTTCAATTACGGGCACAGGGTATATAATTGACAAAAAAATCGGTCTAGTGCCGTTCGACACGAATTTTGCAATCAGGTGGAATCACCCACCATTTAATTACATGCCTCTATCGAATCGACCTATCTCCAGTCTCTAATCGATTTTAACGGTGACATATTGACCCTTGCAAATTAGCATGGTCGAACAGTCGATTTCTGGTCGAATTCTAAAGTTGGTCGAGTTTAGATTCCTTAACGGCTTCACCTGATAGATTAGTTATCTCGTGAGTGATCAGTTCAAAGAAAAAGACTTTAGGCGCGTCGATGAAAAACCCAATTCATGAGTTGACTAATCTATTAGGTGAAGCCGTTAAGGGATATAAATGCGACAGACTAGAGAATTCGATTAGAAATCGATCGCTCGACCGTAATAATCGGCAAGGGTCAATACGACACCGTTATAATCGAGTCAAGATCAGATACAGGTCGATTCGATGAAATCACTTAATTGAATTGCGGGTGATTCCGCATGATTGCGAGATTCGCGTCGAATGGTACTAAACCGATTTTCTATCGATTTTATACTTGGGACACATAATTAAAACCTTGCGATTTTTACGACAACTGAGAGTTGTTTATGAGTTGGAGATGCACAAACATGGATCGAGAATTATCGACCACGGGTCGAACGCGCTAAAATCTCTAAAAGCTACCCGATAGGTTAGCTTATACTAAAATCGCGTTCGCTCGATTTTAACCACGAAATTGAATTCGGTTTCGGGATTCGGACATTCAAGCGTGTCATGATTCATTTTTAGGATGTCGTCTCATCTTTCAGAGAAATTTTGTCGAGCCCGTAATGTTACGGAAAAATCGGTTTTTGGCAAAATGAATAAAGGAAATTTGGATGGCTGAAGAAGGACGGATTTTTCTTCATCAAAATGATTTATTTTGTGAGGGAATGGAAGGAAAATGGCTGTTGGAGGGCCTCTTAACTTTGTTGGCTGAAGACTTTGGGGCAAAACACTTGAGTGCATAGATATTTCTCAAGTTCCCCCATTGGCCAAGCATTTGACTTTCATTTCCCTCCTCTCTCTCTTTCCCTCTCTTCTCCCTTTATGCGCACCCCCGCTCAGCCAAATCCCTTCTACTCTTTATTTCTTCTTCTTCTTCTTCACGTATCTTTCTCTTTTTCCCCTCTCGGTTCTACCCCTCTCATTTCCTTGGTGCCGTAAGCCACCAGCTCACGCCAGCCACAGCCAGCAACCACCTTTCCTCAGTCCCACGGTCACCTTGCCGCCAGCATCACCACCACCATTCCTTCACTCGTCTAGCATTGCTTTCTTCATGCCAGACTACCAACAGTCGTTCCCATTTGCACCCACAGTTGTCCGTCCGCTAGCCACCCGCTCAACTCCTTAGCTCGTCACTGCTGGCTTTGCCAGCCCAGCTGCATCACCAGCCCACCAAGCCGAGACTAGCCCAGTAGAACCGACCAGCCCTTTGGCCATGAGCCTCCTTGCTGTTTTCGGCCTCAGTCGGACCTCCGTTGGAGATGCCTCGAGTCTTAGTCACCATCACGCTGCCGTCGCTGTGAACTCGCCGCTATCTTAATCTAGTGAATTAACTCCCTAATCCTTCATTAGGTAGTTAATTGTGCTTAGGGGGTTAGATTAATGTTAATTAGGATTAGTGGTTAATCCTAGTTAGTGTAACTAGCTAGTTAGGTTAGTTTAGTTAAATGAACTAGTTAGTTTGGTAGTTTAGTTAAATGAACTGGTTAGTTAGGTTAGTTTAGTTAGCCTACCCAAGGTTAGATTAGTTAATCATGGTTAGTTTAATTAATCATGGTTAGGTTAATTAAATTAGATAAATTTAATTAATTGTAATTAGCGTAAATTGTGACAGATTAACCGTTTAGTGAAATTTTACGCTGATTCTCGTGGTTGAATTTATATGTGAATCTGATTGCTTATTTGTGCAATTAAGTGCTTGGTGGTAATTATTGATTATTATTACAAAATTTGATTTTATGGGTATTTAATTTGAAAAATTACCGTGTGTCGGTTTTTGACGCCAAAAATTTGTATGCACTGCATAAAATTGTGGAATTTTGAAATGGGAGAGTACCATGTTTAATAATTCGATTTAAATACGTGACCACACATGATTATTTCCATGGATGATTTTTTATACGAAGAAAAGTGGCCAAGTCCATTATTTGAACACAAGGTATTTGAGTGCAAAGCACAGTGTTCTTGGCCAAGTATGTGCGCGTGTGGTCACTATCATAACCCGTCACCCGACGTGAGTCGAGGAGGTGATGCCTGATTAAGTTCAGACGCCCTATGTCAACAGAAGCTGGTTACAGTGGAGGCTGAGCTGATGCTCCTTTATGAAATGCCGTCTAGGCATACACATTGCCTTGCCCGACGGAGCAGGATGATGCCCGATTATGCCGGATGACCGCTGACTGTTGAGTTGGCCGTGGCTGATGGGTCGTAATGATTGAGACACGCCTGAATGGTTGAGATAGTTGCGCCTGATTATGGGGCAAAATTGTGTGGCATGGAATGGAATGTGTCATAACGATTTTACCTTATAATCGGAACCCATGTGATTGTTGAAATATGAAATTGACGTGTTCCGATTATTAATTGCGCTTATGAGATTATATTGGCATATTTGATGCACTAATATGTAGGGATGCGCTGAAGCGAGGTAAGTTCTGTATGGTGCATGTTTAGGATCGCCTTCGAGGTGAATTTGCGTCCTAATTGGGGTTTAGGGTTTTGACTCACTGAGAATTATCTCACCCTGTCATGGTTAATCCTTTTTCAGGTCCGTAGTATGGAGAGACGTCCCATTTGTTTTGGGGTACCGAAGGAAATAGACTATGAGCCCTTCTATTTCCCTATTCCCGAGACCACCCAAACCCGTGAGCTAGTTGAGACCACGATTTAGGTCGATGAGGGTCTACCTCACTTGGTGCCTCATCGTTTCAAGGCGTGGTTCATCAATGAGCATAACAGGGCTCGGGAGGGTCCTTTGTAGGGTTTTGACGGACCTTCCGTCAGAACCGAGGATGGGGAGGTAGCTCACCCCATGGACATCGACATCCCAGATGATGTCGTGGAGGATCCGGAGCCAGAGTCGGTGGGATCTGGGGCTTAGGTTGCCTAGGACTTTGTTTTTGAGTTAGACCTCTTGTTTATAAACTTGTGGGGTTAACTCGGTTTGTTTATAAAGTGTGGTTTGTGAAAATTGTTGTCCTGCTTTTACTATCCCTATGTTCTTTGTTGTCTGGGGTTTATTTAATTCGCTTTTGCATGTGCATAAAAAGAATGGGTCGGCAACGCGTCCTGGGACGTCGCATTTTAATCAACCGCCGAGGGATGTGCGTGTACCCGGGGGGTTTGGGGTGTGATAAAATGACCGACGATTGATGTTTAGCTATGATATCCGAATTTTTGCTCGAGCCTCAAACACTTAACGGTCCATGCCACATTAATGAGCTTGTCATCGAACTAGCTATTAACGCCACCAACGACCACTGTATCGCCATCATGACGCCTCACCGTCACCACCTCATTTCGCCGTGCCACCTCACCATTGATTGGCGCCACCAAGCCACGTTTTCTCTCTCTCCACATGGTTGCTCAACACCCTAAGACATATTCCCAAATCACAATCGCTTCCTCATGAAGGGCGTGGCAACAGATCAAAAGATTTACTCCAAGATTAGCCACGTTCCCTCTCCCACCAAGTTGATTTCTTCACGGAGTTGCCAAGTTGACTCCAAACACGGTCCCTAATCCCAACTTCAGCTCATGCAATAGGCGGTGAAGAAATAATCAAGAACTATAGGCCTAAAATCAACCACTTCTTCTCTTGCCCAGCTAATTTCTCTAGATCTCCACGTGTCCTTGCAAGGTGTCAAGGAGGTAAGCGCAGATTTACCACCGCCATCCATATCCACCTCCATCCGTCTCCTCATTAGCTCGCCACAAATGAAGACCTTTGACTAAAAGTCATGCAAAATCGGCAGAGGAAGTGAACATAAGAAGGTACTAGCGCTCGCTTCCTCTCACTAGCATCTGCATCAAACCTTCACGACCTCACCATCGTCATCTTCATTTTAAACCTCACGACTACATCACCATCTTCTCCTTTTCCATTCCTTCACTAGAACGTCCGCCATTCTAAAGCCACAACTTGATGTCATTCCACTCGGACCACCCCATTGCTCCGCCACTAGCCTTCATCACCAAGAATTCAAGGTAAGTAGAAGTGCTACTCCTCTATACTACGTGTATCTAGCCATTTGTTGAACGCTCGTCATGCGAATTAGCGAAAGTAGGTCTTGCATGCATCGGACTTGCCTTTATTGTTGTAGTTTAAAGGAAAATAGACCTAATGGAGATGCAGCCGCAAGCCGCGACAATCGCTGGTGTGGTTGGCCTGGGTTTTTGGCTAAAGGCATTGTGGGTTTAGCTTAACTCCACCTTGGGTTGGTGCGAACGTGAGCCGCGATGGCCGCCGGCAGGTTTCGACTTCTGCTTTGGCCATGGGTTAAGCAAATATTTACAAATATTCTTTTAACGATTAAAGCCTCACAATTATAACGAACATACTTTTGCTTCTTTTATTATATCACATGTGAGTTCACAACTTCATTAAATTTCAAGCAAAAGACAGAAGTCTAAATAGGGGTAGCGAGACCTATCTCCAGACAATATTATACTTTCAAAAGTTTGCATACTGCAAACGACTAGACTGAGTCGCGAGTTGATAATTTCTCCTTCTTCTGCGCCTTCAACGTCCAAATCGAAGCTACTCCATAGACCGACTAACTCTCCATCAAAATTCCAGTACCAAGTAGTGAACTAGAAAGGAATCCAATCAACCCATATTGTAGAACTACACTCAGTATATATTATTCTAGACTCTGGTTCAAGCACACTTTCATAAAAAGCTTCATTATACATAGGGACTCCATAGTATAAGGGTTGAGGGGTGTCGATCCTCCACATCTGAAAAATAAAATGGATGAGCCGAAGCCCAATAAATGAAATATCTAATTTTTAAGTTAGAAAAATTATCTTACCACTTCACTTGGTATACACAAAATCAGGGCATAATCATCTGATAAGTATGATACTAACATAAATAGACTTTATCTTTCATATTCATCTGCCATAGAAATTGTCAACCAATAGAATATCCATCCAAACTCATGAAGTAAGTCGATCAATTCTAACATTCTCAAGTCTTTAGAAGTTGTTTATTGAATTACTAAAAATCATTACTTATTAAATAGTCTACACCCATAACATTCATTCAAAGCGAAGCATAACATGCCCCCTATTGTTTCCAACAAGTGCAGCAAACATTAGTAGAATACTGCACTTGCATCGCTAGTTTGTTCTGTGCGAACCTAGACCCTCCAATATTGTTCCTTTTGTTCAAAACAAATGATCGCTTTCTCATTTGCATAGGCCTCTTATCACAATGGCCATTTGGTCGGAAGACTTGATGATTTTGCCTCGCTTGGAAAGTTGTTGTCGACGCCTGTTCTGCGAAATCTTGCTCATCGAGTTGGGTAGGTTCATAAAGTTCACTGTAATCCTTCAAATTCAGAGGTACTAGATGACTGAATATTTGGCCTTAAGCCATCTTGAAATCTCATTGCCTATTATTCTTTGTCTTCGACCAATCTAGGAGCGAACCTTAAAAGTTCTCCAAACTTTGCTTTGTATTGATCCACGGTCATATCATTCTGCTTCAGCTGCATGAACTCTATCACCTTCTTATCTCGAGCATAATTCAAGAAATATTTTCTAAAGAATGCCTCAACAAAACTACCCCACGACACAGTGGTGTTAGTTGGAAACATGGTTTCCTTGGATGCCTTCCACTATTACCTAACATTTCCTTGAAGTTGGTATTCCACTAAGGTTAAGTTGTCAATGTCGTTATAATCCAACAAGCTGAATATCTTCTCCATCCCATCTATTCATGATTATGCTTCTTCATGGTTTCCGTTTCTAGTAATTCTTGGTGGCTTCAACTTTAGAAATTGCTCGATCAAACCTTGTAGATGGCATTCTTCCACATGCATTCGCAATCGACTCCCCAATTCACTAAGCGCACCTTATCACTCCAAGGGTTAACCTGCTCTGATACCAAAAAAATGGTGCTGTGACATCCCAGAATGTTACCCAACACGAATATCCTATATTATTAATATTTTTTAGTATGCGGAAGTGAAATCAAATATTTACAAATATTCTTTTTACGATTAAAGCCTCACAATTATAATGAACATACTTCTACTTCTTTTATTGTACCGCATATGAGTTCACAACTTCAATATATTTTGAGCAAAAGACATGAGTTTGAATTGGGGTAGAGAGACCTATCTCCAGACTGTACTATACTTTTAAAACTCTACCTATGCAAATGACCAAACTGAGTCTTGGGTTGATACCTTCTCCTTTTGCCGTGCCTTCAATGTCTAGATTGAAGCTATTTAATGAACCGACTAACTCTCCATTAAGATTCCAGTACCAAGTAGCGAACCGGAAAGGAACCCAATCAACCTATATCGTAGAACTATACTTAGTATATATTATTCCAGACTCTAGTTCAAGCACACTTTCATAAAAAAACTTCATTATACACGTGAACTCTATAGTGCAAGGATTGAGGGTTATCCATCCCACACGTCTAAAAAATAAAAAGGGATGAGCCAAAACCTAGTAAATGAAATCTCTATTTTTAAGTTAGAAAAATCATCTTACCACTTCACTTGGTATACACAAAATGAAGGTATAATCATTTAATAAGTATGATATCAACATAAACAGACTTTACCTTTTATGTTTATTTGCCACAGAAATTGTCAACCAATAGAACATCCATCCAAACTTATGCATGTGCATACCATGTTTCACGCAATGATTTGGTTCTACACATAACAATACATTTTATTCATTAATGCGTCATCATTCCGACACACGGGGCATCCCATAAACTTCCATCATAGGGCATCCCAACTCACGGGGCATCTTGACTCCCAAGGCATCCTGAAATACTCCCTGGGGCATCCTGACACATGAGGTATTTTAACTCCAAGACATTATGCAAGCTTCTATCACAAGGCATCCCGACCCACAAGGTATCTTGACTCTCGAGGCATCCCAAAACACTTCTTGAGGCATTTTGACACGTGGAGCATCGTCACTCACTGCTATACAGATGACAGAATCATATTAATCTCATTCAAGCCATGATATATGCATACTCACAAGCATAGCATATCTCAACTCAATTTAATGCATTTGTCATATAACCACATACGAAATATCACACAGACATATTCTAGTTATTAATGTCTAGACATTCAAATGAGTATATTCTGAGTCTGGATATCGAGCAGATTCTAGACATCAAAATCTGATAAATCAAATTAGTATATTCTAAATCTGAATGAATGAGTACATTTTGGAGGTAAGGTCTGAATAGGTAAATAGGTACATTCTGGGTTAAAATGACGAAGTATATTATGGTTGTAAAGTCTGAACCATTGAAATGGTAAATTCTGGCTTAATAAAAGCTCATAGAATAAAAGAACAGATCCAACAATGAATAGACTTTCAAATGGATAAAAAAGAAATAGAACAAACATGTAATGGGTTATCAAGACAAAGATGGCAGAATGGTCAGATTCTAACTACCCAAAATGGGGCAAAAAAAGGAAAATGAACATGTAATTGCTCATCAAGACAAAAATGGCAGAATAGCCAAATTCTAACTATCTAAAATGAGGCAGAAAGAAGCAAAACGAACATGCAGTAAGTCATCAAGATAAAGATGACATAATGGCCAGATTTTAACTATCCAAAATGAGATTGAAAGAAGTAGAACGAACATGTAGTAAATCATCAAGAAAAATATGGCAAAATGTCCAAATTCTAACTACCCAAAATGAGGTAGAAAGAAGCAGAACGAACATGAAATGGATTATCAAGACAAACACAGCATAATGACTAGATTCTAACTACTTAGAATGAGGTAGAAAGAAACAGAACGAATATAAAATGGATTATCAAGATAAACATAACATAATTATTATAACTACTCAGAATGAGGTAGAAAGAAGCAGAATGAACATATAATAGGTAATCTAGACAAATGACGGAATGACTAGATTTTAACTGTCTAAAATGAGGTAGAAAGAAGTAGAACGAGCATGCAATAAGTTATCAAGACAAAAATGACAGAATGACCAGATTCTAATTATCTAGAATGAGGTAAAAAGAAGCAGAACGAACATGCAATAAGTCATCAAGAGAATGGCGGAATGGCCAGATTCTAACTACCCGGCATGAGGCAGAAAGAGGCAAAACGAACATGCAATGAGTTATCAAGACAAATATAACAAAATGAACATGTTTTGACTACCGAGAATCACACTGAACGAACCTAAACGAACCTAAGTGAAGTAGAACGAACTTGCAAGAAATTATCAAGCAACTTAACAACCATCATACTCACATCAAGACTTCACCTCTCACCCAACCAACTAACATAGAAGTAACTAAATAGATTTAAGCTAACTTAACACTAGAAATTTCACTTACCTCGAACGAACGCAAATTGCAAACCACTAATTGTCTTCATCACCCTAGTAGTTCTTGAATATGAAGTTTGTTGTCCAAGTTCTTGGATTGAAAAAGCAAAGCTAACACATGCAGTTTCTATTTGAGTTTTGAAAGGGATCATGTCTTTCACAAGAAAAAATGGGTTTTGTTAAAATTAATTAAGATTTTCTTGTAATGTTAGGTGTAAATTTGCATGCTAATTTTTAGTTTGATGTGACAACAATGCAAAGGAAGGCCCTTGCACGTGGCCAAAGAAAGTGCAAGAGAAAAATGAGTCATCTTGAAATAATCCTCACTTAGTTTAAGTGTAAAAGAAATTAGCCACAAAATATAATGTTGTAAGAACACATGACCATGAAATTCATAATATAAGGACAAGTGGCACTTAATTTCAAATTAATAAATCTTTGTAAGGCAAATAGAGTAACTCACATAGCTATCTTCTCACAACATTCACTAGTATAGATTAACCACTATTACCAATAAATAACTAAAGTTTGTATTAAGAATACCAACCATCAACCATTAAAAGGGTATTAATTTAATTATGCCTGTTCTACTATAAGTACACATATAATGAGGTTCACACATTAGACCCGAGATGATTTATGTTTACGAAAATTACCAACCGCGTCCCACAAAATTTACGAACTCAATTAAAGTTTTAGCTCAAAATCTAAGTATCAGTATCATAACACAAATTTTCGAATATTACATAATTATAATATAGAGATTCCATATGTCACAACTCTTCTTGTGACATCTCGAAATTTGACCCCGTTTCAAATATACGAAATGGTTCTTTTGTTGACGCGCTTATGGTTAATTTACTCGGAACTGATCACTCACGAGTTAACTAATTTATTAGTTGAGGCCATTAAGGGATATAAACACGACAGACTAGAGAATTCGATCGGAAATCGACCACTCAACCATAATGATCGGCAAGGGTCAATACGACACCATTATAATCGAATCGCAATCGGATATAAGTCGATTTGATGGAATTACATGGTCGAATTGTGGGTGATTCCGCACGATTGCGATATTTGCGTTGAATGACAGTAAACCGATTTTCTATCGATATTATACTCGGGACACGTAATTGAAACCTTGTGATTTTATGACAACCGAGAGTCGTCTACAAGTTGGAGATGGATAAACATGGATCGAAAATTATCGACCACGGGTCAAATGCAATAAAATCCCTAAAAGCTACCAAATAGGTTAGGTCGTATTAAAATCGCGTTTGATCAATTTTAACCATGAAATTGAATTCGGTTTTGGGAGTCGAACATTTAAGCATGTCACGATTCATTTATAGGACATTGTCTCATCTTTTGGAGAAATTTCGTCGAGTTTGAAATTTTGCGGAAAAACGGTTTTCGAACAAAAAGAAAAAAAGAATAAGGAAATTCGGATCAAGAGGAAAAATAGGGTTTTCCTACGCTATTTTGGCTTTGTTTGTGAGAACTTAGAACTAATTTGTGATTGGATGACCACTTGACCTTGAAGGATGGAGACTTTGGGGTAATTGTAATGAGTAATTAGATGTTTCTCCTAGGTTTTAATTGATTGTTGTGGCATCCTGAATTTTGACCTCGTCCCGATAATATGAAATAGGCATTTCGTCGACGCGCCATGGTCATTTTTCTCTGAGTTGGTCACTCAAGAGTTAATTGATTTATCAGGTGAAGCAATTAAGGGATAAAAACGCGACAAACTTGAGCATTCGATCAAAAATTGATCGCTCGATCGTGATAATCGGCAAGGATCAATATAGCACCGTAATAATCGATTAGTGATCGATACAGGTCAATTCGATGGAAATGCGTAATTGAATGAATCACCTGACTGTAAAATTTGCATTAAACGGCACTAACCCAATTTTCGGTCAATTTTGTACCCGGTGCCTGTAATTGAAACCTTAAGATTTTTACGACAACCAAGAGTCGTCTATGAGTCGAAGATGCATGAATGTGGATCGAAATTATCGACCACGGGTCAAACGTGCTAAAATCCCTAAAAGCTACCCGGTAGGTTGGGTCGCGCTAAAATCGCGTCCAGTCGATTTTAACCATGAAATTGAATTCGGTTTCGAGAATCGACGTTTGAGCGTGTCACGATTCTTTTATAGGACGTCATCTTGTCTTTCGGAGAAATTCCATCGAGTCCGGAATTTTGCGGAAAAATCGATTTTTGGACAAATTGGAAAACAAATGGAAATTCGGATGGGGATGAAGGAGTGCTTTTTTCTACACCAAAATGGCCTTGTTGTGAGGAAATTACAAGGAAAATGGCTATTGGTGGACCATAGGACTTTAAGGGAATGTGATGATGAAACTAGATATTTTAGGCTTGACTTTCTCTCCCTCTCTCCCCTCTCTTTGCACGTTCACCCCCTTGCTTCTGCCGACCTCCCTCTTCTGCTCACCTTCTTCTTCTTCTTCTTATTCCCACGTTCTTCACCCCTCCCCTTGCTACCCATCTTCTCTCATTCAGCCCACCATCTCCATTTTTCTTTTCATCGTGCACTGTCTAACGCCATCATCCATCATCCACAATCATGCCATCTTCTCCATTTCATGCCACCTAGCCACCACCCCTTCCACTTCACTGACCGCCAGCATCCCCTTCTTCCTTTCATGGTTGTTGCTGCTGCCCCATCCAGCCCTTATGCCGGCTCACCCCTCCCCCCCATCAAACAACCCACAACCGCAGCCCCTTTGTCCAGCGCAACTCGAGCAAACCACGGCCACCAAGACCAGCCCAAGCCGCGCCCGTCCAGCCACCATTTTCATCTCCACAAAACCGAACAGAACCAGATTTCCAACTTTGACAGTGAGCCTTAAGGATTGATTTCAACCTCATCTGGGTCTCCGTTGGTGGCACCGTAGTCACGGGATCTCACCACCGTCGCGCCGCTACTGTCGTGAACTTGTCGCATTGCTAATCCGGTGAGTTAACTCGCTAATCCTTGATTAGGTTGTTAATTGCACTTAAAGGGTTAACTTTGTGCTAATTAGCTTGGTTAGATTAGCCTTAATATGGATTAGTGTTGATCTAATTGGTTAGATTAGCACTAATGAGGGTAGTTTAGCCTAATTTAGTGGATTTCTCCCGGATTAGTTTACTGGACACTCACCATTTGCCATTTTCGTGGATCAAAATGGGCTATGATTTTGAGGTTGATTCCTTCTTGAGAAATGTTTTAGACATCTTCAACTATGACCTATATTTTAGTCAAGATTTTATGGATTTAAAAGAATGAGATTTCGGCTTCGTTTCAATCAAAATAGAACCTCTGTTTGTGCTGGAACTTATGACCTTTTTGTGTTTAATGGATTTTTAGCAACTCTTGGGGTTCAATTTTTGAAAATGGTTTCTTCACAAAAGTTGTTCATGACATCTTGTAGTTTAATATAGTCAAATTTCAAATCAAATGGACAAGTTTTGGACCTCGAACCAAACTGATTTTGGAAAACAGAATTTGTGGTCACGGATGTAGTTTTTGTAACGGCTTAGGCGATTTACTGCTCTTAATCTAAAAAGATCTAGGTTAAGGTGTCTCATGAAAAATGTTTTTTTATGTGTCTTTTACAACATATTAAAATTTGAGAATTTTCTGAACTTTTTTTATTAGGTTTTCGGATTTAAACTTGGAGACGCGCGAGTGGACCGGTTTCTGCCAGTTAGGATAGGTAGTGGTTTTGGGATTGTTCTTGATGTTGTGCTTGCTGGGCAATACATATTTGGTGATGTGGTTGACTTTTGGCATACTTAGAGCTTATGCTTGATAATATGTGAAATCGATGGCATAATTGTGCAATAAATGCTTGATTGTTGTTATGGATTATTATTGCAAAAATTAGATTTTGGTATTTAAAAAGAAAAATACCAGGTGTCGATTTTTGATGCAAAAAGCATTTTCTGTACTATATAAAATCGTGGGATTTTGAAATAGGAGAGTACCATGTTTTTGGTTCAATTTGAATGTGTGACCATTCACAATTACTTTACCGAGTATTTTCAATACGAAGAAAAGAGACCAAGTCCATTATTTGAAATGGAAGTATTTGAGAGCAAATAAGGATGTTCTTAGCCGAGTCTGGGTATGCGTGTGATCGCTATCAGAACCCGTCAGCCGATGAAAGTCAGGGAGGCGATGCTCCTTCAGGAATGCCCATGACAACGGATGCCGGTTGTTGACACCTAAATTTCACAATTTTACTTAAAACTTAATCGCATACAATACTAGGAATTAGTTGCTAAAAAAAAAAGAAATCCAAAAAATTGTCATAAAAAGAAAAAAAAAACAACGAAACAAAAAAAAAATGCTTAAGGGGTCGGGTTGGGACTGATTTGGCCTAGGCCTGGCCCAGCCTCCTTTCCCTTCCAGCCCACGCTTGGCTGTCTTCCTCCTTCGCATGCGAACCTGCAAAACCGAATAGAAACGGGGGCAGCAGGAGAGCGGCAGGAGGACAAGGAATAGAGAGGCAGCAGAGAAGGAAAAAACACAGAGAAGAACGAAGAGAGAGCTGGAGAAGTAGGAGAGCTCAAGAGAGAGGGGAACGGAAAGAGATGGAGCAGAGAGGAGGGATCGGGTGAAGAGATGTGCGACGAGAAAAAAAAAAAGACTGTTCGCCTCTTTCGCGAACGCTCTTTGCCGGAGCTCCACGTCGTGTCCGCCTCGCTCGTAGCAACCGCGCCACCTGCAACCCAATGTCGACGGTCGCTTTCATTTTCCTCGACGCCTACCGCGCCACGACCAAGCGCCTCTATCGCTTTATCTTTGCCTAACATCCGAGGTCCACCGGCCACTACCGCAAAAATATTAAAATTAAAAAAATTTCAAAAATCCAAAAATGTAGGGCTTGGTTAGAAATTGTTATGTATTGCCTTTTTAGTGTAATTAGTTCTTTATTTGCTCGTATATTGATTATATTGCATGTTTAGTTTGCATATTTAATTACATTGAATTGCATGTGTTTAATTTTACTGCAATTATGATATTGATAGCTATGATTGTTACTTTAATGATTGCACACTCACATGATCACCTCACATGTTAGTGGATAGGTATAAAATCAACTCGAACTACCTGCCAAAAATCATTTTGTTAGAATGAACAAGATTAGGTACCGAAAGGGCACTAATTGGTCAATTAGTGTAATCAAGTCATCGACCCTAGATTCTTTGGTTGCGTAGGAAGTGAGGTACACTCCCATGTCTCACTTGGTTTCTAGCCGACCCTAATAGGCTAGTGGCGACTCCTTTTGTGCAAAAATTCTTAAAGAATATCCCAATGTCACGCGGAGTATGAGCTTGGGAGAGCCCACACCTAATCATAGGCCTTAGGCCCATCATTTAGGCAATACCCCTAAACCTATTCCCTCCCCCCGAGGGGTAGGTCGTGACAGCTTGGCGACTCCGCTAGGGACTTGGTTTTAAACCTTAAAGGACTTAGGCCAAAATTAATCTTGTTCAAAAATATTTTGTTTGGCAATGATGATTCCAGGTACGTCCCTAACATTAAAGGTGTTATATGTTTTTGCAGAGTGGGAGGTATAAGTGGAAGTGTTTGCTCACATTTGTCTTATAGGAAGGTGTAGGAATGTATGGTTTATTTCTTACGTATGGAGTGTTGTTTGCTTATAAATTGTTGTGCATGTATCTTTTGCATTGCACTACACTATGGCACACACTACCTACCACCGGACTTAGGTTGCACAGGATCACTTAGGATGATGTTGAGGTGGATACCACTCCGACTACAATCATGTAGTACGAGTCGCCCATCTCAACCTCGAAATTTCTTTCTTCACGTCGAAGGTACCTACCCCGGTCTGCAACCGCGCGACACTGGTTGGTTCTTTGACGAAGCTGGAGTCATGGGTAACCCGACCCACCGCGACCTTGTTGGTTCGGTCCGGTGATCCTATGGCTCCATTTTGAGCCTTATAGAGTAGAAATCGAACCACATGTCATGTGCATGTCTATGTAATTGAAAAAAAAGAAAGAGATAAAGGTCGGCACTTGTTGTAAGTATCATTTTTCTTTTCATTTACTCATTTTGTATTGCATTTTCATCTTAAAATTTGTGGAAATTAATCGAATGCCCTCGGTGTCATAGGCTTGTAATTAAAAATTGGCAATCACTTTTGACAAGTGAACATTGAATGCAAGTTCTAAACACATTGATTTGGCCCTGTTGAGCATATGGTTTTGTTTAAATTTCTAGTTATGGGCTTGAAATCATTAAGAAAAAAAAAGAACTTTCAAGTTATGATTTTATATTTGGGCACAAAAATTAAAATTGCATTTTTTTTTATCAAACTCTTTCCTTCTCACATTTTGGGACTGAAATACAAATCACATTTTGTATAGGTTTCTCAAAATAGAAGTCACTTCATTTTTTACAAGAATAAAATCATAAAATCAATCTCTTCAGAAAAAAAAAAAAAATCAATGTCACTTTTGCATACGAAACTTTTGGAATAAAAGTGAACAATCGATTGATGGTCGTGGATTGATTATTTAAATGATGTCTTCTTTTATGATAAAATCTTGGCGAAATACAAAGATCCCATAGTAAGGATTATGGGGCATGTACCGTCGCCTCGATTTTGTTGTAAGAAGCGACCTCATTGATCATGTACTGACATTGTCGTCTTTTTGCAGGTTATGCATGATGCTCCTTGACATTCTCATGGTGACCATATAAAGAAGTGAATTATAGAGTTAGGACAAGAGTTGATTTTTACTTTCATCTGTGCAAGAGTTTCTTGTATTTTATCGTTGTCTTTATTCTTGTTAGGAACCTTGTTTTCCATTTTGGGTTTTGATTGCGAATCCAATTGATGCTTTTGTAAATCATGCGACTCATTTTTTTATGATGGAATTCAACTTAATGAAAATCATCCTTTCAAAAAAAAAAAAAAAAATTCAGAAGTGTTTCAAGTGAATCTTTACGTTTACCTTCCAAAATGAATTTCAAGAAACCTTTGCGTAAGGCTCTCTCTTCACGAAACCGCTTTCTCCAGTAGGACGATGAGTTTATTTGAGATCGACATTTGCTCATTCTAAAAGATAAAAGTGTAGGGTCATGGAGCTTGAGGAGTAAGCATGCATCGAAGCATCATTGGCGCCAATTTTCCATAGAGGCGGAATGAAGTTGAATTCCATTCTGGGAAGTTTTGTTATTTGCAAATGCCTTAGATGCCAAAACAACCCATCGATCTAGTTCACTTTGCGTGATGAGACAAATGAAAGGAGTTGCAAATATCTAAAAGGGCGAATTCGAAGGAAGAGTAAACTCTATCGATTCCAATTATCCATTTTTGAGGCCGTTTCTGACTTGATTTTCTTTTCATTGTCAAGGAGACATCAAGAGTACCAAGTTTTGTAACGTTCCAACAAATGCGATGGAGCGTTATTGAGTCCTGTTCATCTTAAACAAAGAAAGATTCAAATGAAACAGAGGGGCAATATTACCCCTTCCTTCATAAAGGACACCTTGTGATGTTGATTGCCCGACCATGGAAAGGGATGTATTTCGTTCCTAAACTTGATTATCTTTAATATAAAAAAATGACATATCCTTTTCTTTGGTACAGGACAGACTTGAATAGAACAAATATTTGTCATATAAAAAGTGGGAGAACAACGTTTGATTTAGAGAAAAATCTCTCCTTCCCCCACCAATGAAGTGTTGTCAAATTCATCAAGAAAGGATATATCGTTCCTCAATTGAACCTAATTAAGTATGGAGATAACCCGTTTCATCTCCTCTTCTTACAGGGCAATTAGAAGGGTTGCACCTTGACTATAGAAGCATTGCCTTCCACCAAGGAATCAGGAAAACGTCAAACATTTAAAGGCAAATGCAAGGGAAGGGTATTTTCGAGTTACCAAATATCCACAAAGGTGAATCCAAGAGATGTTAGCGCCCAAAGGATGAAATCGAATGAAGGGTAATAATGTATCGTCTCCAACATTTCAATCCCTAAAGATTTTTGCGCTAACATATTCTTTCACATTCTTTACAGGGTTACCGAGTCACCATGCCGCAGGTAAGTACCCTTTTTCTCAATTTTTTTTAAAAAAAAAAAAAAAAGGAATAAAAGAAGAAAAAAATGGAGAATTTCCATCATAAAAAGAACCTTTTGTGCTTTCCTAGAGACAAGCACAAAAATGAATAATTGAAAAAAAAAAAAAAAAAAACTTTCTACAAGCTTTTTGAACATCATTTTTTATCTCAGAATTGTTTTCTCGTTTTGGGGATTATTCATTTTGAATCAAAATTCCCTATGGATATTAATCTACTCAGACGATCTCACAGAGTGAAATGGAGATGTTAACCATGCCAAACAAGAAGTGCTTAGGATGAAGAAAGGCAAGCCATCTCCAAACACATCCTTCAAACACTTTTGAGAGTTGAGTGAAAAACAACCTTCTCTTAGGATAAAGGATTCATTCACATTGAGCACAAAGATTGAAATGATAAAGGCGTTTCCTTCATCAATTTCAAGCATTGCACTAATCTCTTACTACCCCTTTGGGCAGAATAAAGATGATCATTCAAAGTACCCCTATCGAGAACGACCCTACATTGGGGCAACATAGGAGGTTACGGTCGTGTTGTAAAGCGAAAGGTTGAGAAAAATTCTATTACTTTCACTTGCATCAATCTTCTAGTGATAGTTTCAAAGGACTTCTCATTAGATCTTGACTTATCCCAAAGTGAAGAAGAGCATTTCCTGCTCTACCCAAATACTGATATCCATTGCTTTAACCAACTTGGGCCTGATTATTCATTTCTAAACCTCGAGTGGTAATCATCTCCCTTCACTAGGGCAAGGCATAAGAATTGACCAAATATAATTGACAATCATGAGAAAATGTGAAAAGCATCTCGAAAGTCATAAGAGTTACAAAAGTTCAAAGAGCAAAAAGTTTGACAAACTAGGGGGCATGAAAAAGCAGTGTGCCTGGTAAAAGCAAGGCCAATGCCCGTTAAAAAAAAAAGCCAAAAAGCTACATTTTATGTAGAAGAAAAAATTATCAAAGTCCAAATGCCTGCGCAAAAAATTCATCGTAAGAGCAAAGAACATTAGAGAAAGGAGCAAAGCTCCCATGCATAAATGATTAGCCAAGGGACTTTCGAGATGTGCTATGTTTCAAAAGTCAAATGCTTTCAAAAGGTCGAGTGACCCGGTCACGATGCCATGATGATCACCGACTCTTAAAAACCCTCTTGAAAATTTTAAGCCTTTCGAGTCTCTCCTGAGCCAACATTACAACTCTCTTCTGAAGTCTCTTCTAATTGAGATGGTTTGAGTGAAAATGAGAATACCACAAAGAAGCTATTGCTTGAAGGAGTGGAAGTAATTCTATCTCGTCTTATCTTCCAAGTTCTCGACTCGTAAACCCGATGAAGATAGCGACAAATGTTCCTTTATTGGCCTCAAAGCAATCATTCCTTTGTGTAAGCCCTAACCGAGCCTATATTGCAGTCCTTTCAAAAGACCTTTTTGATCGATCAGATTGTGCTCATTGCGAATGTTTCTGGAAGCCTTTGACATGGGTTATGTGAGATACCCTCAGCAATAAGTTATTCAAGCAGTCATTCTATCGAGAGTGTGTGAGAAGCCCTTTCTAACTAAGAAGCTTTAGTTTGGCATGCTTAATGAGTCTTTTTCACGAGTCGTAGCCGTTCTGATAAGAACTTGACTCCTAGAGAATTTGATGATTAATGATATATCCTTGAGTAAAATGACAGTTTTGCGCCACATGATGTTGATTGACATCGAATGTTTTTCTAAAGCAGTCGGACTCAGCTTGATTAGCTTGTTCAATTAATGCTACAATATTGCCAATACGTCTTTTCATGACGTCTCTAATGACATTTGCTTAGGTTGAGTTTGACAGGATTTCTTAGTGAGGCCATGCAGTTTTCAAGGGGTTAGCAGATGCTTCCCTAAAAACCAAAGGTTCATGGTTAACCTTAAACCATGTCATCTCCAAAGGTTCATGGTTAGCCTTAAACCATGCCATCTCCAACGGTTCATGGGTCATCTTTAAACCACAAGATTGGTGGGTCTATCCTTAAAACCACCGGGTTGGTGGCTTTTCCTAAACCACACGACTTGTGAGTTCATCCATAAACCACGCTTGTCCGCATCCAGTCAAAACCCGTTCGTACACGGTGAGACCTCTTTTCCAATCGAAACCCGTTCATAAATGGTGAGACTATCATACTCGGTTGAAACCCGTTCGTACACGGTGAGATATTTTTCCCAATCAAAACCCGTTCATATACGGTGAGACTATTATACCCAGTCGAAACCCGTTCGTACATGGTGAGACTATCATACCCGGTCGAAACCCGTTCGTACACGGTGAGACTATCATACCCGGTGGAAACCCATTCGTACATGGTGAGACTATTATACCCGGTCAAAACCCGTTCGTACACGGTGAGACCTTTCTCTCAGTCAAAACTCGTTTGTATATGGCGAGACTATCATACCCGGTCGAAACTCGTTCGTACATGGTGAGACCTCTTTTCCAGTCGAAACCCGTTCGTACATGGTGAGACTACCATCCGATCGAAACCCGTTCGTACACGGTGAGACCATTTTTCTAGTCTAAACCACACAATTAGTGGGGCTATCCTTAAACCACAAGGTCGGTGGGTTAACCTAAAAACCACGGGGTTTATGGTCGGCCTTAAACCATGTCATCTCTAAAGGTTCATGGTCAGCCTTAAACCATGTCATCTACAAAGGTTCATGGTCAACCTTAAACCATGTTATCTTCTTATGACTCGGTGGGCTTCTGTAGCCTGGAGTCCTTCTCCTTCTTATGACCCGGTGGGCTTTCCGTAGCCCGGAGTCCTTCTCCCTCTTCCTATTACCCGGTGGGCTTTCCGTAGCCTGGAGTCCTTTTATCCCTTCTTATGACCCAGTGGGCTTTTCGTAGCTCGGAGGCCTTCTCCCTCTTTCTATGACCCAGTGGGCTTTCCGCAGCCCGGAGTCCTTCTCCCTCTTCCTATAACTCGGTGGGCTTTCCGCAGCCCGGAGTCCTTCTCCCTCTTCCTATGACTCGGTGGGCTTTCCGTAGCCCGGAGTCCTTTTACCTCTTCTTATGACCCGGTGGGCTTTCCGTAGCCCGGAATCCTTCTCCCTCTTCCTATGACTTTGTGGACTTTCCGTAGCCCGGAGTCCTTCTCCTCCTTCCTATGACCTGGTGGGCTTTCCGTAGCCCGGAGTCCTTTTACCCCTTCTTATGACCCAGTGGGCTTTCCATAACTCGGAGTCCTTCTCCCTCATCTTATGACCTGGTGGGCTTTCCGTAGCACGGAGACCCTCTCTTTCTTCTTATGACACGGTGTGCTTCTGTAACCCGGAGTCTTTCTTCCTCTTATTGACAAGACGTGCGCTTCCATAGTTATGAGTCCTTTTTGTCAACCTGATACGTGCCTATGCACCTAGGGTCTCTCTATCGCCAAAATAATTTATGTGTCTTTTGTCTTTAAATGGAACCTCTTCGAGCTCTCATTCAAAGAGGGGCAGCTGTTGACACCTAAATTTTACAATTTTATTGTATACAAAATTAGGAATTAGTCACTAAAAAAATACAAAAGTACAAAAACAACAAAAAAAAAAAAAAAAAAAGCCTTCCTCGCCAACCCAGCGCCCTCCGGCTGCCCCTGCTCGCCCGACGCTCGCTCGCCATCTTTGGACACCACCGCTATCTCGATCTCACGCTCGAGAGCCTCGACGACGGCAGATCTGAGCTGGTCATCACTCCATCACCGAGTGAGCCCTGCACCAGCCCACGCCTTCTCGTTGTTGCTCCTGGCCGCATCTCCGCTAGTCACTGCCGTGCCTTGACGCAACAGCTACCCTCTGAACGTCGACTTGCAGTACCCGCTGCCTCAACCACTAACGACACCACCGCCCCGACATCGTTGTCGCCTCTTTGCTGCCCTGTGTCGCTATTGAACCACCCAACGCCGCATCGCTGCCGCCACCCGCCGCGTCATCGTTGCCGCCCACCTCGTCGCTACCGCCACTTGCCGCGTTGCCGCCGCCGCTTGCCGCGTCGCCGCCGGCATTGCCGCCCATCCACCCGGTGTTAGTGCCGCCGAGAAGACCCGAAGAAGAAGGTTAGAATGCCGAGTCGGTTTGGGTCGCGAACCGGGTAGGGTTTTGAACAATTTGGGCTGGTTTGTATTAGATTATTTTTTTGTGTTGGGTCGGGCTTAGTCCACTTAGGTTTCTTTTAGGTGGGCTCACTTTTGAGCTGGATTGGGCCTGTTGTTCAGGCCCAGTCCTATTGAGGCTTGCCAAATTTGGCCGTCCCTCGCCCAAGCCGAGTCCGGTTTGACTGGACCTAACCCATGCCGACCGGGTTGAACTCGGGTCGAGTCAAACCAGACCCGACTCGGTTCGCCCCTTTTAATTAAAATTATTTTTAAAAAAATTAAAAATTAAAAATAATTATTTTTAACAAAAATTAAAAAAACAAAAACAAAAAAATTAAAAAAATTAAAAATTTCAAAAATTAAGAAATGTAGGGTTTAGTTAGGAATTGCCATGTATTGCCTTTTTAGTGTAATTAGGCTTTTATTTACTCATATATTGATTATATTGCATGTTTAGTTTGCATATTTAATTATGTTGAATTACACGTGTTTAATTTTATTGTAATCAAGATCTTGATAACTATGATTGTTACCTTAATGATTGTGCACCCGTATGATCACCTCACATGTTAGTTGATAGATGTAAAATCAATCCAGACTGCTTGATAAAAATCATTTCTTTTAAAATGAACAAAATTAGGTACCAAAAGGGCACTAATTGGTTAATTAGTGTAATCAAGTCCCCGACCCTAGATTATCTGGTTGCGTAGGAAGTGAGGCACACTTCCATGCCTCACTTGGTTTCTAATCGACCCCAATAGGCTAGTGGCGACTCCTTTTGTGCAAAATTCATAGAAAATATCCAAATGTCACGCGGGGTATGGGCTTAGGAGAGTCCGCGCCTAATCATGGGCCTTAGGCCTGTCCTTTAGGCAATACCCCTAAACCTGTTCCCTCCCCCAAAGGGTAGGTCGCGACACCGGTTGCAATGGAGGCTAGATCGATGCTCCTTCGGGAATGCCTTTGACAACAGATGTCGGTCGTAGTGGATGCTGGGCCGATGCTCCTTTGGGAATGCCATCTAGATGTAGACGTTGCCATGCCCGATGAAGCGGGATGACACTCGGTTATGTCGAATGACTGCCGACTAATGAGTTGGCCATGGTTGTTGGGTTGTAAATAATTGGGACGCTTGAATGAGTGCGATAGCCGCGCCTGATTATGGGATAAAATTGTGTCTTATGGATTGAGATGTGTCATAATGATTTGGCCTTATAATCGGGACCTATGTGAATATTTGATAATTGATGTGTTGTGTTCCAGTTATTGAATATGTTTGTTGTATGCATATGTATATGAGATGTACTAATGTGCAGTGAGGTGCTAAGGTGAGGTAAGTCCTATATGTTGCATGTTTAGGCTGCTTCTAGGTGAATTCTCGTCCTAATTAGGGTTTAGGTGTAGACTCGCAGAGATTATCTCAACGAGTCTACACCCTAAACCCCGATTGCTCTCACCCCATTGTGGTTTAAACATTTTCAGGTCCTTAGGATGGAAAATCCGGAGTCCGAGGTGAGAGGGTTTGGAGTGTAGGTTGTCTGGTAGTCTCTTTTTGGAGACAGACCTTTGTATATAACTTGTAGGGTTGACTTGGTATGTTTATAAAGCGTGTTTTGTGAAAATTGGCTATCCTGCTTTTACTATCCCATGTATTTGATTGTTGTCTGTGGTTTGTTTAATTCACTTCCGCATGTGCATAAAATAAAAAGGGTTAGCGACGCGTCCTGGGAACATCACAAATTTTTTTTAGTCAACCTCCAAGGGGTGTGCGCGTGCCCGGGGTTCGGGGCATGACATCCCAGCCCGAAATGGTATCAAAGCTAGTTAGTGTCTGGAGTGATAAGGTGCGATGGGCCATGGGATAGTTAGTAGGAAAGGCTTTTTCCTTATGTTTCTGCCCGTGATTGATTGATTTGTGTGGGTCGCTCAGATTTCTAATTTTGTGTGGAATTGGAAAGCAGATTATGTAGAGATCCTGTAGAATGAGCAATTCGGAGTAGAGGACTTCTCGGGAGAGGACTGGTGCGTCAATTCCTCGGGGTAGGTTGCCGACTAGGGTTGATGCCCGAGGTAGAGTGCAGGCTTAGGCCAGCAAGAGAGAATGAGTACCGCCACAGGCCGGTATTAAGAGTGTAGTAGCACCGAGCGATCCTAGATTTGACGGGATCGTTTAGGCGTTAGAGACTTTGGGGAACTTGATGGGCCATCAAGCACAGGATCAAGCTGCCGCTTCTACCGCTGTCACTACCGCCGCCAATGCCGTAGCCGCCGTTGTTACCGCACCTGCTGAGATCCAACCTGGAAATGTGATTGGGGAGCAAGCCACTGCATCTGGGTCGCAATTCGGGTCCAATAGAGATGGTAATCGATTTGGGAAAAAGCCGATGATAGAAGGAAAGTACCCTATTTGTCCCAACCGAAAGAGTGGAATTAGAAAGTCGGCACCCAAGCCAAACGGTGTGTGTCGTTTATGTGGGAAAAGACATGGATCAGCTCTGTGTTATACCATAACGAGAGCGTGTTACGGATGTGGTCAGCACGGTCACCAAGTGAGGAACTGTCCACGCAGGTCCAGGGGAGCACAGGCACCACTACCGCAGATAGGGCACTACTAGGATGGCGAAAGGGACATAAATGAATTGCGCTATGTGTCGATCAGGGGAAGAATGTTTCCGGAAAATTTTTATCAAAGTGGCGCAGCGGAACTATGGTTGAGTTTGTAGAATTTCGGTTTGTTGTATGAGGTTGTAAAGAGGAGAATCACTGGTTAAAGTTGTACTTGACTATTTTCCCTATGTATAACTTTGATGTCATATATGAAAAGGATTGGCTCAAGAAGCATCTTGTTGTAATGGATTGTTGTTTTATAGTAATCCAGTTTAAATCATTAGCGAGTAGAAGTTTCGAGTTTATCGGAAGTCGAGGAAGACCCTCGATTACCTTAATCTCGTCGCTTAAGGCCACTCGTTTGTTAGACGGGGGTTGCCATGGTTACTTGGCAACTGTAGTGGATACGACAGTTGAGGAGCCGAAGATGGAGGACATCGCCGTGGTACAGGAGTTTCCTGACATGTTTTCGGAAGAATTATCTAGTCTGCCCCCAGAAAGGGAGATTGAGTTTGTAATTGAATTGGCCTCCGGGACGAAGCTAATCTCTAAGGCTCCCTACTGTATGGTGTTGTCAGAATTGAAGGAACTGAAGGTACAGATGCAGGAGTTGTTAGACAAAGGATTTATACGTCCTAGTACATCACCTTGGGGAGCACCAGTTCGGTTGGTAAGGAAGAAAGATAGTTAGTTGCGTCTTTGCATCGACTATCGGCAACTTAACCAGGTGACGATCAAGAACAAGTACCCACTACCGAGGATTGACGACTTGTTTGACTAGTTACAGGGAGCATTGATATTTTCTAAGATCGACTTGAGGACAAGTTGCCATCAGCTGAGGATCAAGAAGGAAGACATATTGAAGACAACTTTTCGTACGCGTTACAATCATTATGAGTTTACTGTAATACTGTTTGGTTTGACCAATGCCCTAGCTGCTTTCATGGATTTGATGAATCGTGTGTTCAAGGAGTACCTAGATCGATTTGTGATCGTATTCATCGACGAAATTTTAGTGTGCTCGAGAAGTCCAAAGGAACACGAAAGGCATTTAAGGATAGTGCTTCAAACTCTGCGAGAACATAAACTGTACGCCAAGTTCAGTAAGTGCGAGTTTTGGCTGACTCGTGTAGCTTTCCTAGGTCACGTGATTTCAGGTGAAGGAATTTCCGTGGACTTGACTAAGATCGAGGCAGTGATCAACTAGCCGAGATCGACGACAGTGACAGAGATCAGAAGTTTCTTGGGATTGGCAGGTTATTACAGATAGTTCGTGGAAGGATTTTCAGCAATAGCCATGCCTTTGACTCAACTGCTGAAGAAGGAAGAGAAGTTTGTATGGACAGATAAATGCGAGTGTAGTTTCCAAGAACTTAAGCAGAAGCTGACTACCACACCCGTGTTGACAATTCCGTCTGGTCTTGGAGTATACGAGATCTATAGTGATGCGTCATATCAAGGACTAAGTTGCGTACTAATGCAACATGGCAGGGTTGTTGCATACGTGTCTCGTCAGTTGAGGTCTCATGAGTTAAATTACTCGACGCATGACTTAGAACTCGTATCGATTATTTTTGCTCTGAAGATTTGGAGACATTACTTGTACGGAGAAATGATCTAGATCTTTACGGACCACTAGAGCTTAAAGTATTTATTCTCTCAGAAAAAATTGAACATGAGATAGCGTCGTTGGATGGAACTTCTTAAGGACTATGACCGTGACATCCTATATTATCTCGGAAAAGCTAACAAGGTTACAGATGCGTTAAGTCGAAAGTATTCGATTGCACAAATGGTGGTTCAGGAATGGATCCTACTCGAGGGAGCTCAAGATTCGGTTTTCAAATTTGAAGTAGGCCACTTTTCAAGTCTTATGGCCACCCTCAAAATTGAGTCGGAAGTGCAAACAAGAATCAAGATGTTGCTGTTGACAGATCTTGAGATCTAGAAGATTCTGTAGGAAGATACAAAAAAGAGAAAAGTTGACTTTCAGGTTTCTAAGGATAGAACATTAAAGTTTTGTAGGCGATTGTGTATACCGACGATGTAGAGCTTAGGGAGGAGATCTTGTCAGAAGCTCATCATAACAGTTATCAGCAAAGTATTCAGATGGTACTGTTTGAAGCATTATGGCAGAGCTTGCAAAACTCCAATTTGTTGGGATGGAGTGGAAGAGCAGAAGATTATCGGCCCTGAGTTGGTTCAATAGTCAGTGGACGCCGTCAAGGTTATTCAGGAAAGATTCAAGACTGCTCAAGGTCGTTAGAAAAGTTATGAAGATAAGCGACGGAGATCGGTTCAAATCGTGGATCAGAAAGAGCAAGTGCTGCGTACTAAGACGATCACCTTGGTTAAAGTGGTTTAGCAACACCACAAGACAGAAGGAGCTATGTGGAAAAAGCGAAGAATCGATGAGACAACAATACCCCACTTTTATGAAGAAGAATTGTAATGGTTTAAATTTCAAGGACGAAATTTTTATAAGAGGGGAAGAGTTGCGACATCCTGAATTTTGACCCCATTTCGATAATATGAAATGGCAATTTCATCAACGCGCCTATGGTCATTTTTCCCTGAGTTGGCCACTCACGAGTTAATAGATCTATCAGGTGAAGCCGTTAAGGGATATAAATGTGACAGACTTGAGAATTCGATCAGAAATCGATCGCTCGATTGTGATAATCGGCAAGGGTCAATACGGCACCGTAATAATCGATGAGTGATCGGATATAGGTCAATTCAACGGAAAGGTGCAATTGAATGGTGGGTGATTCCACCTTATTGCAAAATTTGCATTGAACGGCACTAACCCAATTTTCTGTCGATTCTGTACCCAGTGCTCGTAATTGAAACCTTGAGATTTTTATGACAATCGAGAGTCGCCTATGAGTCGAAAATGCACGAACATGGATCAAAATTATCGACCATGGGTCAAACGCGCTAAAATCCTAAAAGCTACTCGGTAGGTTGGGTCACGCTAAAATCGCGTCCGGTCGATTTTAACCATGAAATTGAATTCGGTTTCGAGAATCGAACATTTGAGCACATCACAATTCATTTATAGGATGTTGTCTCATCTTTCGAAGAAATTCCGTTGAGTCCGGAATTTTGTGGAAAAATCGGTTTTCGGACAAATTGGAAAACAAATGGAAATTCGGATGGGGATGAAGGAGTGCTTTCTTCTACACCAAAATGACCTTGTTGTGAGGAAATTACAAGGAAAATGGCTATTGGTGGACCATTGGACTTTAGGGGAATGTGATGATGAAACTAGATATTTTAGGCTTGACTTTCTCTCCCTCTCTCCCCCTCTCTTCGCACGTTCACCCCCTTGCTTCTGCCGACCTCCCTCTTCTGCTCACCTTCTTCTTCTTTTTCTTATTCCCACGTTCTTCACCCCTCCCCTTGCTGCCCATCTTCTCTCATTCAGCCCACCATCTCCATTTTTCTTTTCACCGTGCACCGTCCAATGCCATCATCCATCATCCACAATCATGCCATCTTCTCCATTTCACACCACCTAGCCACCACCCCTTCCACTTCACTGACCGCCAGCAGCCCCTTCTTCCTTTCATGGTTGCTGCCGCTGCCCCATCCAGCCCTCATACCGGCTCACCCCCCTATCAAACAACCTACAGCCGCAGCTCCTCTGTCCAGCACAACTTGAGCAAACCACGGCTACTAAGACCAGCCCAAGCCGCACCCATCCAACCACCATTTTCACCTCCATAGAATTGAACATAACCGGATTTCCAGCTTTGACAATGAGCCTTGAGGACGGATTTCAACCTCATCCAGGCCTCCGTTGGTGGCGTTGTAGTCACAGGATCTCATTGCCGTCGCGCCGCCGTCGCCTTGAACTTGTCGCCTCGCTAATTCAGTGAGTTAACTCGCTAATCCTTGATTAGGTTCTTAATTGCACTTAAGGGGTTAGATTAGTGCTAATTAGCTTAGTTAAATTAATATTAAGTTAGATTAGCCTTAAGATAGATTAGTATTAATCTAGGTTGGTTATATTAGTCTTAATATGGATTAGTGTTGATCTAATTGGTTAGATTAGCACTAATGTGGGTGGTTTAGCCTAAATTAGTGGATTTCTCCCGGATCAGTTTACTGGACGCTCGCCGTTTGCCATTTTCGTGGATCAAAATGGGCTACGATTTTGAGGTTGATTCCTTCTTGAGAAATATTTTAGACATCTTCAGCTATGACATATATTTTACTCAAGAGTTAATAAATTTAAAAGAATGATATTTCGGCTTTGTTTCAATCATAACGGAACCTCTGTTTGCGCTGGAACTTGTGACCTTTTGGTGTTTAATGAATTTTTAGCAACTCTTGGGGTTCGATTTTCGAAATGATTTCTTCACAAAAGTTGTTCATAACATCTTGTAGTTCAACATAGTCAAATTTTAGATCAAATAGACAAGTTTTGGACCTCGAACTAAATTGATTTTGGAAAACAGAATTTCTGGTCACAGATGCAGTTTTGGTAATGGCTTGGGCGATTTACTGATCTTAATCTAGAAAGATATGGGTTAAGGTGTCTGCATGAAAAATGTTCTTTTATATGTCCTTTACAACATATTCAAATTTGAGAATTTTCTGAAATCGTTTGATTAGGTTTCTAGATTTAAACTTAGAGACGCGCGAGTGGACCGGTTTCCGCCGGTTAGGACTGATAGTGGTTTTGGGATTGTTCTTGATGTTGTGCTTGCTGGGCGATGCATATTTGGTGATGCGGTTGAATTTTGGCATGCTTAGATTTTATGCTTAATAATATGTGAAATTGATGGCATAATTGTGCAATTGAGTGCTTGATTGTTGTTATAGACTATTATTGCAAAAATTGGATTTTGGTATTTAAAAAGAAAAATAACAGGTGTCGGTTTTTGAAGCCAAAAATATTTTATGTTCTATATAAAATCATGGGATTTTGAAATAGGAGAGCACCCTGTTTTATGGTTCAATTTGAATGTGCGACAACGCACAATTATTTTACTGAGTATTTTTAATATGAAGAAAAGAGGCCGAGTCTATTATTTGAAATGGAAGTATTTTTACCTTTTGTTGTTTAATGAATTTTTAGCAACTCTTGGGGTTCGATTTTCGAAATGGTTTCTTAACAAAAGTTGTTCTTCACATCTTGTAGTTTAACATAGTCAAATTTTAGATCAAATAGACAAGTTTGAACCTCGAACTAAACTGATTTTGGAAAACAGAATTTCTGGTCACCGATGTAGTTTTTGTAACAGCTTGGGCGATTTACTGATCTTAATCTAGAAAGATCTAGGTTAAGGTATCTGCATGAAAAATATCCTTTTATATGTCTTTTACAACATATTCAAATTTGAGAATATTCTGAACTCGTTTGATTAGGTTTTTGGATTTAAACTTGGAGACGCGCAAGTGGACCAGTTTCTGCCGGTTAGGACTGGTAGTGGTTTTGGGATTGTTCTTGATGTTGTGCTTGTTGGGCAATACATATTTGGTGATGCGGTTGACTTTTGGCATGCTTAGAGCTTATGCTTAATAATATGTGAAATTGATGGCATAATTGTGCAATTGAGTGCTTGATTGTTGTTATGGACTATTTTTGCAAAAATTAGATTTTGGTATTTAAAAAGAAAAATACCAAGTGTCGGTTTTTTCTGCCAAAAATATTTTATGTACTATATAAAATCGTGGGATTTTGAAATAGGAGAGTACCATGTTTTATGGTTCAATTTGAATGTGCAACCACACACAATTATTTTACTAGGTATTTTTTATACGAAGAAAAGAGGCCGAGTCCATTATTTGAAATGGAAGTATTTGAGTGCAAAGTACGATGTTCTTGGCCAAGTCTAGGTGTGCGTGTGATCGCTATCAGAACCTGTCACTCGATAAAAGTCGAGGAGGCGATGCTCCTTTAGGAATGCCCTTGACAATGGATGCCGGTCGCAATAGAGGCTGGACCGATGCTCTTTCGAGAATGCTCTTGACAACGGATGCCGGTCGCAGTGGAGGCTGGGTCGATGCTCCTTCAGGAATACCGTCTAGATGTAGACGTTGCCGTGTCTGACGAAGTAGGACGATGCCCGGTTATGCTAGATGACCGCCGACTGATGAGTTGACCATGGCCGTTGGATCGTAAATAATTGGGACGCTTGAATGAGTGAGATAGCCACGCCTGATTATGGGACAAAATTGTGTCGCATGAAATGGGATGTGTCGTAATAATTTGGCCTTATAATCGGAACCCTTTGTGAATATTTGATGATTGATGTGCAATGTTCTAGTTATTGAATATGTTTGTTGTATGCATATGTATATGAGATGTATTAATGTGTAGGGAGGTGCTAAGGTGAGGTAAGTTCTATATGTTGCATGTTTGGACTGCCTCTAGGTAAATTCTCGTCCTAATCGGGGTTTAAGGTGTAGACTTGCTGAGATTTATTCCCACCCCGTTGTGGTTTAAACATTTTAAGGTCCTTAGGATGGAGAATCCAGAGCCTGAGGCGAGAGGGTTCAGAGTGTAGGTTGTCTGGGAGTCTCTTTTTGGAGACAGACCTTTGTATATGATTGTAAGGTTGACCCGGTATGTTTATAAAGCATGTTTTGTGAAAATTGGTTGTCCTGCTTTTACTATCCCATGTATTTGATTGTTGTCCGGGGTGTGTTTAATTCGTTTCTGCATGTGCATAAAATGAAAAGGGTCGGCGACACGTCCTGGAACATCGCAAATTTTTTTTAGTCGATCACCAAGGGGTGTGCACGTGCCCGGGGTTCAGGGCGTGATAATTAGGGGTGAGCACGGTTCCCGATTCCCTTTTTCTGGGAACCAACGGTTCTCGGTTCTAGTTCCGGTTCCTATGAGAACCGAAACCGGTTAGTACTCCAAAAACAAATCCCCAAATCAATTCACCCTTAGACAACACTTTTTTCTTTCACATCTTCTCCTCTCGAGTTTCTCTTTTTCTTGCTCGATGCCACCGCTGCTCGCCCTCGACGCCACCACCGCTCGCCCTCGACGTCACCGCCTGATGTTGCTCGCCCTTAATGCTGCCTCTGGACACCAGTCGCCCCACGTTGCCTCGCCCTTTCCTCCCTCAACGCTGTCACCCCTCGCTCGCCTCCCCACTCAGTCGCTGCCAGACGCCAGTCGGCCCGCGCTCACCTTGCCCTTGCCTCCCTTGACACCATCAGCCCTCGCTCGCCTCACCACTCAGCCGCTCGCCGTCAACGCCGCAGATGGACGCCGTTTGTCCCCTCAGTGGAGGCCGCTCGCCGCTCCCCCAGCCGCCCCCAATGCTGCTCGCCCGATCGCCCCCGAAATAGTTGTTGTATAGGAAGTTGTGCATTTATACAAAGGTTTCTGCTAAGTTGACTTATTGCAATGTTTTCATATGATTTGCCTTTCTTCTGCCCTCGTTGGACCTTAGCTATCACGTTCCTTTTTTAAAAAAAATTTACAATATCCTGGTTGCCTTGTGTCTGACATCTTTTCCTTTTAATGTACTTTACAGGGTTCATAAACCTTGTGTCATCTGAATCAAATGAAGTTTGTAATCGAGAGGAGAAAATAACGATTGCTCCTGAGCATGTACTCAAGGCATTAGAGGTGCTCTTCTTGTTCTTGTTCTTCATTGAACACACTCCTAAGCATGTAATCGAGATTGAGTCATGATAGGCTGGAATTTTTCGATTCAGTAAACATCTATCTCGAAGGTTTTAAATAGAATGCACTGCTTTCATATCTGGTGCCCCTTAGTTGTTATATATTGTCTAATGTGCAGGATAATGGCCTTGTTGCCATTTTTGAACCTGAGATTCTTCTTGATGGAGACCACCCTATTCAGAGGACTCGTGAAGTGGCAGAGAAGGTTTGGTCTGAGGTATTTTTCTATTTGGCTGAGAACAATGTTTTGTTTGAGGGTATCCTGCTTAAACCCAACATGGTAACTCCTGGAGTTACCATGTTGAGCATAAGGAGAAGGCTTCTCCTGAGACAATTGCCAAGTACACTCTTACAATGTTGAGAAGGAGAGTTCCACCTGCTATTCCAGGAATCATGGTATGTTTATGTTGACATTTATACATCTTTGCAGCCTGTTGTAGTACATATAAGCCTAATGATTTGGCAGGCTGGTTGTGTGTTGTCATGAGGGTTCCCTGTTCTTTACTGCTGCAATGTGTCCAATTGTAATGTTTCTTTGCATGATAAAAACAAATAATCTTTCGGGCCTGTCTGCTTATTGTTATATTGTCTAGTCTTCTCATGCTTTTCTGTGCTGCAGGCTTGAGCTTTGGCGTCAATGCAATTGTAGCTTTGGATGGGACGCTGTTGTTAGAAGAACTAATCCAAGCAAAAGAGGTTATTAGTTTTCTGTATCATGTTCTCTGTATTGAAAGGAAATAGGAATCACATTCTCTGCTTTGACTTCCTTCTTTTTACCTTTTGATAGGGTTTGTGTTGATTCCTTAACAACTTTGCATTTTGCTTCTTTGAACTGTTTATGGTTTGATGCTTGGCAATTTTTAGTTTACTAAAGAAAAAAAAAACTGATTTCCATCAATTTGGTGGTGAAGGAATTCTAAAGTGGAAGGAAAAAGAATATCCTTCTTGCGCTGGAAAAAGGTCTAGATAAAGCATCTATTGAGGAATCAACCTCTTCTTGCCCAACATCGCCCAAGAAAGCAAACAGACTTGAAATCGCTAATGAAAATTTGCTTATATATGTCTCTTTCCTTCTACTTCAGATATTAAATTGAGTTTATAAAGATAAATTTTAAGGCTTTCTATTTTGCAGCATTTGAGGAATCAATATGACGAACTCTTTCCTGCATTGTGTGAAGATCACCTTGATATATTTCCTCCAGAGCTTTATATGTGGGAACAATTTTTATGGGCTTGCGAACTTTGGTATTCTAACAGCATGAAAATTCAGTTTGCTCATGGAGCACTCAAGACTTGCCTAATCCTCATTGCTGGATTTCTTAACCATTCAGTATGTTGTTTGACTATTCTCATTTTATTTTCATGATTTCTCAGGTCTCGAGAGCATTTCTCGACATGTTTATTTACCATTTTGATGCGGCTATCTTCCAATGGGTATCAGTTTAGTCTAACTGAGACTCTTTTCTTGGATCTGACCTCATCGCAGTAGCAGAATTACCATTAAGTAAGTAGATGATGAACACCAACTTTATGATTTGCAGAAATTTCTTGAGCATGACTTTCTTCTTGAGAAACTATCTCATGAAGCTCCAATATATGTCATCATGGAAGGAAGTGAACCACCTTTCTTCACGCGCTTCTTCTCATGGGACTCCACAAAATCTGCTGTAAGTAATTGTAATCATTATACATCTGAGTTTTTGCTATCCTAGAATTCTGATTGCTTTTTTTTTTTTCCGGTGAAGATGCATGGGATCTCATTCCACTGGAAGCTTACAATTGTTAAGCATGGTGGTACACCAACTATTGATGTAAGACTTACGTACTTTGAAGCTTCTAAACATGCCTGCTTGAATGATTCTTAGCTGTTTAGGACTATCATGCATATCCACTTCTTATCAGCTTATTTATGCCTGTATGTGGATATCTTGACTCTTTAAGGAACTCATGCTTGGTCCAAGTTTGTTGCTTGTATTAGTGATTTTCTTGTGTTTGTCACAACAAAAGTTGCTAAGTTGCCATCCTTTTTCTAATCTTGGCTTGAGCTGACATAGAAGCTTTGGTTTGTCTCTTTCATTCTTCATTATAGTTCAAATCTTAAAAAAAAAAAACTAGTTGGAACCTAGAATCGACCCTGGAACCTGTGACAGGGTAGGTTCCAGGTTCTTGGTTCTGACGGGTAAGTTTCATGTTCCAAAAAATGAGGAACCTGTATCCGAGGATAGGTTCCAGGTTCTAGACGGAATCGAACCGGAACCGGGAACCGCTCACCCCCAGTGACAATTGTTGCCTTGACTTTCATTTTCTCCCTTTCTCTCTCCCATTTCCCTCCCCCATGCGCACATTCACACCCCCCTCTCTGCCGTTCTCTTCTTCCCCTTTTCCCCCACAATTCTTTCCTCATGTAAACTTTTTCTCTTCCCCTGGTTCTGTGCTTCTCCATCCCGTTGCTGCTGCACGCCTCATCCATCATCATTTCCTCCCCACCAGCTCACCATCCCCACTATCCATCATTTCCCCCCATACTCCATCATCATCCCATCTTCCACCATCACCGCCACGTCCATCATTTACCGACCAGCTTCAGCTCACCGCCTCACACGCCCTTAGCTTCACCACCACCATACACCACATCATCTTCTCCAACTCCACAGCCACCGAACAACTGCCGCCCCAGCATCAACGCCTAGCCCATCCCGTGTCCAGCGGAGCTGCCATCCGCCCAAATCCTCCCCCACAGCCCCGCGGCCACCGCACCAGCCCCAAGCCGAAGGCTTGTAGGCCAGCCACCGCCACCAATTGAGCCTCATCCGAGCCGCGGTTGCTATGCCCTCGCTGTCGTCGCGTTGCCATCACCATGAGCTCGCCGCCATCATAATCCTGTGAGTTAACTCCCTAATCTTTGATTAGACCGTTAATTGTGTTTAGGGGGTGTTTAGTTTAATGCTAATCATGGTTAGATTAGTGCTAAGATCTATTGGTGTTAATCAAACTTGGTTAGGCTAGTTAACCATGGTTAGGTTAGTTAACCATGGTTATGTTAATAAATCATGGTTAGGTTAATTAAGTTGGATTAGCTTAATTAATCACAGTTTACTGGACACTCACTGTTTGCTATTTTAGTGGGTTAAAATGTGCTACGATTTTGGAGTTGCTTCCTTCTTGAAATTTGTTCTAAACATCTTCATTTATGACATATATTTTACTCAAGATTTTCTGGATTTAGAAGAATAAGATTTCAGTTTCGTTGCATGCAAGGCAGAATCTCGTTTTGTGCTAAAACTAGTGACCTTTTGGTGTTTAAAGGATTTTTATTAACTCTTTGGGTTTGATTTTCGAAAGAGTTTCTTCACAAAAGTTTTTTATCACATCTTGAAGTTTAACATAGTGAAATTTCAGAATAAACGGACAAGTTTTAGAACTCAAAGCAAGCTGGTTTTGAAAAACATAATTTCTAGACACGGACACAATTTTGGTAACGGTTTGAGCGATTTACTGCTCTTATTCTAGGAAGATCTAGGTCAAGGTTTCCCCATAAAAAGTGCTCATTTAAGTGTCTTTTATAACATATTTAAATTTGAGAAATTTCTAAACTCGTTTGTTTATAATTCTGGAATTAATCTTGGGGACGTGCGAGTGTACTCAATTTCTGTTGGTGAGGGCCGGTTGTGGTTTTGTGGTTGTTCTTGGTGTCTTGCTTGCTGGAAAATATATATTTTATAATGTGGTTGATGTTTGGCATGCTGAGAACTTATGTGTGAATTTGGTGACTTGTATATATGCTATGATGTGCCATTGATTGCGTGATGGTAGTTAGTGATTTTTAGTGTAAAACTCAGTTTTATGGGCTTTTAAATGAAAAAGTGCCAGGTGCCGGTTTTTGGACGCCAATTTTTATGTACTACATAAAATCGTGGAGTTTCAAAATAGGAGCGTACCAAGTTTTACGGTTCCCTTTTGAATACGTGACCACGCACGATTATTTTACTGGGATTTGTAATAAGAAGAAAAATTGGCCAAGTTCATTATTTGAAAGCAAGGTATTTGAACGCAAAGCATGGTGTTCTTGGCCAACTATGTGCTTGTATCCCGTCATGATGCATTTACGCAGGACAATACTCCTTTGTGGAATGCCGTTTAGGCGAAGGATGCTAGACGTTGCCATTTGCGGATGGATTTCGGAACGAAGCTCCTTTGTGAAATGCTATCTAGGCAGAGGATGCTAGACGTTTGCCGTGCCCGATGGGATAGGACGATGCCCGATTACGCCGGATGACCGCCGATTGTTGAGTTGGCCGTGGCCGATAGGTCATAATAACTGAACACGCTTGAATGGTTGTGCTATTGCACTTGATTATGGGGCAAAATAGTGTGGCATGTTATGGGACATGTCATAACGGTTTTACCTTATAATCGAGACCCATGTAAATGTTTGGAGGATGAGAATCCTGTGTTCTGGTTAATAAATTATGCTTGTTGTATTTATAATGGCATATGTGATGCCGCTAATATGCAGGGATGTGCCGAGGCAAGGTGAGTTTTGTATGATGCGTGTTTAGGAATGCCTTCGAGGCGAATTTGAGTCCTAATCGAGGTTTAGGGTTTTGACTCGCTGAGATTTTATCTCACTCCATCATGGTTAATCTTTTTCAGGGCCGTAGCGTGGAGATCTACTGAGTGCGGATTTGGTCGGCGCAAGATGTGACATATTTTTGGATGGCCTTGCCGTTAGTTAAGTAGGTTGACCCTAATCCCTAAGAAATTTGAGAGGGTCGATAAAAAGTGGTCGTAAAAAGGCTTGTACTATTAAACTTCCTAGGGGTAACAGTGAATAAATGAATATGTGGTTTTCGGCAACATTTGTTGCGTTTCTACTATCCCTATTGTTTGTTTGCTAACTGGGGGTTTATTTAATTCGCTTCCGTATGTGCTTAATCGAAATATAAAAAGAATGGGTCGGCGACGCGTCCTGTGACGTTACATTTTAATCGACCACCGAGGGATGTGCGCATACCTAGGGTTCGGGGCGTGACATCCTTGCCCGAAGTGGTATCAAAGCCTAGTCAAGGTCGGGAGTGATAAGGTGCGATGGGTCATGGGATAGTTAGCTAGGAAAGACATTTTCCTTACGCTGATGCTTGTGATGGATTAACTGTTTTGTGCGGGTCACTCAGATTTTTAATTCCATGTTAAAATTGGAAAGCAGGTTTTTGTAAAGATTCTGTAAGATGAGCGATCCTGATCAAAGGACTCCTCGGAAGAGGGCAATTTCAACTGGTACTCGGGGAAGAACGCCAACTAGGATCGGTGCCCAAGATAGAGCGCCAGCTCAGGCTAGCGCAAGGGAAAGAGTACTACCACATGCTGGTACTAGGGGATGAGCACCAAGCGATCCTAGGATAGATGGGATCATTCAGGTGCTAAAGACTCTGGGGAATATGATCGGTCAACAAGCTCATAACCAAGCTGCTACTACCGCCACCGCCACTACTGCCGCCAATGTCGTTGCCGTTGTTGCCGCCGCACCTACTGAAGTCCCACCAGGAAATGGGAATGGTGAGCGGCTAATGCACAAATTGGTGAAGCAATTCCTAAAGCTGAAACCGTCGAGGTTCTTGCGAGTAGGCGATCCTGAGACTGCAACTCTTTGGATCCGAGAGCTAGAGAAGGTTTTCACGCTACTTAGGTGCTCTGCAGAGGACAAGGTAGTCCTGGCGGTCTACCAGCTGCAAGGTAACGTGAGCACTTGGTGGGAAACCACCAGGGGGAGAGTGTTTCCCGAAGGAATGCCTTCGTGAAGGTCTTTTACGGAAAGTACTTTTCGAATTGCGCCAGAGAGCAGAAGATGACCGTTCCAGCGCCTTCGTCAGAGTCAGATGTGGAAGCAGAGGACAAGCCAAAGTGGGAGAAGGGTATGTTGTTGGAGGAGGATTGGCTGTTGGAGGATGGGGAAAATGTGGTGGAGGTGGGTACGTCACTTGATATGGTGGATACGATGGGTATGCAGGAGCTGTCGCAAGGTATGTTGTGGCGAGTGCACCGTAAGGAGGAGCTGATGCGGGAGGAGGTGCAGAGTACGAAGGCAGCTAAGGAGCCAAAGAAGCCACATATTGCGGTGCAGATGGTGCACAGCTTGCTCCTGGTTTATTCAACAGCACAAACACAATATTGTTCAGAATCCACTACAGAATTATCATGGTAAATGGTGATATTTATATTCAATACCAAATGAAATTGGCACCTACCATTGCATTTGCATAATGTAATACCAAGCGTGCTTCTCTCGCATATTTGGAATCAGAAAAAAAAAATAGGCACTTTGATTTAGACAATCAAAACCTTTCTTTCTAGAGGATAGCAATAAGTGTGATAAGTGACAGTTGTCCTACTTCACAATTTGATGCCGCAGAGATAGACTGGGGGTATCTGCTGGGTCGATATGCTATACACGTATAAAGACATAGCGGAGGAGAGGAGAATCTGCTAGAAAACCCATCATATGCATCACAACTCATATGGAAGAAAGACTGAGATAGAAGAACCCGGTAAGCTGTCATCGGACTATCTTCATCTTTTACCTAAGATGTCTTACGTTTATCGAGGGGAGGATGTTACTCAGATCAGCATTTTTTTTTATTTATGTACCAAGTCATACCATACTGCACATCTTCTGCCTAAGGGGGAGGCTACGTAATTGGTTGCCTATATAGTTCTATGAAACAAAACGCGTGAACAGTACTACCAAGCACTCACATTATATTGCTAGGAAACGAGTGAATTTGAGAAATTACACCACTAGTCTTACACAAAGGTCATATGATGTACTCCATCTTCTAACATTTTTTTCTTGTTTTCTTGTATGTTGCTTCTGAATCTGATACATAATTCTCACGCATAAGAAAGGAGGAATAGATTTTACGGATCGTACCTGCCCGTTTTTAGTCTGAAGAGTCCAGGCTGTATTATTGAAGCTCTGAGAAAGAACCTTATGGAGCCGAACCCCTGAGACCACGGAAAAACACAGCTAAGACAAGAACTATAGCTACTCAACGACCAAAATCCAAAACAACTCAAAAACAGTTTTGTTAGCAAAACGGAGTCCTATAAGGAGGAGCTGATGCGGGAGGAGATGCAAAGTACGAAGGCACCTGAGGAGCCGAAGAAGCTACATATGGCGGTGCAAACAGTGCACAGTTTGCTCCCAGTTTCTACAACAGAACAAGCACAACATTGTTCAGAATCCACTACAGATTGATCATGGTAAACGGTCATGATAATATTCTATATGGAGGCAGTGGCAACGTGCCAAAGAATGCAACGGATCTGAGCTTGCCGGACACAAACGACAAATTAGAGTCGCCGACAGGAACTCCTGGAGGGGAGAGAGAGAGAGAGAGAGCATCTTCTTCGTTCCTTACGAGAGGGAGACCCGACAATTCGAAGTATTAGAGAGAATTTTTAGATCTTTCCCAGTGGGACCAACCATTGATGTGGCTCCGCATGTCACTCAAGGACGTGGAGAGGGACGATGCTCACGTGGTGAAGCAGGACCGCCTAATAACTTCTCTATGAAGATAAGGTATACAGAGAGTAGTACATTACAAAGTTCGGTGTATGACCTTAACCAAGAATGACTTCGTCCTGGAGAATATATAGCGAGTCTATGACCTCAACCAAGAATGACTTCGTCCTGGAGACTTAATTGACCATGGGACTGAAGCTCAGAAACGGTTGCAGAGCGGTGGGAGTTTCTAGGAGACGTGAGAAATGGAGAAGGGAGTTGATTAAGGACCATCTTAGAAATGTTGAAGGACGGACGAGAGGCTGTGAGAAGCACTGCAAGGACGTGAAGGCGGAGCCGAATTATTTGTCTTCTGGTGCGGATCAGCCTTCCAAAGACCAGAAAAAAATGAAGCTGAAGGCACGCTCAAATAATGCCAAAACCCCAACTTAGGCTCTCACGAGGAGTAAGAGATCTCTAGACTTAGGCTACAAACACTGATACAGTATCCACAAATACGAAAAAATTAAAAAGGGCAACTAGACAATCACATCAATAAAGAAGGAATCAGGTATCGAAGCTTGCAATGTCAGTTTCACACAGACATAACTTGTATTAATTCCTTCCTGCATGAACTGTCCGCGTGCATGAAAACATGGCAAGAAACCGATGGCGAATATCTTATAAGGTCGTCGTGAAATGCGATTGTTATCGTGTTACTATTCCGTGACAAGACAATAAAAAATCTGCACAGCATCAGGCAGACAACTTAGCCGTGCCAAAACCACCTTGGCGTTTATGCAGTTTACTTTGATGTTGCTGAGTTGGTGTTTGAGGAGTTGATGTTTGATGTCACTGCCTTTGCTATGGTTTCTGATGTTGCTCGGTTGGTGTTTGATGGGTTGAATTGTTCAAATGACGCTGAGGTGGTCTTGGCACAGCTGAGTCGCTTGTATAATGCTATGCAAGTTGTTGATTGCATTCTCCGAAGAAACTCTTCATGGGATTACAATATGAGAATATTGAGGTTTCGCAACAACATTAGAAGCTCTTCTCTGCAGCTTTCTTGTCGACCCAGCCGATGCAGAGTTCATCGACTTCTATCTCAAGAGGAAGGCGATGGGAAGAGCACACAAACCTGAAGTCATACCGTAATAACATATGGAACTACCTTTAGGAGAGAGAGAATGGCAAAATTGGGATGTGAAAATTAGAGGTTGGAAAGATGAAACAAGCTTAAAATGGATATGCATATGGAGGAATTTAGGAGTTTATGGGGTTCGAAAGAATGATAGGTGAACCCTGCATACCAACTCATTCGTATAGGTTCATATATGCTATTAACTTGTAATGTATATAAGTAAAGTGCAATCCTATCATTAATTAGGCCATTTGTTTTATTAGTATGTGCAATGTATAGAAGAAAATCAAATCCTATCATTTATTGGTTATGTTATATTATTTGTTTGCATGGTATATGTAAGTAAACTAGAATCCTATCATTAGTTAGGGATTTATTTTGTTTATATTTGTATGATGTATACAGGTAAATTGAAATCATATCATTGGCAAGGTTTCACATTGCCAGTTGACCTAACAAAAATCGTTGAAAATTTCCTTTCCTGTCAAGGTGAAACCTACACGGGTCCATCATCTATTATATTTATTATTTTTACTATTATAAATTTAAAATAAAGAAAAAATAAAGAGAATATATCTTGAGATACATTTGTAAATAGCATTGCTTATCCATTTATATATTCTTTACATACAAGTACAATGAATGATCTAATTATATTTTGCTACTAAGAGATAGTATTCAGGTTTAGTTATATCAAACTAGCACATAAATATGTACAAATTAACTCTAAAAAGTCCGACTTTTAGGTTGTATGAATATCTAATTTAAAATGTCTCAGAAATTTAAAACAATAAAATATCTTCAAACAAACAAATTTCTTCTACTGATTCATACAAAGGAATCGAAAGGTGGATTTTGTAGAGCATATATACCTTGCTAGTTAGAATAATAGAAATGGAAAAATTAGTAAATAAAAAAACTAAAATATTCACAAAGATACACATGGCAAAATTACTTCAAATAAATTTGAAGTGCATAAGTAGGAAAAGAGATAGATTTGAAAAGTATGTCCGTTACATCCCCATTGTGTTTTAGAAGTCAATGGTTTGCTGTTCCATGATCCATTACGTGCCGACTAAACTATTTTTCTTCTTACCATCACCAGCCCTGGAGTCAATATTCTTAGGGGTGTCCTGGTGCACAGATGACAATAATTTACAATTTGTATAAGTGATATATACGTATCACAAAATGTACGATCCAAGGAAGAAATGGAATCCTTAGGATAGCAGATACACACACTGTAAAAGGAACACTAATATGCACTCTGCCCGAAAAGAAGTATCCCTCTCGATCTAGCATGGAGGGCAAACTTCATCCTTCCAATTAAAATCTATACAACTCCCCCAAAATTACAGTACCATAAGACATGACCCATTTTTAAGGAAAGGCAAGCATCAACTTGCTTCCAACTACAGGCAAAAACAGTATCTACAGGTCAGGACTTGCTCAATGAATAGGGTTCTTACATTCACCATCATTTAGATCCATGTCGGGAGGCAGACAACTCTCAATGGTTGTTTGAAGTTCCTCAAACACAGGACCATGGTTGGTATTTTAAAGCTGTCATGGAACCTGGGCTGGGGATTTATAGACTCGTGTAGAGAATCTCTTAGGCTTGAATACCAGATTGGGGGATTGAAGTGTGCAACTGCTTCCCTGTCATCCAGTGCAATACAGTAGTTAATCAGGCCGAAACTCTTAACAGATCCGTATAAGCACGATGGTGCTTTTGTTTATCTAATTGACTTCATGAATAGGGTGACGCAACACCATTAGCACATCAGTAAAGTTATATTAGAGTAATCGGGCATAAGCAACAGGGGTATGTCAACATACTACCTTTGACTTACAACACTATCACCAAACGTTTAAAAATGATCACAAACATCTGAAAATTTGTGCACTGTTAGGGCAATCAATGTCTTACGAAGTGAGTTAAAGAGATTACTATTCATCCATCATAAGAAGCAGCTGAAGACATCTCTTGGCTAGAGCAATGTGTGATATTACACCTTCGCATACATTAAAAGAAGGAAAATTCCGGGTGCTTGGTCCTCAAAGATATCAAGATGACATACCTTCCTCTTCGCAGGTACAGACAATTCTTAGCTGGCTTAAAGAAGTCCCTTTCATTTGTTCAAGCTTTAGTCACTGGCCTTGTGATGACTCATCCTTAGCTGCCTTAACCTTCTCTATCGCATGATACACATGGTAAAACAACATTGAAAACATGCATGTTCTCTCCTTCAGAGGAAAAGAAGGAAATTCCTCCAGTAGGCAACTGACCAACACATTACTGAAGAAAAAAGCCATACCTTCGTCACTCTGTCAATGTTGAACCCATTCTCATTCACAAGAAAGGAAATTAAGCCCTTGAAAGGAAAATAACAATCAGTTAGGAAACGAGTCAAAAATTCAAAAAGTGAAATGTTGCAAGTAAATCCCAACATGAAAATGGCCACCTCCTCATTTGCAGCAGTCCATTTTATCTCAGGTTGTTCTTCCGTAGAAACTACTGGTTCCTTGAAAAGCAGTCGAGCTTCGCTGTAGGGCCAATTATCTGGTATCTCATATGTATTCAAAATTCAAGCAAATGTTTCCTTAAGAAGGATAACCGAACTGAATAAAGACTTCCAAGTAATGCAAAGAACCTCTGGGTCTCAAGGATAGAGAAATGATATGATTTTGTTCAAGTGAGATCAAGCAACAGACAAAGCAGACATCAGAGTAGATAAAAGTATCATAGTAAATCAACACACAAAGTAGCATGGCCGATGCTCTGATTGCCAGCCCAAATCTATTGGTGGCAAATGATCTTTCAGTTTCAAATTGTTGACCAAATATTTCCACGCCAGCTGAGTTTGAAAGACAATTCTTTTAAGTCAAGGAATTCAGCAGCCAAGCCTATTACAGTGAGAAACTTTGCTGCTTAATTTTGCTGACAAGTCAGGGGACAAGATAACAAGATAAGAGCATAAGAAGCACCTCTGCTTGTTTATGTTCTCTACTATGTTTTCTATGGAAATGTGTCGATGGATAACCTGAAGAGCAGTCAGCCCTCCAATACCTGATAAATTCATTCCAAAATAAAGCCACTGAAATGATCAAGCTAAAAAAAACGAGAGGGAAAAATGATATGCGATAGCATAAAACAGTTAACAGAGCACTGCAACGATATCACGTCTACCTCGAATGCTTTCACAATAATCACATCCAGAGAGAATGCACAGGTCAATGAATTGATCCATATCCAGATTCATCTCCTCCAAGATCGTCAGGAAAGTGAGAAAAAAATTTAAGCAATCACAATGAATAAACTTTTCAAAGTACCTTGGAAATTTCAAACTCCATGACTGGAACTTTTCTTGAGCTGGGATCCATTAAATGGCGAAGAAATTTAGGAGCTCCAAAAGTAAGGGAATCCATGTCTTCAGAAGCAACCGCATAAACCTGGAAAACAAATATTACAGCTAAAGCACCATTTATGGTAGATGAATTCTGGTTAGCACGCAACAATTAAGCAATGATAGGAATTCAAAATCAGTGAAAATTCCTTGGACAAAGGGCTTAGTTAAGAACATACCAAATGTACATGGAGAAGAAGACAATAGACAAGTGAACAAGCATATGTGTGAGCGAAAAAGGAAATTAAATCACGTTTACATAGTGTTAAACGATTGGTTATAATGGGAAAACAATGAACGATTCTGAAGACAATCAAATGGGAAGATACATGCCTTTCCAGCTTTGCAAAGTGCAGCACATTGTGCCTCTGCTTTTGAAGGAGCCTAACATACAAAAACTGAACCTGGTATCTAAACTTTTTGTTACTTTTCAGACAGAATTGTAACATCAACAACTGGGACATCCACAAGTCTTAAGAGTCTTTTGCAGTCTTCATTGTGCTGTTGTGTCACCTGCAAGAGTATCAAAGCCATGTACCACAAGTGCACACATCCAGTTAGCTATGTAGATAGGTTTTTTTTTCTGGAAAACAGAGACAAAATCAAACTTCATATCGATAAGACAAAAATATCGCGCCGTAAGGAAACCAAAACAAGCCCAACCTTCACAGTTCTTTTACTGAATTTCTCAATGTCTTCCTTATTCTGAGACTGCAGGTAATAAATACAGAGCTCACTAAGCATTTTTGTACTGTGTTTCTGGGTGCTTATGTGTGCAAGAGAGAAAGAGAGAGAGAGAGAGATGCATATACCGCAATGGCTACTGCCAACTCCTCAGAGGCATCTGCCCTCTTCGAAAAACTGCTCAGAGACTCGTCTAAGCTAACTAAACGTATCCATAGGTAATTCCATAAACGAGAAAAGAGAAGGCTCATAATAAGAAAGTACCGTTTTGCAAGCTCTTGCTTCTTCAAATCAGGAGGTTTACCGTCAAATACATAGCTATCGTAACAAAAGTAAAGCATAATTCAAAGAAGGATGAGCATCATTCTTCCAGTATTCTATCCCAATGAAAACAAAGGAGGTAAAGAAAAAAGTTCACACTGGCTTTATCCCCGCCTCCAGCAGCCTAATCGTCCGTTAAAACATCCCTTGCAGATGACTAAATGGGAAAACAAATCAAAAAGCAGCTCAAAGTCAAACACTTTCCAAGCACAAAGATCACATCGCAAGTACAAAATAATGCAACAGGCATCGATCTCGTATACATAAACAAGAGTCCAAGAGATAACATCTGAAGCATCAAAACAGAAGGCTAGTCAATAATTCAGCCATAAACTATACGAAACTCGAGCAAAGTGGATTTCATTTCCATGGAGTATTACAATGCCAGTGTACCTGGTGACTTCACCAGCCTCGTTGGTGAGCATCTGAGTCCCCTTCCTCCCAACCACGACCTAATCCACCAATCAAAAGAACCAAAAAACCCCAACACTCAAAATCCAAATCCCCACCGACAAACCGAAACCCGCAATCACAGGCATCGATTCATAAAAAGCAACTTAACGAGGAACTGATAGATGCTGATGCTGGCATCGACGGCGATCCTCCGGCCGAAGTAGCTCTCGAGCTTCTGCTCCTTCATGGCGTTCGGGGCATTGTCCGCCAGTAGCTTCGTCAGTCCCTATCGAAATCGGTGGACGAGACTCGATGAACAACATATGGAAAATGATGGGATTGGAGGAGACGGAGGTCGAACTGAACTACCTTGATGCCCATATCGGAGAGAGAGAGAGAATTGTTGCTGTGGAAATTGAGGGATGAAATGGAAGCTGCTTGTGCTTGGGATGAATTGAATTCTAGGGTTTCGAGCTCTTCCGCTTCCCGCCTAATTTGGAGACCCTCGCGTTTGCAGGGGGTGAAGCGTGGGAGTCACGCGCAGGTGTCGCGACTGGTTTTTTGGGGTATTAGTTATAAGTTCTCGGCCCATTTGAATCAGCAACTGCTATGATACGTACGTTTCCGGAGTATAACTCCTGTGTTATGCATATTCGTACTCCTATGATTTCTTCAGATTTCCAAGGTATCGAAATTAAATCTGCCATTTGATACTAATAACTTCTCATTCCTAGTAATTGAGCGGATGGGAATGTTGAATTCACATGGAAGTCGAAATCGATTAATTGATTAATATGGATTGGAGTATCTGAAAGGCCTTTTATCTACTTTATTAATTCAACCAAGGTATTAGTCTGCCTGTATGTCTGTAGGAAAGAGAAAATGGACTACTATAGTAATTCTTCATGTTTTAGATAGAGATATTCAAAGGATCGACCCATGTCAAATTCGAGACATTTGATTAGAACAATCAATCTTGTATTCTCAATAGCTGAGACGACCAAGGTGGCGACGAATTCATTGGTTTCGCAACCCTTTTTAGGGGAAACCATTAAGGGAAATCTAATGAATTATTAAGCAGGGACAATCGGTTACCTCATGAATAATATGTGTCGTCACTCAGCATGAACTCTCTCAAGCTCATACTAATAACAACTTTTGGAGTTTTATTTAAATGATTTCATATGCAAATTAATTCATTTAGGAGCGCCATATCTATTATAAGTCGATCAAAACCCAAGCAAAATATAGTAAAACATTTTATGTAAAGGTGTAAAAGGAAATTTGGTTTTGCATAGCAAATTATAATCCTTTTCAAATGAATGAATTTGGTGGTGAGATTCTACTTTTTCACAACGAACTTCAAGGTTAACTATTTAATTTGCTTTTGAAATTCACAAACGAAGAAAAGAGTGAGAAGTGGCTTTTTAATATTGACTAAATATTTAAAATCGATGCAAAAAGATTAATTTTTAGTACCTAACAGTGCCAAGTAACTTAATCGAACTAAAAAAAGAATTTATTTTTACTTTTTATTATACATCATCCGATCAATTTAGTAAATATAGATTCAAGCAAGTACAAGGAAATTTACTTTTTACATTTTATATGAAAACAAGTCAAGAAGTTGTTGAGATTTATCTATTAAACGGCTTTTCCTTGAACTTTTGTGTAAATATGTCCATGTCATGCCTAATCAAACAATTAATTCAATTAAATCCCTAAAGTTGTCTAACGTATGTCATGATTCCTTATCATTTAATTGATTATGTTCCTATACTATTTTGAAATGTTCAATATCATCTCCATTGTAGTAATTACAAGGATGGAATCCGTGTAATGTCACTTTCTTGTCTTTTGCTCATTCAGAACAATAGGCTGTTCTTTACTTTCTCCAGACTTACGCTAACTAATCTTGATACGACTCTTGTCACCTAAATTTTCATTCGAAGACTTCTCAATCATTGAACAAGAAAACTAGGCTAGAATTCGATAGAGTTTGATCCTAAACAAAAACATCGATCTTGCCTAGGCTTGCATTTGCATCTGTGGCTATATTACTTCGCATTTAGATATTAGGGACATTTAAATTTTGGGCACAGGACATTCGCATCGAGCAAAGCATGGATCCGGCTATTATGCGTTTCCTTGGGATTGGCCCGATAGATGGCCCAAAATGCGAAATGAGTCCTGAACTCACTTGAGGCTCCAAAACCGAGCCTGCTCAAGCCCGGCCCTAAGCTAATCAAACTCGGCCTTGTGGAGGGAGAGGAAACGCGGCCATTCAAGAACAATAAGGGAAATTGCAATCGATCAACACCCATTTTAGAAGCCAATTGCAGTCTGAACACAGAAGATGGAAGGTCCTGCTCAGCTGTACGTCGAAATTGGAAGAAAAGGCAAAGAAGAATTAAAGAAGGAAAGGAGCGTGCAGTTTCATCTTGACTAAGGGAACGGAATTTACGGCCAAAAGAAAACAACAAATCTGGACATAAAGAAGCAGAGGATTCTCAGTCACGTGGCGTGGCGATTTTTCAGCATATAATCACTACAAAAGATAGCTCGAAAAAGAAAAGATGAAAGTTTTTTTTTTCACGCCAAGAAAGATGAATACAGAGAGAGTTATGGTCGGCAAAAGAGAGAAGACTAAAAGGACAAAAAAACGAAGAGAGAGAGAGCTAGCACTAGCAGGGCACCTTGCACATGGAAAAAGCCAAAAACAAAATAGGTTTTGTAGGCTTCTTATCCCCTTCTTTGGCCGGAGGAAAAGCATAGGAAAATGCAAGGAAGCAAGTTAAGATAGTAGAAGAAGACTTTGACTTGGGACTTATGTGCTTTCCAGATGATTAACCGTCGGCTTAATTTAAATTTGATAATTCATTGCCTACTCTCATTGCCTTCTTTTAAAATTTTAACTTAAAATTTAAGATAAATACATTGCAATTTTAAAACTTGAAATAAAATATATCAAGTTACTCATGGTTAAATCCTAATTAATAAAATAGTTCGTATGAAGAATTTTGCAAATCGATCAATTTTGTTAATAAAAAAATACCACTCGCGGCGCTCTTCATTCACTCCATTATTGAATGAAGTAATATTTGAACGCCATGCTCTTTCCACTCTTATTCTAATTAAAACACTCCTCAACACAGTGTTTTGTGCGTTTATTATTTTGTGGATCCCACGTTTCCAGCATCCTTCCCTCACTATATACCAAGGTGTTCTTTTAGTGTACCCCTCCTTTTGTTTGGTTTCTTCTTTTCCTTATCATGTGGTCAACACTATGTTTTGACCATATAATAAATATGTAGTATAAGTGCAATTGTTTTGCGTTTGCGTAAATCGTCAACTTGATCATGGCGTCTGCCTGAGCGCGAGGGACGGGAGGGACTAATAAAAAGCATAAGGAACAGGTCTATCCCAACATTTTTCTCCCCCAAAAAATCATTTGACGACTTATTTTCAAGAATTTATTGATAAAGAAAACAAATCAATGGCTAGCTGCCTCAATTGAATCACGGATCTCAACTTTAGCACCGGAGAATCTCATAAATAACAATAGGGCAATCAGTTTAATGAAATTAAAAGTTGCTTGACTAATTGACTCAAATTGATTAATCGAAAGCCGCGATGCCCCATTATCTTTTTTTTTTTTTTTTTTTTTTTTGCTTTTCATATTGTGGCTAGTGACACTGGGCAAGGCCCTTGCCCATATCATAGCTCTGGGTGAGAGCCTCACCCAGGTCAAGCAAGGGCCTTCGTGCCCTCACTTGCTACTGGCGAGTGCCTAGGCAAGGGCTGCGATCATTGCCAACTACCAGCAAGAGCTTGCTGGCGATCTCTCAAGCCACACTGAAAATGAAAATAAAAGCAAAAAAAGATGCAAACAAGCATTATTGCACCTTTGAGCGAGACGCCTTGAATTTCAAGTTAGGCCACGGCAAAGAAGAGAGATAAAGAGAGGGAGAGCGAGATGCGGACAAAGGTGGGGCTAAGTCATGGAGGATTGGGGAGTGGTAGTGTCAGTCGAGGACAAGGATGGTAACATTGATTGGCAATATGGTGGGGGAAGAGAGAAATAGTGTAGTAGAACAAAAGATAATTTGTGTGACAATCATATCACATGGTTTGATAAATCAATTCAAAGTGAGTACGTTTAACATTTTAGCACATTAGAATGATTTGCACATTGCATGGACAACATGAATTGATCGATTACACCACGTCAATCATGTGATTGGTGAATAATATAAATTTTCTTAGTGGACGGATAGTTTAATCTTCTAGTTAAGGATATTCGTATAAAGATGAACATTATCGCAATTGTCAATAACTGAAAATCGCATATAATATAAGTACAAAGTTTGATTGGTTTTTTAAATTTTCTCTAATGTGGTTAAAATAAATAAAAGCTCAAAAATCACCTTCACTTTGTATCCTGATTTCACTTTAAATTCTCTATTTTTTAAGCTATGGATCTTAGATTTAAAATTTGTTATTAAATGAATGGGACATGGAGACTCCTGGTACGATAACCAACTGATTGATCAATGAAACTTCTGGGAAATTTCGGGGATAACATGCAAACCGCGTTCTACTTTCTGGCATGTCCTTTATATGTGAGTAATGACAAGAATTTATTGAACAATTTCGTAAACCGCATCTGACGAAGACCCTTCAATAAGGGTCTCTCGTCTGGTAATGCCAGAAGAAGGAAGACTTTGACTTGCTTCCCCTTGCTAGTCTTTTCTTTCGAGTAGGTTTCGTCGGCTTTTGTATTGTCATTTGTCACTTTCTCTGCAGCTAAGGAAGTGAGATGGTGGAAGACTTTTGACTTACTTTTGTCAGAAGAAAATAAGACGAAAATGCAACAAAGCGAGCAAAGATATCGGAAGATTTTGGCTTGCTTTCCCGTGTTGCACGTCGTGAAGTAGATTATCCAACAACGATGATTTGGGACTCGTGTGCTTTCCTAATAAATTAACCAATTAGGGTTAATTTAAATTTGATAATTCATTGCCACCTCTCAGTGCCTTCTTTTAAAGTTTAAGTTTAAAATTTAAGATAAGCAAGTTGCAACATTAAAATTTCAAATAAAATATATCAAGTTGCTCATGGTTGGATCATAATCTATTAAATACCTCGTATTGAGATCTTTTGCAAATCAATCCATTTTATAAATAAAAAACATGTTCATTCATTCCATTGCTAAATCTAATTATCTAGGCTATTTCATAGCTTAATTTCCAAAATCAAATTGATTTCACTGCAACATCTTATTTTTAGTGGGATGCTAGATATATTTGAGTTTAATTTTGTGTAATCTTCATTGATAAGATCCATGATTTATCAAATCTCATAAATATTCGAAATATTGTCAAAGTCTTTTATGTAGACATCTTTATGTTTAATATGTGGCATCATATGTCTTTCCATATTAGTTTGGGATCTAAATCTATATACTATAAATGATCATTTGAAAAGGTAGGGCATAGTCAAGCATTCAAAATCTGTCATGTTGTTTTGTTACTAAGTAATGATATGAATTATGACAAAAAAAAAAAAAGTAATAGTGTGAATAACTCTTTTTCAATCTCTCATATTATCGTAGTTGTTTTTATTGGAGCCACATAATACTTCCTAAAAGGATGTTAAGATCATGATACATATATAATAACTTTAATTTAAGTAAATAAATTAATTCCAAGTAAGGTTAAGATTCCAACATAATAATCATGATTTAGCAATTACATTAATTCCAATCACAATTAAGTCTCTTCACTTAAAAGTTGTTTCTCTTAATAGTAATGGTGTTTTCATGGAATTCGCATCTTAATATTTAATTTGGGAAATTCAGTGGCCAAACCAATGCAAAACAGACGAGATATACATGAACATGAAACAAATTAATCAAAAGATGAAGGAGTAAGCCAAACCAATTTGATAATTTATCGCCTCCTCTCATCACCTTCTCCTTAAATTTTAATTTAAAATTTAAAATAAGCAAGTTGCAATTTTAAAATTTAGAATAAAATATATCAAGTTACTCACAGTTGGATCTTTATTAATGATATAGTTCGAATCGAAAATTTTGCAAGTCCATCCATTTTATAAACAAAAAATGCATTGGTGTTCATGTATCCTCCTTTTTTTAGCATCCATTTTATATAAATAAAATATATCAAGCTACTCGGGAAAGTGTTCTTTCAGTGTGCCCCTCTTTTTGTTTGGTTTGCTCATTTCCTTATTATATGGTCAACATTGTATTTTGAGCATATAGTAGATCTGTATTGTGAGTGCAATTGTTTTGCGTTTGCATAACTCGTCAACCTGATCATGTAGTTTGCCTGAGGGCGAGGGAGGGGAGGGACTAATAAAAAGTGTAAAGAACATGTCTATCCCAATTTTTCTCACAATAAATCATTTGATGACATATTTTAAAGAATTTGTTAATAAAGAAGACAAATTGATGGCTTGCTGCCTCGATTGAATTGTGGATCTCAACCTTAAGACTGGAGAAAATCATATCACAATGAAAATAACAACGGGGTAATCAATTTAATAGAATTTAGAATTGAAATTTGCTCAACAAATTGATTTGATTTACTTAATCGAAAGCCATGACACCCCCATTATCTTTTTATGTAAAGGTAACATGTCGCATCTCGAGAAGGCAAATGGAATCAATTTGTCTTTACTAAATATCTTTTCAAATAATGTCTAGCGTGTTAAATCCCAATAATGTAATGATTTTTCTTAGGCATGGTAATGCTCCAAAGAGAAAGGCTTATTTATGAAGTCTTTGATAAACAAGATGCATCATCAATTCATTTTCAAATGGAGTATCGATGTAATGTCACTAATTACTTTATTTAGAAATGTAGTAATCTTAGGTTTCTCGCTTCGTCTTAACTTAATACTTAGTCATGGGGATAACTATACAAATGGTTCATGAACTGAACTTTGGTCCAATGTGCAATGTGATCCACAAACTTTTAATTTGTTCAATATGATCTCCAAAATTTTGGTAAATGTTCAACCTAACCTAAACTATATGAAAATATCTAAGGTTATTTTTTCATTAATTCATATTCGAGGACAACATCAAACATTTTTAAATAATCCATAGACTAAATTGAACACGTACCAAAAGTACAGAAACCACATTGAACAAACTAAAAATTCAGGAATGACATTGCACATTGGGCTAAAGTTCAAAGATAGTCATTCATGCATGCTAAAAGGATCTTAGCTGTCCTACATCGCTTGGGAGAAACCCTATGGCCTGCTTGATGACCATTGCGGCTCCCCTCACCTCTCAAGACGTCTTTTGCGGATGAGTCCCCCTAGATTGGCGTCAAAGCTAGGTTAAGGTGGATCCGAGTGCATGCTAAAAGGATCTTAGCTGTCCCACATCGCTTGAGAGAAGCCCTCTGGCGTGCTTGATAACCGCCGCGGCTCCCCTCACCTCTCAAGACGTCTTTTGCATATGAGTCCCCCCAGATTTAGCATAAATTTCCTTAGTAGAGGGATAGTTTAATCTTCTAACAATTGGCATATTCTAAATTATAGTGGATCCTCTAAATGATATGTAATATTACTTATTAATCTTCTAGGATTGAGTGGTGAGTAGATCGCGTACTTTAGAACTAAAGCTTTTTATATACTGAGTTGAGACTCACCCAAAATACCTTATAGATTGGTTGAGTTCAGAGTTTAAGGGCATTTCAATTTGCACTTCCAAAGATCTCTTTTTAGGACTTGATTAATGTACACGACAAGAGTAGGGGAATATATTTTGTCTTGAGAGTTTTGATTATGTATAGTTGTGTATATCACTCGAGATTAAATTATTTATTAATTTGAGGTTAAAATTGTATGTGAAATTCAAGTTGCCTCCGTTACTCTGAACACATTATCTTAACTTCACAAACAATGGAAAGTCGCTACATTTTAGGAATATTTAAATTTTAGTTCATATATCAATTAAAAAATCGCAAGGTATACAAATAAAAGATTTCTTACAACCAATATCTGCCATTCATTTCGGAAATTTGCATTTTCAAGAGAACAACAAAATATGTCAACGTAGAAGAATATTAAAATAAACACTAGCAACTTGATATTTGGTATTTCATCTTTTTTTCCCACACACAGCGCATGTACACAATTTTCCGTGGCCACTAGATTAGCCCATGATTTTAAGAGGAAAGTTGTCAATTATAGAAGGGAAGAACATGAATAACCGCTACGACTAGATGTCAATAGCTCTTAATTGAATGAACGGTATGGTCACAGTCGGTTGATATTGAAATAGTTGATGACTAATGTTACTTTCCTGGAAATTTATTGTATTGATACCAATTCATAGCCTAAACTTTTCAATTTGGATAATTTAGTTCTACACCCATTGACGATTTACCAATTTAGTTATTTTGATTAATTTTAGTTGAAAATCGCTGAAGTGGACCTTGACCATCGTACGTAGTACCACATACACTGAAGTTGATGATTTTTACAATTTTTCAAATCGCGTAGGCAAGGCCTGAAGTGGACCTTGGCATGGGCTAAAGGCTGTGACCATCGCCAACTGCCAGCAAGAGCTTGCCGGCGACCCTCTCCAGCCACAACGAAAAAGAAAATGAAAGTGAAAAAAGATACAGAGAAGCATTATTGCACCTTTGAGCAAGACGCCTTGAATTTCGAGTTAGGCCATGGCAAAGAAGAGAGGGAGAGAGACATGCAGGCAAAGGTGGGGCTAAGTTGTGGAGGGCATTGTTGGTTTTGATCGGGGAGTGGCGGTATTCGTAGGGGACAAGGATGGTAACATTGAATGGCCATATGGTGGGGGGAGAGAGAAATGGAGAGAAATGGTGTGTTAGACCAATCAAAGTGAGTATTCGTGTGGTATAATAAACCAATGCAAAGTGAGTATTTTTAACATTTCAGCACCCATTAGAATGACTTGCACATTATATGGGTAACATGAATTGACTGATTACGTCATATCAATCATATGATTAATGCATAATATAAATTCCCTTAGTAGAGGGATAGTTTAATCTTCTAATTAAGAATTTTTGTTTCATCTTGAAGATGACCGTTGTCGCAAATGTCAATAACTCAAAGTCGTGTATGATACAAATACAAAGTTTGATTGGATGTTTTAAATTTTCTCTAATTTGGTTAAAATAAAGAAAAGCTCACAAATCACCTTCACTTTGCATCCTAATTTCACTTTATATGCTCTATTTTTAAAGCCATGAATTTCTGGTTTAAAATTTGTCTTTAAATGAATGGGAAGTGGAAACTCATAGTACAATAACCCATTGATTGATCAATGAAACTTCTAGGAAACTTCCAGGATGACTTGTAAATCGCGTTCTGCTTTTTGGCATGTCCTTTAAATGTGACTAGTGGACAAGAATTTATTGAATAGTTTTGTAAACTGCGTCTAAGGATGACTCTTCAATAGGGGTCCCTCGTCTAGCAATGCAAGATGGAGGAAGACTTTGACTTGCGTCCCTTGGCCAGTCTTTTCTTTGAGAGGGTTTTATCGGCTTTTGCCTTACCACCTTCCTCTGCAGCTAAACAAGTGAGGTTTTGGAAGACTTTTGACTTCTTTGGTCGGACGTAAACTAGAGGAAAATGCCACGAAGCGAGCAAAGATATTAGAAGACTTTGGCTTGCTTCCCTGTGAAACACGCTGTGAAGTAGATTAGCTAACAACGATGATGATTTGGGACTTGTGTGCTTTCCAGACCAATTCACGAATCAGGGTTAATTTAAATTTGATAATTCATCACCGCCTCTTAATACCTTCTTTTAAAGTTTAAATTTAAAATTTAAGATAAGCGAGTCGCAACTTTAAAAATTGAAATAAAATATATCAAGCTATTCATGGTTGGATCATAATTTATAAAATAGTTCGTATTGAGAATTTTGTAAATCAATCCATATTATAAATGAAAAACATATTGTTTGTGGCACTTTATATTTACTCCATTGCTAAATTGATTATCTAGGCTATTTCACAGCTTAATTTCCAAAATAAAGCTGATTTATATTTGAGTTTGATTTTGTGTAATCTTCATTGGTATGAGCCGCAATTTATCGAATCTCACAAATATTCAAAATATTGCTAGAGTATTTTTTGTAGCGGTATTTATGTTTAATATGTGGTATCGTATATCTTTCCGTATTGGTTTAGGATCTAAATCCATATATTATAAATGATCATTTGAAAAGATAGAGCATAGCCAGGTATTCAAAATTTGTCATATTATTTCGTAACTAAGTAATAATGTGAATAACTCCTTTCAATCTCTTATATTATTGGAATTGCTTTTATTGGTAACACCGGCCACGTAATACTTCATAAAAGGAGGTTATCATTATACATATATAATAAGTTTAATCTAAGTAAATGAATTAATTCCAATTAAGGTTTATATTCTGATATAATAATTTTGATTTATTAATTATATTAATTCCAATAACAGATAAATCTCTTCACTTAAAAGCTATTAATGTGTTTTTCTGAATACTAATGTTGTTATTGCAGAATTCGCATCTTAATATTTAATTTGGGAAATTCGGGGTGCGTATGGCAACGTTTTCCGAAAATAATTTTTAAGTGTTTTAAGCCGTTTGATATCCGCACAAAATTTTTATTAATGGAATAGAAATGCGTTTGGTATGACTCCAAATATTTTGGTGACTTAGAATTTCTTTTAATTTATTAATAATTTTATTACATTTTTCTTGTTTTCTTTTATTTTTTTATTTTTATTTTTCTTCTTCTTTCTCTAGCCGGTCGCCCGCCTTGGCCATGGCCGGTTGGTGAGTGGCTAGACGAGGGTCGGTGAGGTCCCCCGAGCCTTGTCGTGGCTTTGTAAGGCTTGACCTTGCCTGACCACCGCAAGGTTTGTGTTGCCTAGGTGGGTGAGGTTGACCTTGTCGAGGGCCAGCAAGGTTCCGGTGAGGTCGTCGGGCCTTATTTGGCCAGTCACCAGCCATCGCCAAGGCCGGCGATTGGCTAAGGGAAAAAAGAGAGGAAGATGAAAAGAAGAAAAAAGAAAGAAAAAGTCTTGTTTCTTGAGTTGTTTTTGGGAATAAAGAAACAACTTTTTTTTTTTTTTTTTTTTTGGTTTCTTGTTTCCATTCAAATTTGTTCCCGGACAAAAAATTATCAAACACATTTTTGTTCTATTTATGTTTACCAAATGCACCCTTGGTGGCCAAACTGATGCAAAACAAACAAGATATACATGAACAGGAAACAAATTAATCAAAAGATGAAGGAAAAAACCAAACCAATTTGATAATTCATCGCCTCCTCTCATCTCCTTCTTCTAAAATTTTAATTTAAAATTTAAGGTAAGCGAGTGGCAATTTTAAAATTTAGAATAAAATATATCTAGTTGCTCATGGTTGGATTATAATTAATAAAATAGTTAGTATTGAGAATCTTGCAAATCAATCCATTTTATAAATAAAAACCGTATTGGTGTTCATGGCACCCTACATTCACTCGGTTGCTAAATCTGATTAGTTTCCAAAATCAAGTTGTTTTCATTGCAATATCTTATTTTGAGTGGGATGCTAGATTATTTGATTTGATTTTGTGTAATCAGTACTGATATTATCCGCAATTTATCAAATCTCACAAATACTCGGAATATTGTTAGCGTCTTTTATAGAGTCGTCTTTATGTTTAATGTGTGGTATCATATATATTTCTATATTTGTTTGCTACTCTTTATGAAACCTCGATCCTATTGAGAGGCCCGTTCCAGCACTGATTGGTAGGAGCTAATGCTTGAGGAACTGCAAACTTTAGAAATGATTCGTACGTAAGATTTGGTTAATCGTCCACCTGGAAAAATTACCAAAGGTTAGCAAGTGGGTTTATTAAGTTAAGGCTCACTTTTGAAAATTCCATAGAGCAGTATTAGGCTCACTTAGTAGCCAAAGGTTTAAAGTTGGATTATGACATTGACTATTAGGGCAATTTTGAACCAGCTGCTCGACTTACATTTGTTACCACTCTATCGGTTGCTTGTATTGATGTTTTTCGTGATTTTGTGTAATCTTCGTTGATGCGTTCCCCAATTTGTTGAATCTCCACAAATTCAGAATATTATAGGCGTCTTTCATATGACCATCCTTGTGTTTAAATTTGTGACATCATATATCTTTCAACATTTGTTTGGGATTTAGATCCATATAAAAGATCGTCATATTTGTTTGGGATCTACATCTTTATACTACAAAGTATTATTTGAAAAGGTAGGGGACCGTCAAGCATTCAAAGTTTGTCACATTATTTTATAACTAAGTAATAATGTGAATGACTATTTTCAGTCTCTTATTATATTTAAATGCGTTTATTGGTAACACCGGCACTTCATAAAGTGAGGTTAAGATCATGACACATATATGATAATTTTAATTTTAACAATTAAATTGATTCCAAATAAGGTTAAGATATTGTTACATTAGTAATTACACTAATTCAAATGACAGATCACTTAAAAGCTAGTGATGTACTTTTCTTAATAGTATGGCGTTTTTAAATAAAATTAGCATTTTATTATTGAGTTGGGAAATTCGTTGGCCAAACCGATGCAAAGGAGACAAGATATTCGAAGTGCAGCGCCTTTTGCCCCACCTCCATCACGCCAGAGACAGCGAGGTTATTATATTGAGAGCCCACGCTCAGATCCAAGCACCCCCGAAAAGCACACATTTCCTGAGAGAGAGAGAGGATTTGATACCTGTGGTGTCTAACGATCCTGCAATGGAGATAGGGATGAGTTCATCGGCATCATCCGGACCTTCGTATGACGTTTTTCTAAGCTTTCGGGGAGCCGACACCCGTCATGGATTCACTGATTGCCTTTACCATGCCATGGTTGGGGTCGGGATCCTTGTCTTTAGGGACAATGAATCCCTTCGCGTCGGTCAAAAAATTGGTGGTGAACTTCTACACGCAATTGAGAACTCCAAAATCTACATTCCCATATTCTCCAAAAATTATGCTTCGAGTCACTGGTGCCTCCGAGAGCTCGCACACATGGTCGAGTGCACCTCGAAATTGAATGAGAACAAAGAGATTCTGCCCATTTTCTTAGATGTGGAACCTGAAGATGTCAAGCTCAAAACAGACTTATATAGCCAAGCTCTTGCAAAGCACCAGGAAAAGTTTAGTGTAGAAGTGGAGTCATGGAAAAAGGCTCTCAATGAGGTGGACGAGATAAAGGGGTGGAACTTGAAGAAAGATCAAGGGTAAATGTCCTTTAACTTGTCTAACTGCCATTTGTAAATTTCGTTTTCCTCCCTGTTCAGTTTAATTGTGGTATTGTCGGTGAAAATATAGTTTACACATGTAGTCGATTTTATATAGTTTAAATGCGGTCGCGGCAATGGCCGCCGCTGCTATCGGCCACCACAGCGGTGAGAAAGGAATGCTCTCTGGTGGCCCCTATCGGTGGTATCGCTGCAATAGCTTCAGTCAATGGCACTATTGCGGTGGTAGCGCACCCTTCTTATCCTGATTCTCTCTCTCATCATGCTCTCTGTCTATGACACAGTAGCTACGAACAGTAATAGATCTCCAAAGAGCTCCACCAAGCCGTCGGCCAGCCACCGCAGCAGCTCGTCCGTCAGTCACCGCCACCACTTCGTCGCCAGCCCGACACCAAGTGGCCAGAAGCTGCCTCTGATCCATTCGGCCCCCACACTTTCTCTCACTCACTATGGCGAGTTGGATCCGGGATCTGGGGGACCATATCCGACGTGGCTGACTTTGGCCCAAGGCCAATGAAGCCATCCCCGGCAGTCGCAAGGCCACGACCCATGCGACGTGGAGAATTGAGGCAAGGCCAAGATGGCCAGTCAATGGGCACAACGGGCGACGACACTGAAATGTGATGGTGACGGTGCAGAGAGGCGAGCGACGTCAATGGTGCAGTGGCAGGGGCCGACGGTGATGGTGACTGAAGTTGGGGAGCGGAGATTAGCAAAAATCATAATCATATAGGTGTCTAGATTTTTTTGACAGGTTTCCACATAACGTGAGAGCAATTTAGTCACTTTGGGAGTAAGTTTTAATATAAAGTTTTCCCTAACATGGTTGTTACCTTATGGCAGCCAAGGAGATCTTATATGTTCAGTAATTCGAAAGATTTCAGTTAATCTGAAGGTTGCACATGAAAATGTAACTGAACATCTAGTCGGAGTTGATGATCGCGTAGAAGCTATAATCAAAATGTTGGAAGTGGGATCTGATAGTGTACGATATCTTGGAATCCACGGAATGGGCGGTGTTGGCAAAACAACTCTTGCTAAGGTCATCTTCAACGTACTATCTTCTAGCTTTGACAGATGTTGTTTCCTTGCAGACGTTGGGGAATCATCAAAAGGCAATAATGGTCTGGTAAATTTGCAAAAACAACTATTTTCCAAGCTCCTCGGTTCTCATTCTATCGACCAAATTTATCACGTGAATGATGGGATCAAAATGATGAACAGAGGAGTACTTAAAAATAAAAAAGTTCTCATTGTTCTAGATGACGTGGATGAGAAAGAACAACTTAAAAGTCTAGCGGAAAAAGGTAATTGGTTCGGTCCTGGTAGTAGGATTGTCATAACTACTAGGGACCAAAGTATCCTAATGATTAAGGGAGAAGCAATAGGTGAAGGCCTTGTAGAAAAGTCTGCAAACGTTTTGACTTACGATGTACGAGAAATGGAATTTGATCATGCTCTTAAGCTTTTTAGTAGGCATGCCTTTAGAAGAGACTCTCCACCAGAAGATCGTATGTTCCTTTCTGAGGAAATTGTCCATACTTTGGGAAAGCTTCCTTTAGCTCTTGAGATTACAGGTTCATCCCTTAACGGAAAACCCGAAGAATTATGGGTTGACACATGGAAGAAGCTACAAGAAGCTCCTCCTAAGGAAGTCCAAAGAAAATTGATGATAACTTATGACAGGTTAGATCGTACACAAAGGGAAGTATTTTTGGATACAGCTTGTTTTTTTGTTAATGAGGATACAACATGCCCTTTCTATATGTGGGATGACTATGGATACCGCCCACACATTGCCATTGATGTCCTCCTTCTCATGTCCTTGATAAAAATCAAAGACGACAAAACTTTCTGGATGCATGACCAAGTGCGGGACCTCGGAAGGGAAATTGTCCGTCAAGAGAACTTCACCGATCCCTATGAGCGTAGTAGAGTGTGGAACTCTTATGAAGCCTGGAGCATTTTGAAGGCGAAAGAGGTAAAAAAGGGAATATCAATTTATTTTTCGATGTATTGTTGTAGACTATTCTTGCAAAAGGATAAATTAATCGCTATTAGTGCTTGTAATTGTTTGCTTTTGACCTTTACATATGGACTTCTGGATGTTTCCATTGTCAGGGAAGTAGGAATATAAAAGCAATGTCACTAGGAGGATATTGTGGAATTCGTGGATTTCGTGGATTTCGTGGATTTCATGATGGCATTTTGACAAGTGATGAAGTTGCTCCGTTACGAAACCTAAGGTTCTTTTAAGGGAATGTGAAGTGCCTCGTTGGAGACTTCAACAACCTTCTCCCTAGTTTAAGATGGCTTTCTTGGCAATTTTACTCTAGCCAATTTGAGGCAACAAACTTTCATCCAGCTAACTTAGTCGTTCTTGACCTTTCATGGAGCACTATTTCGGAGGAATGGATTGGCTGGGAACCACTTAGAGTATGATATGAGTCCCACTCCTTGCATAAGCATATCATTTCTTCTATCTTTTTGTTCCCGTATAGGTCGTTTCTTAACATATATTTTATCAAATTGTTTTGTAGGAGGCCAAAAAACTGAAGGTACTAAATCTCAACTCGTGCAAACACTTAAAGAGAACACCTAATTTATCTACGTGGGTGTACCTAGAGAGATTGGTTCTTAATGATTGTATCAACTTAATTGAAATTGACCCATCCATTGGTAATTTGCAATCATTGTTGGCCTTTGATTTACCAAATAGAAGAATTAGCAAATTGCCATACTCAATTGGAGGGCTGGTGAAAATTAGGCGGTTGGATTTTTCGAAGTGTACGGAGATAAAGGAACTTCCAGACTCGATTGGGGAATTACAATCATTAGTCGAGTTGGATTTGTCATCAACAAGTATTGGTCGCCTGCCTGATTCAATCAGCAATCTAAAGCAACTGAAAGTACTAAGGATGTGCCAAATAAGAGAGATAATAGAATTACCAAGAGCAATTTGGCTGCTAGAGAAGCTTGAAGAGTTAAATGCCCACGGATGTCGGAACTTGACCGGCGAAATCCCAAAAGAAATTGGGAGACTGTCCCGTTTGAGGATCCTAAACTTGTCGTGCACACGTATATGCGGATTACCCGCCACGGTGAGTCACCTCTCTAATCTCCAAACACTTACGGTAGAAGCTTGTCTCGAGCTTAAACAATTGCCGGAGCTTCCCCCAAGTTTGACTTGTCTGACATGGGGCTGTGAATATTACTGGTTGTACTACTTGTACTCCCCAAAGGAGCAAAATCGTGCTCTTGAGCATGGGGAATATTGGCGTGTTGGTTTGCAAGCATGCGACTGGATAGACATCCCTCTTCCCACTAGAATAGGTGCCCCATCTCAACAGGAAACACCTATCATTACTCTTCCCACTAGTATCGGTAGCCTATCTCAGCTTAAAACACTAAACTTGTGCTGCAAATATGTGCAATTCCTCCCCCAGCTCCCCTCTAGTTTAAGACAGTTACACCTTCATCATCTGGCGACCACACGATCACCGGATTTTTCCAATTTGAAAGACTTGTCATTCTTGACATTCGCTGGATGTTCGCTAGAATTATCCAGGATATTTGATGCGGAGTCGGAATACCTCCGAATGGATTACTGTAAGTTTAGAGAAGTGGACGCACCGTTGCAGCTGGAAATGAAAAGATTGAGATTATTAAAGATGAATTGTTGTGACTTCCTTCCAGAAGTACTTGATCTGTCGCGCATGAAGAATCTAGAAGAGGTAAGTCTGAGTTATTGCCAGCCATTAGTCGAGATTTGTGGCCTTGAAGAATTGGGATCCCTTTGCTCTCTATTAGTCCACTATTGCGATTCCTTGGAGAGAATGTTAGACCTATCGAAATTGAAAAAGCTACCGAAGCTCGACGTAGGAGGTTGTTGGAGCCTAAAGAAGGAGGACATCTATAGGAATTATTGGAAAGGAGAGTTTGGGGGTGACATCTGCAACGTTGACGGCTTCGATTTGTCGTCTGTCCCTGACGAGTTCAAAATTGATGCATTCTTCGGCCGGCTTGTCCCCTATACAAGCCCTAATGCTGGAGTGTTTGGGGGTGACATCTGCAACGTTCCTCCGTCTCCGCCTCTTTTTCCGCCTCTGCCTCCACCTTCGCCATGACCTCTAGGAGCCCCATCAGCAACTGGAATATGGCAGCACCACGTTTCGCACCATAACTTGCACTGGTAATTCTAAATTGCGCACCAAGTGTTTTTACCTCTTCCCCTATTCAGATCTGGATATGGAGTTTTGTTACAGGGGTCTGATGGTTGAAGTTTATGGTGTTGAGCTAATTGGGAAAACTGAGCGACTAGACATCTTAGTTTTGATTTGATTTGGTGTACAGACGGTGATGAAAAGCCCACATTTCAATAGAAGTTTCTGTTCACACTTGTTGAAGGGCTTAGGGAGTTGAATCTTGCGGTGTGGAACAGCAATATCCTCACTTTCGACAACTTCATGGGCAATGAAAAGTAATTGCTTCCTACCTTGAATTTATTTTGCTAACAAAACTATTGTTGAGTTGTTTTAGATTTTGGTCCTTGAGTGGCTAGCATTCTTATCTGAGTTGTCTTTTCCATGGTCTCAAGAGTTCAGCTCTAGAAGGTTCTTTCTCAGAGCTTCGATGATACGGTCTGGCCTCTTCAGACTAAAAACGGGCAGGTACAATTTATTCCTCTTTTCTTGAGTATGTAGAATTATTTATCAGGTTCAAAAGCAAAATACAAAAAATAATAATAATAATAAATTGTCAGACAATAAAGTACATATGATGACCTTTGTTTAAGAATAGTGATGTGATTTTTCTAATTCAATCACATGCAGTAATAACTCGACTAGGTTCTAACTTTGCTTTTGAAATTACATGTCGACTGCCAAATTGTTGTTGTTGTTATGGTGGTGGTGGTGGTGGTCGTCATTATTATTGTTAAGTAGGTTTGATTGCTTGAGTGATCTGCTGGAAACTTGGGTGCTTCATAGTACTGGCTGCATTTTCCATATCAATTTTAGTGTTAGGGATTGCCATGTCATATTTGCCACCTTACATTGTTTTGCCATCTATGGATATCATATATCTTGTATACTGGTGAAATATGAGCTATTTGCTACTATTGAGTGTATTTATTCCTTCAGGAAGTAAAAATCTAGCACAATTTAGTTCTTCCAATAGTGACCATTGCTAGCATTATGCTCGTTCTTGTAGGTAGATTCTAATATTGTTAATTTTGCAATGGAACATGTATATTACTCGTCTTGTTAGTGAGAACAAGGCCTTGGCTTTTTCCTTCTTCTTTTTTCAAGAATATCATTAGGCACTTACTAACATTTGATACAACAGCTTTTGAGATTTAAACATAGTGATATGTTGAACCAATTCTGTAAGAATGATATAGACTACTTCCTGCAGTTGAAGTAATGGAGTTTTTACATATTCCCAAGGGTGTGAGATGGGTGTTGTTCAGAACCCTTGATATTGCCAGTTAAACTTACGTTCCTGAAATACTTTTGTGGGTCATGGTCAGCTGAACTAATGTGGGATTTCCAAATTATTGGAGCACTCATCTGAGTATCTTAATAAACTGTGGAATTGGTGAGTGCTACGATCAGAGGGACAAATTTGATTTGTGCTCTGTTTTGTTCTAAGATGGCTTATGTACAAAAAAGAGTTCGACACGAGCTATGTGGCACTCATGAGAGACGGAGCAAAACACTTGGTAGAGAACACAGACATTAAACTTGTTGGTAGGATTCAACCCTCTTTACTATTCTAATAAAATCTCAGTAAGAACCTTTTTTTTTTTCTTTTTAGGTGATGCCGGTTTGCTTCATTGTCATCTTATCTTCACCTTTTAACTAGACTCACTAATTTGTAGTGTACTTCTTGATGTTTCTCAATTGTTACCCAGAAACCATGCTAGGATATATTTTTCTGTTAGGCAGCTACCTTTTCTATTACCATGAATTTTTACTTGCAACTTCACTACAAGCAAATGTTATTTTTCTTAGGCATGGCAAGAAATGCATCCTTTCATCATGTTTGATTTTCTCCCTGATGACACAATAGTTGCAGTACAATGCTGTTATAACTGTTAACGTGAACACATGATATTCTGTTGATCTCTAAAGACTTGCATGTGTAAGACAATGCTCAAGCATATATTGCTATTAGGCTTTTGAACACTACGTAGGTTCATTTTTTTTCTAAGCCTACCCTTGAGAAATAGTACCACTTGATCATCTAATTTCTTTTTCGTTCTGCAACTTGTAGATTGAGATGCAATCTTGCATGACCAGTTTGTGCTATTAAATGCATAAATTGATTACCTATTTGTTGTTGCATATTATGATTTGATTCCATCCCACCTTATCTCCCTTGAAAGCTGGGTAAGAAATTGATTTGACATATGAGGAATTTCCTCATCAAAGTTAAGAATGAACATTTGATTGCTGAATTGCCATCTCAGACTTAACTAGTGTTGGTGATTTTGCCCAGATTTCACATCGTTGCATTCTCATATGAAGTCTAGGCTCAAGAAACTGACACGTTAGGAAAGCTGTAGGAAATTATTCTTGTCGAGGGTTTGAAACTCGAAGATTACCTGCAGGAGTGTATACAGTCCATATCTGCCTTTGAGATTGGTTGGTGCAAAAGGATCACCTATAGGATGAATACCTATCAAATAACTTCTCCAAGTGAGTTTTGCTCTTTTTTAGGGGAATTAATTTGACGACAACTTTTTTTATCTACGATCATCATTATCATCGTCACGTGAGATTGACTTGTCCCTGATTGGTTACCATAGATATGTCAATTGAAGATTTGTTTGTCTTTTTCATGACTTTGCATGTGAGAATGCTAGGAACTAACAATATTTCTTTTTGTTCTAGGGGAGTAGAAGTCATCAAAAGGGCCAAGTGAGAAAAGCATTGCATGCACATTCTCCTTGGAATTCAAATTTACTTGATGGGACGGACATGTTTTGCAGAGAATTGGGAACTTTAGCAATCATTTGAATATGTAGTATTTCTATAGCAAAGTAGAGGCTATGGTTATGTTTACATAAGTAATTTTAGGCTTTCAAAATAAGACTCGTCTAGATTGTTTCTCTTGTTTTTTCTTTTCCCTTACTGAAGAGCTGCTGGGGATTGAACTCATGCGATATCTACTTGACGAGGCCCGCCAAAATTGGTTATAGTGACTTATGAAGAGAAAGCCTGTCATGCAAATTCTCTCTTCCATGGTGTTGTAACTATCTTGGTAGTTACCTTTAGCTTTTGCTTAAAAATGTAGAATATGGCACACAACGTGATTTGAGAGATCAATTCCAGTTGAAACCGAGGCGATCAATGCAAATGAACTGCAAAATAGATTTTCATTTACATATGACTTAAAGATTAAGTAGTTTGCACCTGATCATTCGCAAAATATGCACAACGTAACTGTGCTCATACACCTACTGCTTATGATAGCCATTTGCAAATAAAATTCGTTTTCCCTCTTTAACTAGCAAGATATTTAGATTGTATGCAGAGTTTGTTCCTTATAAAAAAAAATGGAACTGGCATAAGATGCGCGACGGTAATTTGCTGTACAAACACTTCTTGACAAGCAACGATAAGGTTAGAAAAACAAAGAAAAGTTTCCAGGTCAAAGGAAGAGAACTTCCGGTGTTCGACAGCATTATTACGTGACTATCTCTCAGCAAGATCATGGATGACAATGCCCCGAATAAGGAGCCGAGAAATGAACAACTAGTAATGACACTCGGCAGTGAACAACATAAAATCAACCTAGTAATGAGGTAATTCATGCACATCTGTTGAAATTCTGTGCATACCAGGAGGGCTGGGAGGTGGTGGAGATGGACGCAGAGGATAAGCCAAAGGGGGAGGAGGGTATGTTGGAGGATGATAGGCTGTTGGAGGATGGGGAAAATGTGGTGGAGGTGGGTACGTCACTGGATATGGTGGATACGATGGGTATGCAGGAGCTGTCACAACGTATGCTGTCGTGAGTGCACCGTAAGTAGGACTGCTGCGGGAGGAGTTGCAGAGTATGAAGGTAGCTAGCGAGCTGAAGAAGCTACATATGGCGGTGCAGATAGTGCACAGCTTGCTCCTGGTTTCTACAACAGCACAAGCACAATATTGTTCAGAATACACAACAGAATGATCATGGTAAATGGTGATGATGATATTCTATACCAAATGAAATTGGTATTTACCACTGCATTTGCGTAATGTAATACCAAGCGTGCTTCTTTGGCATATGGAATCAGAGAAAAAATAGGTACTTAGATTTAGACAATCAAAACCTTTATTTCTAGACAAATGGTAAGTGACAGTTGTCCTACTTCATAATTTGATGCCACAGAGAGTATAAAGAAATAGCAGCGGAGAGGAGAATCTGCTAGAAAAACCATAATTTGCATCACAACTTGTATAGAAGAAAGAATGGGATGGAAGAACCCGGAAAGTTGTTATTGGACTATCTTTAACTTTTCTAGTGGGTAGTAATCCTTCATTTGGACAATGTAATATCAACCGTGCTTCTCTGGCATATTTGGAATCAAAGAACAAACGGGCACTTTGATATAGGCAATCAAAATCTTTCTTTCTAGAGGGTAGTAATGCAAATTCTAAGTAACAATTATCCTACTTTACAACTTGATGCCACAGAGATAGATTGGGGGTATCTGTTGGATAGATATGTTATACATGTATAAAGGAATAACGGAGGAGAGGAGAATCTGCTAGAAAATCCATCCTATGCATCACCACTCATATGGAAGAATGAGATAGAAGAACCCGGTAAGCTGTCATTGGACCATCTTCATCATTTCCCTCCTACGTTTTACATTTATCCAGGGAAAAATGTCACTCAGATCAGCATTTTTGTTTTTTTAAATTTATGTTTCGAGTCATACCATACTGCACGTCTTTTGCCTAAGCAGGAGGCTACGTAATTGGTTGCCTGTATCGTCTATGAAACAAAACGTGTGAACAGTAATGCCAAGAACTCACATTATATTGTTGGAAAACAAGTGAATTAGAGAAATCACATCACTGCTCTTACACAAAGGTCATCTTATTTACTCCATCTTCTGACATTCTATTCTTCAAATTTATTAAAAGTAATTTTTTCATGTGTATCTTTGTGAATATTTAGTTTTTTATTTACTAATTTTTCCATTTCTATTATTCTAACTCACTAGATATATATGCTCTACAAAATCCACCTTTTGATTCCTTGGTATGAATCAATAGAAGAAATTTGTTTATTTGAAAATATTTTATTGTTTTACATTTTAGAGACATTTTAAATCAGATATCTGTGTAACCTTAAAATCGGACTTTTTAGAGTTATTTGTACATATTTACGTGCTAGTTTGATATAACTAAACCTGAATACTACTGTTTAGTAGCAAAACATAATTAGGTCATTCATTGTACTTTTATGTAAAGAATATATAAATGGATAAGCAATGTTATTTATAAATGTATCTCAAGATATATTCTCTTTATTTTTTTCTTAATTTTAATTTTATAATAGTAAAAATAATAATTATAATAGATGACGGACCTTGTAGGTTTCACCTTGACAGTAAAGGAAATTTCCAAGGATTTTTATTAGGTCAACTAACAATGTGAAACCTTACCAATGATCTTATTTCAATTTACTTCTATACATCATACAAATACAAACAAAATAAATCCCTAAACTATTCTTCTTCTTACCACCACCGGCCCTGGAGGCAATATTCTTAGGGGTTTCCTGGTGCATCGATGATAATAACATACAATTAGTATAAGTGATATATACGTACCGTTAAATGTACAATCCAAGGAAGAAATGGAATCCTTAGGATAGCAGATACACACGCACTGTAAAAGGAACACTAATATGCAGTCAGCCCAAAAAGAAGTACCCCTCTCGATCTAGCATAGAGGGAAAACTTCATCCCTCCAATTAAAATTTATACAACTCTCTCCCAAAATTGCAGTACCATAAGACATGACCCATTTTTAAGGAAAGGAAAGCATCAACTTGCCTCCAACTACTGGCTAAAACAGCATCTACAAGTCAGGACTTGCTCAGTGAATAGGGTTCTTACATTCACCATCATTTAGATCCAAGTCAGGAGGCAGACAATTCTCAATGGGTGTTTAAAGTTCCTCAAACCCAGGACCATGGTTGGCATTTCAAAGCTGCCACGGAACCTGGGCTGGGGATTTACAGAGACTTGTGTAGAGAATGTCTTAGGCTTGTTCACCAGATTGGGGGATTGAAGTGTGCATTTGCTTCCCTGTCATCCAGTGCAATTACGGCAGTTAATCAGGCCGAAACTCTTAACAGATCCCTATAAGCACGCTGGTGCTTTTGTTTATCTAATTGATTTCATGAATAGGTTGATGCAACACCATTAGCGCATCAGTAAAGTTATATTAGAGTAATCAGGCATAAGCAACAGGGGCATGTCAACATACTACCTTTGACTTACAACACTATCACCAAAAGTTTAAAAATGATCACAAAAGATCTGAAAATTTGTGCACCGTTAGGGCAATCAAAGGCTTATGAAGTAAGTTAAAAAGATTACTATTCATCCATCATAAGAAGCATCTCAAGACATCTCTTCACTAGAGCAATGTGTAATATTACACCTTCACATACACTAAAAGAAGGAAAATTCCAGGTGCTCGGTCCTCAAAGATGTCAAGATGACATACCTTCCTCTTAGCAGGTACAGACAGATTCTGAGCTGGCTTAAAGAAGGATTCTAATCTGTAGAGAATAAACGAAAGGAATCATGGGATAAGATTTGGAAGTCACTTTCACTTTAGTTAACGGCCTCGTGATGACTCATCCTTAGCTGCCTTAATCTTCTCTATTGCCTGATACACATGGTAAAACAACAATGAAAACATGTACGATCTCTCCTTCAGAGGAAAAGAAGCAAATTCCTCAAGTAGGCAACTGACCAACACATGACTGAAGATAAAAGCCATACCTTTGTTACTCTATCAATGTTGAACCCATTCTCATTCACGAGAAAGGAAATTAAACCCTTGAAAGGGAAATAACAATCAGTTAGGAAACGAGTCAAAAATTCAAACAGTGAAATGTTGCAAGTAAATCCCAGCATGAAAATGGCCCACCTCCTCGTTTGGAGCAGTCCATTTTATCTCAGGTTGTTCTTCCTTAGAAACTATTGGTTCCTTGAAAAGCAGTCGAGCTTCGCTGTAGGGCCAAATATCTGGTATCTGATACCTATTCAAAAAACAAGCAAACATTTCCTTAAGAAGGATAACCGAACTGAATCAAGACTTCCAAGTAATGCAAAGAACCTCTGGGTCTTAAGGATAGAGAAACGATATGATTTTGTTCTAGTGAGATGAAGGAACAGACAAAGCAGACATCAGAATAGATAAAAGTATTACAGTAAATCAACACGTGAAGTAGCACGGCTGATGCACTGATTGCCAGCCCAAATCTATTGGTGGCAAATGATCTTTCAGTTTCAAATTGTTGACCAAATATTTCCATGCCAGCTGAGTTTGAGAGATAATTCTTTTAAGTCAAGGAATTCAGCAGCCAAGACAATTACAGTGAGAAACTTTGCTGCCTACTTTTGCTTACAAGTCAGGGGACAAGATAAAAGCATAAGAAGCACCTCTGCTTGTTTATTTTCTCTAGTATGTTTTCTACGGAACCATGTTGATGGATAAGCTTAAGAGCAGTGAGCCCTCCAATACCTGATAAATTCATTCCAAAGTAAAGCCAACGAAATCATCAAGCCAAAAAATAAAAGAGGGAAATATGCGATAGCATAAAACAGTTAACAGAACACTGCAACAAGATCACATCTACCTCGAATGCTTTCACAATAATCACATCCAGAGAGAATGCACAGGTCAATGAATTGATCCATATCCAGATTCATCTCCTCCAAGATCTAAAAGTCAGGAAAGTGAAAAAAATTTAAGCAATCACAATGAATAAACTTTTCTAAGTACCTTTCAAATTCCATGACTGGAACTTTTCTTGAGCTGGGATCCATCAAATGGCGAAGAAATATAGGAGCTCCAAAAGTAAGGGAATCCATGTCTTCAGAAGCAACTGCATAAACCTGAAAAACAAATATTACAGCTAAAGCACCATTCATGGTAGATGAATTCTGGTTACCACACAACAATTAAGCAATTGTAGGAATTCAAAGTCAGCAAAATTCCTTGGACAAAGATGGCTTAGTAAAGAACATACCAAATGTAAATGGCTACGCAGAAGAAGACATTAGACAAGTGAACATGCATATGTGTGAGTGAAAAAGGAAATTAAATCATGTTTGCATAGTGTTAAAGGATTGGTTATCATGGGAAAACAATGAACAATTCTAAATCAGAAGACAATCAAATGGGAAGATACTTGCCTTTCCAGCTTTGCAAAGTGCAGCAAATTGTGCCTCTGCTTCTGAAGGAGCCTAAAGTACAAAAACTGAATCTGGCATCTAAACTATTTGTTAGAAATAAAAAAGAACAAACTTTTCGGACAGAATAGTAACCTCAACTACTGGGACACCAATAAGCCTTAATAGTCTTTTGCAGTCTTCATTGTGCTGTTGCGTCACCTGCAAGAGTATCAAAGCCATGTACCACGAGTGCACACACATCCAATTAGCTATGTAGATAGGTTTTTCTGGAAAACAGAGACAAAATCAAACTTCACATCAAATAAGACAAAAATATCGCAAAGTAAGGAAACCGAAACAAGACCAACCTTCACAGTTCTTTTACTGAATTTCTCTATGTCTTCCTTGTTCTGAGACTGCAGACACAATAAATACAGAGCTCACTGAGCATTTTTGTGCTGTGTTTCTGGGAGCTTATGTGCGAGAGAGAGAGAGAAAGAGAGAGATGCATATACCGCAATGGCTACTGCCAACTCCTTAGAGGCATCTGCCCTCTTCGAAAAACTGCTCAGAGACTCATTTAAGGTAACTAAACGTATTCATAGATAATTCCAAAAAGAGAAAAGAGAAGGCTGCATAACAATAAAGTACCGTTTTCCGAGCTCTTGCTTCTTCAAATCAGGAGGTTGACCATCAAATACATAGCCATCATAACAACAGCAGAGCATAATTCAGAGAAGCACGAGCTTCATTCTTCTAGCATTCCATCATAACACTCAAAATCCAAATCCCCACCGACAGCGAAAAACGCGCAATCAGAGACAGCGATTCACAAAAAGCAACTTAACGAGGAACCGATAGATGCTCATGCTGGCATCGACGGCGATCCTCCGGCCGAAGTAGCTCTCGAGCTTCTGCTCCTTCATGGCGGTCGGGGCATTGTCCGCCAGTAGCTTCGTCAGTCCCATATCGGAGAGAGAGAATTGTTGCAGAGAAATTGAGATGAATTGAATTCTAGGATTTCAAGCTCTTCCGCCTCCCGCCTAGTTTGGAGACCGTCGCTTTTGGGCCGGGGGTGTGAAGCGTGGGCGTCACGCGCAGGTGTCACGAGTGGAGCGCTGTTAAATGCTTTGAACTATCCATGAATCATCTTCGGCCACTTTTGAAAGGGACGTAGACACTTGAAAATCTTAAAATTTATCACGAACATGCAATTAATGAATAATTGCTGGCCGACCACCCTTGCTCAAAGTTAATGATCTATCTCTTTTCCTTTTAAGTTTTGTTTTAAAGTAAAAATTTTAGGTTTCCATTTTTAGTTTTTTAATCTAATTTAAATAATAATTGATTAAAAATATTTAAAATGCCATGTATGAAATAGAAATTAATTCATGTCAGCATTTCCATTAGTCAAATTAACTATGTTGATATAATAACTTAATTGTACAAATTTGACTAATTTTAGAACTTGATCGCATTTTTTTGAAGTTGTAAAACTCAATTATACTTTTGTGACAAGTTTTACAACTTATGATAAACATATCCCATGTTTTGATGGATCAGCTAATTCATTGAGAGCTTCTATGGTGTATCTATTCTTCCCAGAAGCTTAGATTATCAGGAAAACTAGTTACGGAGCTAGAAATGTAGTCCGAGAGGAAGTGGTAGAAGACAAAATGATCAACAAAATTGGCTATCTATAAAAGGACATTCTATTAACTAATCCTCTTTTAAATATATAAAATAATTTCCATTGCACCTAGCACAGCTCAATCATCTACCCGTGAGTTATTCTAGAGGGTTACAATACCCATTACTTTATTTTAATTTGAAAAGTCTGGGTAGTGCTCATCTCCCAAAATGCTTCTATTATCTTAAATATAAACATCATCTCAATATCAACTCTCACTTTACTAAATTAATTTTACTAATTAAAGACCTTTTAAAATACTTCATGAGTTTTATTGTTTTTGAAAGACACTAAAACTAGTTAATATGATACAATCTTGCTAGCTTTATTGGTTTAGGTTCTCGAAAAAAAGTTAAGAAAAAGGTGGGTCAAGCCAGCTTGTCATGGGGCCTAAGCCATGTGGCATGCTTGGCTTGCTGGCACAGCCATTGCAAGCCGAGCTAGTCAGACTCATTTGTCATCCCTACACTGAATTAGGAAACTTATCTATATTTAGATACTTGATTGGATTAATTGAAATTTAAATGTTTGAAAGGAAAAGATATATCGTGTCAGAAGACAAAAAGTATAATATATAATCTATTTCCAACCCCAGACCATTTGGTACTGGTAGCCAACAGTAGGTTTGGGTTGGCTTCACAGAAGTTCAACGACATAAGGCATTTTGAAATAAAGTGTTTTGAACATATTCTTTTGGTTCCTGAGATTCCGATGCAGGCATAGGAAAATTTCATAAAGAAATGCCATTCTCGTTCTCGGTAATTAGGGCAAAGACTTTCGTCTAATCCGTAGGCGATGTTGTTGTCTCTTTTGGGCAAGAAAGCCAAGGGTCACGAAGAACTTCACAACGTTGAAAAGTGGGTTGTTTCATCTCTTTGCTTTCTTTTTATGAGAACTTGTTCTTCGTTAACCCATTATTGTGTTTGGGCTCTCTCTCTAATATACCGAAATTTTCCCCAAAGATTTCTTGTTCATTTCATAAAAAAAAAACTAAAGATCGAACTTGTCGGTATCAAAAGACTCGGACCCCTTAACAATAACATCAATGTTGCATAGTGTTACATTCGCATTTTTCACTGCATTCCTCGCATTTAGGAAGTAGAGATGACTTTATTTAGGAATTGTGTGTTCCCTTTGAATATAAGCCTGGGTCATTTTGTGAAATTTCTTTTAAATTGGGCTCTTAACTCATGGAGTTTTTAAAATTCCCCCATTTGAGCCCAGCCTCAATATGTAGCTTGGCCACACTCCCTATTCCTGGGCCTCGTTGAAATTTCCTTGTGTCGTGCATGTGCCGTGTATATGTATATGCCGGGCATTTCCATACACTTTTTCAAAAAGGACTTCTGGCTAAGGATTAAGAAGAGTTTTTCCATCTATAATTTTGATTTACTCATGGTTAGAGAGCGCATTGATGGGGTGATCTTTCACTCGCCTCCCTCGAAATGTGCCTCGCCATCATTGACGACAGCTACGCGAAGCTCATGTGAGCAGTGGCCATGTGCATTGCCTCGGTGTTGTCAAACATGGCCTCTTCTTCATCAGGATGGGGCCAATTACGTAGGCGTATAACTCTGATATCTTCTTGTTGAAGTTGCACGCGCAAAGATACACACTAGCGTCGTCGTGGACCAGGTGGTGGGTGGAATGTTATCGATCACATTCTTTTTGTCGTACAAGGGGATCACCATCCGCAGGATCTTCTTCTTGTTCATGGCGATCGCAAGCATTGAGTGTTTATCTACAAGATGATGCTGGAGATGCAGCGGCTTACACAGGAGGACATTGGGCAGTATTTGGTTAAATACACTGAGTGGAGGTCCGCAGCGAGGGAGATGGAGGTGCAAAGGAACAATGAGGTTGACGGCTGACCGATGGAGGAAGCAAAGAGGAATGATTAAGGAAATGAGTATAAGATAGGGAGTATCTCGTGAAAATGGATGCATTTGTTAGGGTTTTTAGAGCAATTATGCATTATATGAATTGGGTGATGTTTGCTGATGTGGACAAAATCAAAAAAGAATTACCATGTTAATTTTCCAAGAAAAAAAGTCGACAGAAAATTCTCAAGAGATAATTTTAGTTAGGAATTGCGGGTCAGAAATGAATATAAACTTGGGCAATTTTTTGAATTTCTTTAAAACTGGGCTCTTAACTCATTGAATTCTTAAAGCTCACCCATTTTTGCCAGCCCCACTATGTACTTTGGCCACACTTTTTTTCTTGACCTCGCCGAAATTTCCCTGTGTCATGCATGTGCCATAAGTGTGTTGTACATTGATTGCGAGTGCTGTGCATATTTCGTACACATTTTCTAGAAGGACTTCAGGTTAAGGACTATGAAGAGCTTTCATATAGAATTTAGATTTAATCATGGTTAAGTCCTTAGTACACGTTGCATTACTATCAAACTTAAGCGAAAAATTGAGTTTAAATTTTAAATGTGCCAATGCAACTAGTAAAGTCGAGAAATTTGGTTCATGACCATGTAATCTTACCGATCGCAAAATCGGATTGCTAACTATGCTTGTTCAAAAGCTCTGGTGCCCATGGAAAGTCTACCTAAAAACAATTCGGAGCATAATAGCCTAATTGGGAAGGCACTACCTGTTTATTTTGTGAAGTAACAAGAGTGCTATTCACGCCGGAATGTCATTAGAGCTGCTATGACCAACTTGATCCTCCCAAAGTCTCGACTCTAGAGACCTCTCTAAGATCGAGATACTTCATTTAAGTAGTAGTTATGATTCAAACTAAATATCTTGTAATAGTGTGAAACTATCATGCTAACATACGAGACATGGCCGTTACAAGTCATCGCCTCCTATCCTATTATTCTTTTGTTGGAAAAAAGAACGAAACTCTTTGACAAACGAAGAGATTTCGCATGTGGATGAACACGAGTATATGTGGAAAAAGCGAGGAATGGGAGAAACTCAATCCCAACACCAAAGCGATGCTCTTTAGGGTTTGACAAAAGTTATAGAGCATTCTTTTTTGGAGGCCGAAAAGGATGGGGAGCGGGGGGGATTGATCTACAAAATAAAGCTCAAAAGTTGATAAGAGGAATGGAAGGTGGGGTTTCATGCATGTTACCATGCGTAGGGAGGTACCAACCTTATTGTATTTAATTGAAAATGATGGGTCAAATCAAAGAACATGAAGTAGGGATGCATCATAGAATAAAGATAACAATTGCCAACAAATTTCCTTTCTATCCAGCCAAATCCAAGAAGGAAAATGAAGACCAAAAGGAAAGACCCTCAATTATTGTTTACTTAAATCAATTTAGTCCTTTGAGATCAAACATGTTATCTAAAAGTGCATCATTTTCGTGAGCCTAAATTTAATCAGACGAAGAAAATCGGAACAGATCATACTTTCTTCTTGTAAAAAGGGTATAAGGATATCCCCATATGTAAACCTGAAATTGCTTAAGAAATGAGATGCAAGAAACTCTTAGCTCTATTTGGGACATTGGAAAGAATGAGGGGAATGAAAATTTGAGTGGAAAATGTCGAAAGATTTTAAAGTTATGCGCATCTTCTCTACATTGTCCTCCCTCAAGTGTCTTCGAAACATCATTAGCGCCTGTTAAGAATTTGTTGTATCACTTTGAGTCAATTGGTAAGTCACTTTCGTTCCAAGCAAGGGGCACTATAATAAGCTATTAGATCTAGAAGCTATCTCCTCGTAGTATGTAGGTAAAGAGGCCCTGTAGTTTTCAGGTCAATTCTTCATTTGCTATGTGGTGACTACAATAGTTGAAATCGAAAGATACCCAAATCTATCCCTTTCAAAGCTGTCAGCGTCATGGATCATGCATTTGATTACTTCCATTGGATATAAAGATTGACATGATTTCCTAATCATCTTTCTCTATAAAGGACAATGAAAGATTGTTTTAGGCCTAATCATCCTCCCCTTGAACTTCTCAAGAGCGTTTTACGATACTTTCAACATCAGATGACGTCTATTTCTCCCATCGAATTAGGCAGACCATCCATACCGAGACCAAAAAACTACTTGGCAAAATCACTTCCTCTCGACCTAGCTCGAAGGGTTCACTACAGATTGGATCAGCAGTTGAGATCTCATATTTCTTAAGCACAAAGTTCAAATATTTTTCTCACCACGGAACCAATTAAACCCTAAAGCAGGGTGATCATAGTCCATCACAGATGTTGCAAGTATCTCTTCTTAGCGCGTCCTGTTCCATATTGCATGAGAAAGATCTGGACACATCCCCTATTAAAATTTAATTTCTTGAAGGATGGGACTCAATATCCAATAATCTCCCAATAATTGGTGTAGATAACAAGAATCTTGTTTATGGCAACCCTAAATGCAATCCATGTTAATCTAATCCCTTATAATAATACAATAGTGGAAAGATTACAACAGTGGTTTTTATTGTCAAGGTTTTTCATATAAGGAACATTATCAACGTTATTATTGAATAGCTTAAACTTTTTAGTATAAAAGGCAAGGTACTCACCTCCAACATGTTAGAAGAGCCGGAGATCGAGATTGATTTCTCGCACTCTTCTTCATTCGTCTGTACGTTAGCCTTCTTTCAGTGCGGGGGTTTAAATGTTACTGCAACGGACTTCTTATAAACCAAGCAATTCGAACATTCAAAACAATTTTTTTGTTTTTGTTTGGTAAAGGTAATATATAAATAGATACAAAAGATCACGACACCAAAAACTTGCACTCAAGATGAGAGATCATCATGAGTGAAAGGATGCCATGATGTAAAAACCCGCAACCGCAGCGTCCAAAAACAAGGACGAAACACAACCACAACAGCAAGCACGGCAGGAAAAACAACCAGCTAGACACAACCACCTCAACAAGGAGGAGAAACACCCCTCTAGGTTCCACCGAAAGGCCAATCACGGACCCCCCATGAAGATAATGGGATCAAAGCCCCAACTCCTCTGCAACCTTATTGTCCTCTTTACTTTACCAAAGAGGACAAGTGTCGAGATTTTTTACACGCACGATACATATGCTGGTACATAATTAAAGGGACACGGGATCGGTGCCGGGGTTTTAAAGTACCTCATCCGTGGGAAATGCGGATGGGACCAGGTTCTCAATTGGACGTTCGGCTAAAAAGTGCTTGGCAATTAGGTCCTATATAGAATATAGATGCATGTTGCACATCCATGTAATGTTTCTCCGACAATGATATAGCATAACCTAAAGACACTTTCTCTCCTCTATGGCCCCCCTCCAAACACCTTTACAAGTTACAGATCCACAACTTTTCTATCCCGACAAGTAGAGAATTGGATAAGATCACTAAGGTACACGCTTGGAGGCTGTCCAAACACAATGTAATTTCAGGTTTTGTGCATTAGACTTGTAATCATGGAACAAGACGATTACTCAACATCATCCAGCGATTATTTCAAAGCCATTTGTCCTATGCTGCTGCTGCTGCTGCTGCTGCTGCTGCTCTCTCTCTCTCTCTCTCTCATATGACCATAGATGGATGATAAGTTATAGTTAATTGGCAATAAATTAAACGTAATTAGTGGAGGGAACAATGAGAAAAGAATCGAAGATCCATTGGTAAGTGATGAGCATTCTATTTCTTGTCGAGTTCGAGAATCACAATAGCATCAGAATGGATCAAATCTGTATTACTCCTTGGCGATATGCTAATGGGACCCGTGAACTTTTTCGTCCCATCGCTTTATTTCGAAGAGAAACTAATGATGATTTGTGCTACGGTTTCTCTTTTAGTCGTTTTTATTAAATCATTTCCGTAAGAAATCTATTATGCAAATCACGTTGAATGACCTACACAAATGAAAATTTAGTAGTACATGAAACACTCCATAATTTGCTTTTTTCTTCCAATGTCATGCTATTTTATCGAATCATTTTAACCATTCGAAATTAACCAATCTGGAAATCGTTTTGCTTTTTGAACGTGAATTACCACAAATTAACCGGAAGATTATCTAGAAAGTTAAGGAATCCGACTCTCGCTCAATTTGAGGAGACCTTTTGTATTTCGTGAAACTATCTTCGTCATTTAGCATGCGAAGCATATCTCTAGCAGCTAATAAGCATTCACGCATGCGGCCATCAAAATTCTTAATCCATTGTCTGCAAGTCAAATCTAAGTCATTCCATTCAATGAAATTGTCACAATCTTGTCGACTATATTGTATGCATATGATGGACTCCCCAATCTCCAATTAAATTAATTGAGGGGGAAAAAGGGTCTTTCGAGATTTACAAGCTAAGAGAGAGAGAGAGAGAGAGAGAGAGAGAGAGAGAGAGAGAGAGAGAGAGAGAGGATGGGGATTGGCGATCAATCTGAAGCGTTGAACGTTATACACAAAGCCTTTGATCAACTATATCTTCTCTGCCCACCAAATTGCTAATAGCATCACCCCCTCTTTCTCTCAAACTAAGCTTCAAAGGCCTGAAGTCTCCACCATGGTTAGCTATACTTCACCTCTCCGCTACACTTCACCCCCACCCCCCAACTTCTCTCTAGTATGACCATCTTTCAATGCGTTCATGCAGGAGGAGGGAAAAGCTATAACCAAGACAGGCGACGACTCTTTAGGCTCATGGAAGAAAGGAAAGGGAGGATTCCGAGCTTCCACATTCATTTTCGGTAATTACAATCGATGCGTTAACTCCAATCATAACATCCCTAGTGAAAAATCGTAGATTTTATCGGACCTCTTATGTTATTGATATATGTGCAGTCCCGTATCAACAGTCTTTTTTATGTCGACGTTAGCAGAAGTAAACATCTTCAGTTTTTTGTGGTTGCGAGTCGTCATCGTGTATTGGACTTGACATTGTCACCTTCTTTTTTTCACTCGACAGTCCAGTCGGGGCTCGACAACATGGGGTTCATCGCGAACATGGCGACCTTGGTTCTATACTTCCTCTATGTGATGCACTTCGATGCGGCAACCGCTTCTAACACTTTGACCAACCTCATGGGTTCAACCTTCTTGCTCACGCTCGTTGGTGGCTTCATTTCCGATACCTACTTGAGCAGATTCACGACATGTCTTGTTTTCGGAAGCATCGAAGTTTTGGTATACTGATATTCTTCATTTGGGATGACTCGACTTTTGATTTCAGCTACAACTCTAGGATCGACTCTGTTTCATGGTCTAGTCTAGCTTAATGCCTTGTGACTTGCGCTAAATTGCATGCAGGGTTTGGCAATGTTAACCATTGAGGCCCATTCCAAGCATTTACACCCGGACCCATGTGGGAAATCAAGCTGCATCCACGGAGGGACAGCTACTTACTTCTATGCCACCCTCTGCCTCTTGGCCCTCGGCTACGGTGGTGTCCGTGGTGCATTCCCCGCGCTTGGCGCGGATCAATTCGACCAGAGGGACCCTACCGAGGCTGGCGCTCTCGCCACCTTCTTCAACTATCTCACCCTCTGTACCACGGCCGGCGCCACCATTGGGGTCACGGCCATCGTGTGGGTCAGCATGAACAAAGGTTGGCACTGGGGTTTCTTAATGGCAACAATCGCTAGCATTATTGGCTTTGTCGTTTTGGCTATGGGAAAGCCGTTTTATCGCCTGCAGCAGCCCGGAGATAGCCCACTCGTCCGAATTTGGCAGGTATAGTTATTGGGTTCCTTCTTTGATTAGTAAATCGACGCAAAGTGAAAAATTAGTGCTAGGAGAGAAATTTTGGCACCAACGACATGCATGTGCACCCATTAATCTCTACCGTATGTGGTGAGATCTTTAAGTTACCGCAACCAGGTACATGTGCAACATGTTTGGAATACAAAAGGTTACTATATAACATGTGTTTATGCGATGTAGTAAACTGCAGTACCGTCTCTAATTACATGAGCCAAAAACTAGGCGAATCCGCCACTTGGATACCATTACATCGAGCGAGATCCAGCGGGACACCTCTGCTTGGTCCGGCTAATTTATTTTCATAAATAGATATCTAAGTAGGTCGAATTCAAGCCCACAATAAAAATTTATCGCGTCATTCTTGTAAATCAATCTTGGTATATGTAGTCCAATGAAAAAGCAGATTAGAGGATGGAACTCAAGTTTGTTGCTGTCATAATCGGACAGGTTGTGCTTCTGGCTATCAAGAACAGGAAGTTGCCTTTACCAGAGAATTCAGCTGACTTGTATGAGATCGGCGACAAGGAGAGCAGTGCCTTAGCAGTGGCCAAAATCGCTCATACCGACCAATTCAGGTAAAAACGGGTTAATACAACATCGATCGACGAATGTTAGATTTATCCCAACGCCTATAAATGATTATCGAGCTGAAGGCTCGGATGTCGATCCATAGTTTGGCAATGCGAATGACTGATTGATCTTATGCTCGGGAGCAGGTTCCTAGACAAAGCGGCAATCTTACTGAAAGAATCAAAGCCTGAGCCCTGGAAAGTGTGCACAGTGACCCAAGTTGAAGAGGTCAAAGTCCTGACCAGGATGCTTCCAATCTTGGCCAGCACCATCATCATGAACACATGCATGGCCCAACTCCAGACCTTCTCGGTTCAACAGGGCCAACTCATGGAACCGCACCTCGGGACCCTCAAGGTCCCGGCCCCATCCATTCCCGTCATCCCTTTCCTCTTCATGTCCATCCTCATCCCGATCTACGAGTTTGTATTCGTCCCCTTCGCCCGCAAGGTCACAGGCCACCCGTCGGGCATCACGCAGCTCCAGCGTGTTGGGGTCGGCCTTGTCCTGTCCGTGATCTCCATGGCCGTTGCTGGGATTGTTGAGGTCAAGCGACGAAACGAATTTAACAAGACCCCTCCCCATGTCATTAGCCTCTTCTGGCTGTCTCTGCAGTATGGCATCTTTGGGATCGCTGACATGTTCACGCTCGTCGGGCTGCTGGAGTTCTTCTACAAAGAGGCGCCGGTCGGGATGAGGTCACTCTCAACGTCGTTCACTTGGCTCTCACTGTCCTTCGGCTACTTCTTGAGCTCCATCTTTGTGAACATCATCAATGCGGTCACCGAGAAGATCAGTCCTAGCAAGCAAGGATGGCTACATGGGCTGGACATCAACAAGAATAATGTCAATCTGTTCTACTGGTTCTTGGCCGTCCTGAGCACGCTCAACTTTGGAGTATACCTGCTCGCCGCCTCTTGGTACAAGTATAAGATGGACGACCCTGCTGATTCAGAGATGGAATCGGGGGCCACGGACAGAATGCCTCTAATTGCAAGTCACCGACCAAAGCACTCAGAACGACCCGTGATTAATCCTGTTGCCTTTGCCACCAAGCCTGTCGCTAAAGACGATAATGCTGCGGAAAAAACGGAAACTGCTGTTGAAGGAGATCATGTGAGCTAGGTGCAAGGCACAATCAACTGCAAGATTAAGATGGTATATTGGGAAATAGATTGTTCTCTACTTTGCCTTTAGTTTTGGTTGGGCTGACGTTGCGCGTGCTGTGCCGTGATCAGTCAATTGCAGCTTATCGGCACACCCTTGGCTTGGATTCTGAAGTTAAATTTCGATATAGGTTTTCGGTTTCTATAAAATTAAAAGCCGCTTTTACAAAGTCTTCGGTGTTTCTTCATTAATCATATGTCTACATTGCCCTTCGCAATTGTGAAAGGACATGTCTCTGGGAACTCTGTAATTTCTAATTTTACCTGATTTTTCATTCATTTTTTCTGGTATTTTAAACTGTCTTTCCACTTTCATAGTCCATCTACGTGCTCGAGTCAGAACTCTGAAACCATCTAACTGGAAAGCCAAAAAGCATGCACAACACTTGTGCAGCCGAGACTAAACAGAACGCTTGGAAACCTCGACGAACCCAAGGCAAAATTCCGATCTCCGAGCACCACCAAACCGGCAAACCACAAATCAAAGACTAAACAAAATAACTCCAAAAACCAGGATTGATAGATCGAGAAAAACCAGGATAATAAGATCAACCCGTGGTTGCTAGGGGAGAGCTCTAGGAGTATCTTTTCGGTGGTGTTTAGTGTTTTAAGGTTTAAGGTTTGTTCAATGTTCTTATGACGAGGAACGTTTACAAAATGTGCATTGACGCTTATGAGGAGTGCTTCCACGTGAGGTTTTTGTTGTAACTGTTGGAAGATATGCGAGAATATTTGATTGAAGATTTGATTTGATTAGAGCTGATTGCGATTATGTACATATCAATCATGATTAGATTTAGATACAGATCGATACACAGGATAATTTACTTTCTTTAATTACATACTCATTGTATTATATTTACAGAAGATCTGTACATTTACAATTAATCGAAGTGAATAGAATACAACTTCTTCCTTCGTGTCTCACCCTCTCGGTTTCTTTCATGGTATTAGAGCCTCCAGGCTTCTGACCTTAGCTTCCGCTTCAATCTTCCATCTCGACTCTTTTCTGCCCAAATTCTGACCTACAAAACAGAATAGCATTAGGCATAAGTGTCACTCTTAAGGAAGATTCTTTCTACTTACCATGGCTAATCCGCAAGATGAAGCTTCAGCCACCGGTAATCCACCCGCTGAAGGAGTCGTCCCTCAGGTCTCGCAGGCTGAGAATTCCCCTGCAGTTTTTCCTTCAATCGAGCAACCTTCAGCAATGGCACAACAGCCGTTCCAGGTCCAACCCATTCAGTGGTGGCCCACACAGGCTTAGTTCAATATGGGGCAACCCATGATGGGCCAACCTTACCAGTGGATTCCTTATCCGCTTTACATTGGGCCAAGCCCAAATTCATCATCGCCCGAATCGTGGGCCACTGAGCCACGTCCACACCAACGGAGGCCCGCCAACCACAAATGGGGCAAACCCAACCGAAGGAGTGGAGCGGACAAATGGGTCGGGTGAACCGGGTGTGGGAACAAATCCCTACCCGGGATATTACAATGCGGATTATCCAATCGGGTCGAGTGAATCGGGTCTAGGGACGAATCCCTACCCGAATCTCGGACCCAGTTTTCTGCCGTTTCCAGCGGCGGCCTTCGCCGGATGACCAGAACCCGGCAACCCTCTGTTCGTCTCTACCGCCGACGGACCAGAACTGCGACTAATCAGCCAGCAGCTAACTGGACCGGAAAATTATCCCAGATGGTCGCAGGAATTCCGGCGCGCCCTAGCAACGAAAGAGAAAGATGGTTTTCTTGACGGAACCATTCCGGTACCTGTCGATGAGCGTCTGGCTCGACTCTGGAGGAAGAGCAACCGACTCGTCCGAACCTGGATCGGCAATTGCATCTCCCCAGAGGTCTCGGCTGGACTCCCACCGACAGAGGATGCAAAGAATATGTGGGAGAACATCAAAGAAATGTACGGTAAATTGGATCAAGCCAAAATATTTACCTTAATGCAGGAACTCAGTAAATTAAAGCAGGAAAACATGACGGTCACGGCTTGTTTTAACAAGCTATCGACACTGTGGAACAACCTCGAGGCAGCTGAGGAGAAACTCGAGGGACCAGAATCAACAATCAGGCAATACAGATCCATCAAAGACAGAGAGAAAGCCACATGCTTTCTCCTCATTTTGAATGATACATTCCTTACCTTTCGCTCACAGATTCTTGCCATGGAGCCCATGTCGCCGATCGGTCGGATCTTTCAACTTGCCGTACAGGAGGAGAGCTAGCGCCTCACGTCGCCGGAACATGCAAGGAACAGCGAGAGCATAGCTCTTGTAGTTCGCTGCGATCGGCGAGACGGGTTCAACCGAACCCAAGCACGCGAGAAAGAAAAAAGGGGCATGATAGGGTTCGGCGGAAATGATTCGCTTTCCCTTAAAAGGGAAGTCTTCAACGGCTCAGATCGAGCGCGGGGATCCAACGGCTCAGATCGAGCGCGCGGATCCGACGGCTCACAGGCGGCCGATGCTTTAGGCGGATCGAACGGTGGAGATCAGTCCGCGGGAAAAGAGATGGACGGTCAGATCTTAGCCGCATCATCAAGGAATTTCGGGCAAAATTTCAAAGGAAATGGTAAATTATTTTGCGAATATTGCAAGCGTTCTAACCATATGATTGACAGTTGTTGGAAATTACATGGAAGACCAGGAGAAAAAGGAAAAAAATTTTCAGCTGTTGCTTATCAAGTCAGTGGATCCACCAGCCCAAATGCTGATCCTCCTATTACTTATGGGCAATACCAACAGCTAATGCAAGCAATGCAAAAATTGGATAATTCTGACAAAGGATGGAGTTTCTCAGGTATCACTCATTGCTTGATTAATTCTATATCAAGGAAAGCATGGATTATTGATTCAGGAGCAAGCGATCACATTATATGTGACAAGTTTTTTTCTCAAGTATAAACGAAGGACTGGATTTTCCTATCTCCGTTCAATTACCCAATGGAAATATCACCCATGTTAATGTGACAGGAACAGTCAATCTCAGTCCCTAGATTATTCTTCGAAATGTTCTATTTGTTCCGGAATTCCAATTCAACCTCATTTCTGTGTCAAAAGTCTGCAAAGACAATTCTTGTCAAGCACTATTCAATGCTGATACCTATTTCTTTCAGGCCCTTTCGACTGGGAGACTGATGGGCTGGGGTAACCTTTCTGAAGGACTATTTTTTTGGTCACATCTTCCAAGTAATTTTGATTTATCATGCACTTCATTGAATAAACATTCCTTATGTAATTTGAGCATGAATGACAAAAATTTCCTTATGCACTTGAGATTGGGCCATAGTGCCTCCTTTCCTTGTCATCAGTGTCCTATATGCCCTCTTGCAAAACAATCTCGCACACCTTTCCCATCCAGTCATTCCCGTACTAGTGAGATTTTTTCCTTACTTCATGTGGATATTTGGGGACCTTATCATACTATTAATCATGATGGATCTCGTTACTTTCTCACCATAGTCGACGATTATTCTCGTGCGACATGGATTTTTCTGATGCAGTCTAAAGATCGGACTTTCTCCTATTTGAAAACATTCATCACATTATCCAAGAATCAGTTTCGAAAATCCATTCAGCGGATTCGTACTGATAACGGAGCGGAATTTTTCAGTCACAATTGCTCCTCCCTTTTTTCATCTCATGGGATCCAACATGAAAGTTCATGCGTTTATACACCACAACAAAACGGAGTGGTTGAACGCACCATTTACTAAAGTTGCAAAAGTTTCAAGCTTCAATCCCGAAGATTATTGGGGAGATTGTGTCATCATGGCGGCCTATTTAATCAACCGTATGCCCACTTTACTAGTGGTTGAACGCAAAGTTGCACGTGCTTTAAAGTTTCAAGCTTCAATCCCAGAAGATTATTGGGGAGATTGTGTCATCACGGCGGCCTATTTAATCAACCGTATGCCCACTCGGGTCCTCAATGGGCGAACGCCATTCGAATTATTATTCCGCAAGAAACCTGAGCTAAAACATCTCAAGGTTTTCAGATGTCTATGCTATATTGCAACAGTGGGTCCTCGCGACAAGTTCAGTCCACGTGCTCGACAATGTGTTTTCATGGGATATTCAAATCTCCAGAAAGGGTATCGAGTTATGGAGCTCTCCACAAGGGAATTTATTGTCAGTCGTGATATAATATTTCACGAGAACACTTTCCCTTTCTCTCATAAGACATCTTCAGATGAAGTTTCAGGGATAATTTCAAATCCTCGTGGCCCATTATTCGAGGAAGCATCCCCTCGTGATTCTTGTTACATCTCACTGGAACAACCCAGTCATATTTCTATTCCCACTCCAGCAACACCAGAAAATGTAGCTGAGAATCTCAACTCATCAGACAATACACCAGAAGACCCCAGCACTGATGAGGAAATCCAGGATATCTCGCCATTGCCTTCCAATGAGAGTATCCAAAATCCTATAGAGGTTGATCAACCAAGACGTTCTGGTCGGGCCACACGACCTCCAACCTGGACCAAAGATTATGTCTGTGCCACTCACAATTCACCAGGTATCCAATATCCTATTTCATCCTATGTTTCCTTTCATAGATTATCATAGGAACATAGATGTTGCATTAGTCGTCTCTCAGAAGGCAAAGAACCATCTAGTTATGGTGAGGCGTCCATTGATCCGAAATGGCAACAGGCCATGCAGGCAGAACTAAAGGCACTGATTGACAACCAAACCTGGGATCTTGTTACACTACCACCTAATCGCAAGCCAATTGGGTGCAAATGGGTCTACAAGATTAAATATCATGCCAATGGCTCTATTGAACGATACAAGGCACGATTGGTAGCCAAGGGATTCACCCAACGAGAAGGTTTCGACTATCACGAGACGTTCTCTCCAGTTGCCAAAGATGTCACGATCCGTTCCTTTTTAAATGTTGCCGCCATTAATGACTGGCCTCTACATCAAATGGATGTCCACAATGCCTTCCTTCATGTTGATTTAGACGAAGAAATCTATATGGATATTCCCCAGGGTTTACGAAGACAGGGGGAGAATAGAGTATGTCGTCTTCGCAAATCCCTTTATGGATTGAAACAAGCCTCCAGGCAGTGGTATGCCAAATTTGCAGATGCTCTTACAATAGCAGGCTTTCAGCAGTCCAAGCATGACTATGCTTTATTCACACGAAGAAAAGGTATGTCATCTATCTATTTGATGATATATGTCGATGATATTCTCCTTATGGGAAATGATAAAGCTGACATAGAAAGATTCAAGGAATATTTGCATGCCACATTTCACATTAAAGATCTAGGGGCACCTAAATATTTCCTTGGAATCGAAATTGCTCGATCTGACCAAGGGATCTCTCTTAGTCAACGGAAATTTATTTTGGAGATTATATCGAAGCGTGTCCATCGGGATGTAAGCCAGCTGTAATTCCCATCGAGCAGAACACTAAATTGACTTCTGCAGATTATAATAAGGGTATATCTAGAAATGATGACCCAACACTCAGAGATCCATCGGGCTATCAAAGGCTTGTCGGGAAACTCATATATCTGACCATGACCAGGCCCGACATCTCTTATGCAGTACAGGCACTTAGTCAGTTCATGCATAATCCGAAGCAATCTCATTTGGATGTTGCCTTGAAGATTGTGAAATATTTAAAAAAATATCCAAGACTCGGGATACTTCTATCCAAGAAATGTGACATGAAGATGACAGCGTACTGTGATGCAGACTATGCAACATGTCCTATTAGTCGAAGATCAGTCACTGGATATTGCATCAAATTGGGAGAATCACTTCTTTCATGGAGGACCAAAAAGCAACCTACCGTGTCCTTGTCCTCAGCCGAAGCAGAGTACAGAGCTATGGCAAAGACCACTTGCCAAATAGTATGGATACGAGGCCTTCTTAAAGATCTCGGAATACAAGTGCAAGGACCAACAAAGTTATATTGTGACAATGATGCTGCTCTCAAGCTTGCAGCAAATCCTATAATGCATGAAAGAACCAAGCACATAGAGGTGGATTGTCATTTCACACGAGAGAAGATTCAAGAAGGAGTGATTGAGACAAAGGGAATTGGTACAACAGAACAACCAGCAGACATCTTTACCAAACCCTTGTGTCAGAGACAACACGCATATCTTCTTAACAAGCTAGGTGTCTTGGACATCTGCAAGCCACCAGCTTGAGGGAGAGTGTTGGAAGATATGCGAGAATATTTGATTGAAGATTTGATTTGATTAGAGCTGATTGCGATTATGTACATATCAATCGTGATTAGATTTAGATACAGATCGATACACATGATAATTTACTTTCTTTAATTACATACTCATTGTATTATATTTACAGAAGATCTATACATTTACAATTAATCGAAGTGAATAGAATACAACTTCTTCCTTCGTGTCTCACCCTCTCGGTTTCTTTCAGTAACCAGTTTGTATTGGTCTTTCCTTATGTCGATGAAAATGGGGCAATAATTTACCACTTTTAAACTTGTTCATGATCATATCTTTCTCGGAACTCAACCAACTAATATTAAATCAACCCCAGCAGCAACCAGTCATGATATTCTAGCAACATTAACCCCAAACTAGTAATTATAGTTTTGAAAACAAAAAAGATGAAGTTGGAAACAACACCCACAAATTTTACATGGAAAACCCAATGCAAGAAAAACACGAAAGCGTTTAAAAAATTTCCACTAATTATCAAGAGTAACATGAATAGTTCATCATTCATCACACATATTGAGAATTCTCATATTAGCAAAACATCAGTACATCATATTCACAAAGGTGGTTTAATCCGAAGAAGCAAGAAAGATCAAACCACTCTTGGTGAAATTGTGAGACAATTTGGAGAAGGATTTCAATGAAGAAAACTTATCAACTTGTAGATCTTAAACTCACTAATAACATATTAGTTTCAGCCAATTCCGACAAAGTTTCACCATCAAATCTAGACTACCTCTTTGAAGCTACACTCTCTGCCTTTTTTCTCTGCTTAAGCGAAAGCTCTTCTCTCTCTACCTCTATCAAAAAGTTCATCATCTTTTCTTTTCTGGTTTTTTTCTTTTCAAAATGATGAGCCAGCCCCCACAAGGTGGACTCAGCCCAATAATTCCCATCCTTTGCCTCATAAGTGAAGCTCTATATCACACCCCGATCCTCGGGCATGCACACATCTTTCTCTCTTGGTCGATTTTAAAATGCGATATCCCAAGACTATGTATCGTCGACCCTTTCATTTATTAAGCACATACGGAAGCAGTTATAAATCCCCAAGCAATAAAATAATGGGATAGAAAAGCAGGCTATATTTTTCATATTGAAATCTACAACCAAACCTTTATACATGGCATTAGACAGAGCACTTCACAAATTATTCACAACTTCAAAGTCTCACTCTATCTATACATATACAAAGGGTTCACAAAGAGATGAGATTTCAATCCTCATCTGGGTCATACTCAGGATCATCCTCTGACTCCTCTTCACTTAGATCATTCTCTTCCTCAGCTTCATCTTTGGCTTCAAACGCCGGCTCATCTTCAAGTATCTCTTCAGCTGCTCCCCAGTTTTCGTCCTCCTCCGGTCCTTCCACCTCCTGCTGCGGCATCTCACCGATACCTTCATACCCATTGTCCTCCTTGGTCGAGTATACGGGAGTGCGAGTCTCGGCCTCCTGCTGCGGGTCCCTCGCATCTACTACTGATCCATCCACTCGATCAGCTGTTCCCTATCCGTACGCCTTTTCCCTCACATCATAAGGTACGTCCTTTTCGGAATAGGACTTTCTCTGCGTCCATCATAATAATCATGATACCAAGACCGATACCTATGGGGCCTTTGGTCTTCCTCCCCACGTTAACCCAGATGGTCGACTAAACTAATACGTACACTAATCCTTCCGGATGAGGGTGGACGTGGAAATGGGTCTCAAATTCTAAAATATGCTCTGGGATACCATAGTGCATACGAGGACGAGGAGGTGGAGGTCCTGCCATTCTAAGGGCTTGAAATGATTTCCCCAAACTGGGATGAGACTACGTCTCAGCGAGTTCTACCCCACTAAGACTCAATTAGGGAACCAATACACTACTCGGTTGCCTAAGCACAGCACGAGTCAGAAGACTTACCTTGGCCTCAGTTTCCACCTGCATATTAGCACATATCAAATAGACATCCAAGCAAACACATACCTCATCCAGAAGGATTAATGTACGTATTAGTTCAGTCGACCATCTGGGTTAACGTGGGGGAGGAAGACTAGAGGCCCCACAAGTATCGGTCTTGGTACCGTGATTATTATGATGGACGCAGAGAAAGTCCTATTCCGGAAGAGGACGTACCTTAAGATGTGATGAAAAAGGCGTTCGGAGAGGGAACAACTAATCGAGTGGATGGATATGCGAGGGACCCGCAGTAGGAGGTCAAGACTCGCACTCCCGTATACTCGACCGAGGAGGACAATGGGTATGAAGGTAACGGTGAGATGCCGCGGCAGGAGGTGCAAGGACCGGAGGAGGACGAAGACTGGGGAGCAGCTGAAGAGATGCCTGAAGATGAGCCGGTGTCTGAAGCCGAAGATGAAGCTGAGGAAGAGAATGATCTAAGTGAAGAGGAGTCAGAGGAGGATCAGGATGATCCTGAGTATGACTCAGATAAGGATTGAAATCCCATATCTTTGTGAACCCTTTGTATATGTGTAGATAAAGTGAGACTTTGAAGTTATGAATAGTTTGTGAAGTGCTCTGTCTAATGCCATGTATAAAGGTTTGGTTGTAGATTTCAATATGAAAAATATAGCCTGCTTTCTATCACATTATTTTATTGTCTGGGGATTTATAACTGCTTCTGCATGTGCTTAATAAATGAAAGGGTCGGTGATACATAGTCCTGGGATATTGCATTTTAAAATTGACCAAGAGAGAAAGATGTGTGTGTGCCCGAGGATCGGGGCGTGATATCCCCTTTTTGTAATAATTAATTACAATAAATCCAATTTATCTCAAATTGGAGGTCAATTAAATAAACAAATTGTACCATAATCATCAGCATAAAATTTCGACCACCGGCCACCTCAACCTTAATTTCCGAAAAATAATTAATAATTAATTAATTTCGAAAATTAAATAATTAATATTAAAAAATTCAATTTAACTCAAAATAAAACCCAATTAAATAAACGGACTTCACCACGGTCATCAGCATAATATTCAGGTCACTGGCCATTCCAGTTGAATTTTTGGAAAATAAATAATTAATTAATTTAATTCCGAAAAATAATATTTAAATGCCAAAAATTCCACTTAGGCTCGAATTATCAAATTGAAGCTCGATTAGGGTCGGGAAAAATCCCGGGCTACCCTCAATAAATAGTATACCATGTCTACTTGCTAATTACACATTTAATTTGTCTAATTTGCATCACAATTGACTAATAAACACTAATCTAACCACCTAAACCTAATTAAATAAAACTAAACAATTAATAAATGTCATTAGCTCACTAAGTAAGGATTAGTGAGATTACTCGTCGAAATCGCGCGCAAATTTGATCAATCCGACGGGACGGCGCGAGGAACGATAAACTCCAAAGCGGGCCTCGGGTTCGGGGCCCGGAAACGGCCCAAAACGGCCCACGAATCGGCTGGAAACCCACTCGCGGGGTCACTGGTTTGGCTGCAAAACAGAGAGAAAGAGAGAGAGTTGGGGGTGGAGATGGGTCGGGAAGACAAGTGGCGGTCCGGCGAGGCTTCCCGGCGGCTCCGACGGCCTGCTCAGCCACTCACGGTGGCTGAACAGAGGCCGAACAGGGCTGGGTCGCGCGGCAGGGACGGCAGGCGCGGGCGGGAGGCGGTGGAGTGAGCGGCGTCGCGCAGGTGGTGCGGACGGCGGCCCGGCGGCGTGCGGCAGCGACGGCGAGCTGCTTCGGTTTTCAGGCGAGCTGCTGCTTCTGTTTTGCTTCTGTCCGCTGGCTTCGCACGAAGAAGAAAGAAGAAGAAGGAGGGCTCGGTCACGTGGGGGAAGTGGGGGAGAAGAGAGAGGAGAGAGAAGAGATAGGAATGTTTGAAAAGTCAAAGGGAGAGAGAGAGAGGGGCCAATTTGAAATTGGCAAGGGGGGTAGGCTGTGGGGGTTGCTCGCATGAAGGGGGGGGGGAGAGGAGAGAGGAGAGAGAGAGAGAAAGAGAGGAAAAGAAAGAAAAAGAGAGAAAAGGGAGAGAGAGAGAAAAAGAAAATAAAAAATACTATTATTCCTATTTTCCTTTTCTCTTTCCTTGTTCCTTTCTAATTTCTTTTAGTCTTCAATGTTTTTTCCTCCGATAATTTTTTTCTTGAAATTTCAGACTCGTCAATAATTTGACGGACGATGAGACGGTCCTAAAAATGAATTGTGACATTCTCGACTATTCGATTTGCAGAAACCAATTTAAATTTCATGATTAGAATTGATCAGACGCGATTTTAGTCCGATCCGACCTATCGGGTAGCTTTTAGGGATTTTACCGCAGTTATATCCCTTAACGGTTTCACCCAATAGACTGGTTAACTCGTGAGTGATCAGCTCAGAGAAAAAGGACTATAGGCGCGCCGGCGAAATGCCCATTTCATATATTCGGAACGAGGTTGAAATTCGGGATGTCGCACTCTATCATACCCGCTTTATTTTTGCAAGAATCTAATCTCATCATGGGCAAGATTTTAATCATCATATTGTCATTGGTGTGGACTTACTCAACCAGACTTATTATCTAGTTTCTCTCCAATAATATTTCACATCAATATATTTCGATCTTGAAAGTAACATTGGATTTTTGGTAAGGCATATAGTGTTTGCTCTATCATAACATTTCTCTCACTTCAAATCAAAATCCGGTAAAAATTTCTTCATCCACAAGAGTTACTTAACTCATTCGGTAATTACAATATACTATGCTTCAGTCGTAGACAAAGTAATTTCCATAATCTCTTCCTTCTTTTTCTCACTCATAGGCAACTTGAAGTGCCCAGCTAGTGGAGTACTTACTCGTTTGCATTTCCTCATATTGAATCTCTCAAGCACTTTTTCAATGTATACCAAAGTTTTTTGTTCTTTTGAATACAAGTAATTCTCATGTCAAGTATTTGCTTAGTGAAAAGTTTTACTTAACTCATTTTTCAAGCTTTTGATTTTCTCATAAGTGAAGCTCTATCATGACAATATCAAGTCGATATTGCATAAGCAATATCTGGTCTTGTACAAACTATGACATACGTTAAACAACCCATGGCTGATGCATAAGTAATTTCCATAATCTCTTCCTTCTCTTTCTCACTCATAGGCAACTTGAAGTGCCCAGCAACTTGAACCCATTAAAGCACATTAAAGGGTTCTCTTAAATAATCAACAACGAAGACAGCTAAGCTCAAGGAGCCTTGGGACATGACGTGTCCTGGGAATGTCGCAATTTTTATGGACCACCGAGGGATGTGCGTGTGCTCGAGATTCGGGGCGTGACACTGCTTATCTAGTTTCTCTTAGATCCAATAATATTTCACATCAATATATTTCGATCTTGAAAGTAACATTGGATTTTTGGTAAGGTAGATAGTGTTTGCACTATCATAACATTTCTCTCACTTCAAATCAAAATCCCGTAGAGACTTCTTCATCCACAAGAGTTACTTAACTCATTCGGTAATTACAATACATTATGCTTCAGTCGTAGACAAAGCAACACATTTTTACAATCTTGATTGTCATGAAATTGCCTTTGTAGCAAAAGTCATCATGCATATAACAATGAGCTTCCTGTTTTCACGACACAAGTAGAATTTGGAAGTGCCTTTAGGATAACTCAAGATCCATTTTTCAGCAGCCCTATACTCTTTAACTGGATTTGAGAGAAACTACTTATAACACCAATTGCATAAGCAATATTTGGTCTTGTACAAACTATGACATACGTTAAACAACCCATGGCTAATGCATAAGTAATTTCCATAATCTCTTCCTTCTCTTTCTCACTCATAGGCAACTTGAAGTGCCCAACTAGTGGAGTACTTACTCGTTTGCATTTCCTCATATTGAATCTCTCAAGCACTTTTTCAATGTATACCAAAGTTTTCTGTTCTTCCAAATACAAGTAATTCTCATGTCAAATATTTGCTTAGCCAACCCTAAATCTTTCATCACAAAAGTTTTACTTAACTCATTTTTCGAGCTTTTGATTTTCTCAAAATCACGACCAACTATCAACATGTCATCCACATAGAGTAGGAGGATAATAAACTCATTTTTTGAGAATTTTTTTGTAAAGACACAAGAATTTGAATTGATCTTATCATATTTATGATTTTCCATGAATGATTTAAATTTCATGTATGACTGCCTTGGCACATGTTTAAGACACTATAAGCTTTTCCTCAACCTAAATATAATATGCTCCTAGCATTTAGCTTTAAAACCCTCCGACTATTCTATATATTTTTTCTTCTTCTAAGTCTTTATAAAGAAAAGTTGTCTTTGGGTTAAGCCACTCAATTTCTATATCCCAAGTAGCTGCTAAACCAAGAACAATTTGAATAGAAGACGTTTGTACCACTAGTGAAAAATTCATTTCAAAGTCAATTCATTCCTTTTGAAGAAAGCCCTTTACAACAAACCTAACATTGTATCAAGGTCACAAGCTATATTTTTCAGTCTTTAAGTTGTTACACCTACTTGTTTTTCAGTATTCTCTTGTCCTTAGGCAGCTTCACCAATTCAAATTGGTAGTTCTCCTGCAAAGATATGAGCTTCTCTTACATGGCTTCACGCCACTCATTTATTTGGTCACATGACACAACCTCTTAATAAGTTTTGGCTCTTTTACATTAGTGAGTAACACATGCTTGTTCATCAGATATCTTTGCGAAGGTCTGCCCTCTCTTGTAAATCTTCTTACTTGAGGCATGACTAGTTGTTCTTGTTCAATGGGCTATTCTAGCTTAACGGGCTACGTTCAATTATTTCACTTGTCTTAGTTGAAGAATTGACATTCTGTGTGGAGTCAACGGCTCCATAATTGCATGATTTCTTTGCAATTCCTCCATGATTTCCACCCAATACGACAGGAGGATTTGGGTTTAGACTTGCAGAGTGCTAAGTTGCTTTCTTTGACCTTTCTAACTTGTTGATATATTCAATAGTTTGATGCTCAAAATCACATCTCAGCTTTTAAAGATTTTCTTTGCAATTGGAACCCATAACCTGTAACCAAAATTTTCATGTCCATAATCTAAGAAAATACATTGCTTAAACTTGTCATCGAGCTTGAATATTTCATTTATCGAAACATGCATGGTTGCCCCCACAACACTTTCAATGATTTTATGAAACATCTTTCCCACTCTAAACTCTTTGAAATATCCCCTTAAGAGGCACCGATGGAGAAAGCTTTGAACAGTAAGAAAAACAAATGGAATGATTTAGGTAGCTTCACGTGAGAGAGTATACACCGAATCCGATTATTAATTGTTCAGTTCATTCTCTATGTTACTCTATTTTGTTGTGTTGTTTTCGGAGTACTCTTCTCAAGCTTGATATCATGATCTTTGCGATAACATTTGAACAAGCCTCTATATTTATCACCATTGTTAGCTCAGACACATTTAAATTTCTTTTCAGTTTCTCTTTTCATGTTGACGTGAAATTATTTGAAAGCTTCAAACACTTGGTTTTTAGATATTAAAGTAAAAACTTACACTTTTATAAAAAAATCATCTATAAAAGTTACAAAATATAATGCACCACCAAATGTTCTAGCATCCATAGAACAAAAATCAATGTGAACTAAATAAAGTACGTTTGATTTTATGTGACAAGAGGAACTATGAAATTCAAATTTAAGTTGTTTACCCGTTAGGCAATGAGTACTTTCTATCAGATTTTTCTCTTTCAATGGTAGAAGGTTTTTTTTTTTTTTTTTTTTTTTTAAATGAGAGCTTCAAGCCCCTTCATTTTGAGATGACCAAGTCTCATATGCCAAAGTCCAACCAAGGAGTCCACTATTGCATTTACCTCCTCCTTGATTAACTTAACTTGCACGGGGTAGAGATTGAAAGTCTTTTTGCCCTTAGCTACCATCATTGAACTTTTCATCAGTTTCTGTTTGTCATCGTAAAATATATCGTAGTAACCATCATCATCTAAGGCACATGTGGGAATCAGATGAAGAAGAATGTTTGGAACATACTTGATATTTTTTGGAAGCAAATTACACCCAACATCAGTTTCTTAATAAACTTCTCATGCCAATAATCTTAGAAATATGACCGTTGTCCATCCTAGCACAATTCAAATCAACGTTGCGATAGGATACAAAATATTTATGCCTTGAGGCAACATGAAATGAGATTGTAGAGTTAACAATCCAACTAGAGTCTTGGCATGTAATATTTACACAAGCATGGTTACAGATAAAGACAACATCATCCTCATATGCAATTGCCATTGTATCTTCTTCCGCTTCTCCTTTCTATCTTTGTTTCTATCATATGATTATCTCTCTTTGCTAACTTGCATTCCTTGGCATAATGTGCCGTCTTGTCACAATTGTTACAATTCACATTCCCCTTAGCCTTGATTTTGACCTTCCTCTTGACTTGCTTCTTTTATCATAATTCTGGAAATTTCTTGATTGATTTCTCCCTCTATTTTTCATGACAATAGCCTTCAAGTGAGAAGCATGATTCATGCATTTTCTCTTTGTTTCTTCATTGAAGTAGATTTCTTTTTGCATGTCATAGAAAGCACACTGTAAGGAGCAGAGTTGTTTAATTCCACGACCAATGTATCCCAGCCATTGAGAAGAGCACAGAACAATAAACCTGCTTGTAGCTAGGGCAGCAAAATGGGTTCCAAACCCATCTTCTTACTCACATTAATGGGCCCAATTCGAATAGGCAACTCCGCTTTTTATTAAACAAGCTAAACTGGGTTGAGAAAAAAAATAAACCCTAGAAAACTGGTCAAGAATGGATCACTTTAATAACCCATGTTTTAACCCGTTTTTCCAAAGCCCACTGCCCAATAACTTGTTTCTAATTCCAGAGCCGAAACGGTCGAAGACTCGGATCCAACCCATCAAACCTCTCTCATTCTGACACCAGCCGGAGTCTCTTTGCTCGCTGCTCAATCGAATCCAGCTTCGCTCCGCTCCCTCCGCTCCAGTGATCCGCGTCGCAGTCACTCATCTCCAGTGGCCCTCCGAAGATCCTAACTCAACCGTCTCTGGCGTCGCTGGCTTTGCGCACCTACAGTGAGTAACTCAAATGTTGTTTTCGACTGTTCTGCTTTTGTTATAGTCTATATGTTCCTCAATCGCTCCCTCATTATGGTCGGAATTCGCAGCCTCCAGGACGAACTCGAGTCCTGAATCAGTCAGTTTGATACTATGAGGATATCTGGACAAGCTCTGAACAATGAGCATCATGTTTCGTGTGTGTGTTTATCTCTGTTTCTCGGGTCTAGTGATGGATTGCAGCTATCTATAGTTTAAAAATGTAGGAGCCTACTTTGTTTGATGTGTGATTTGTTCAGTGATTTTTTGCTCATCATGGATCAGATAGAGAGCGAAGGTAGAGGAGGACAAGGAGGCATTGCTTTTGGGTATTATGTTGAGACAATTTTTAGCCGAATCTCCAGCCACTCTTACAAACATATGCCATTAGAAAAATGCAGATCAAAAAGATAAGAATGATAAATGGAGTTGTCAAACTGCAGATCAGAAGGGGTGTTGCAAGATTCTTATCTGATCATTTGCGAAGCAGGCAATCGATGACGTTTTGTTCGGTTCGTCAGATTTGCTAGTTGCAACGTTGTGACAGAAGTAAAAACCCAACTTTATCTAAATTTTTTTGGCTTTCCTGTTCAGATAGGTTTTGATGGTATTTATATTTTCTGGAATTGCTTCTGCAAACGTCTCGGAGTAGTTGCAGGCAACCGATTGTCATTGGGATAAAAAGATCATCCTTCATAGGACTATTCGTCCAGTGCATATATCAGTTTTTGAGCTAAATGACTCCTAATAATTTGCCTTTTGCATTGTATGTATCCACATACTTGCCGTATTCTTGGATCTAGTTCAATTAGAGGTTTAAGATGACTACACATTGAACAGTTCATAGACTAGCATTGTCATCATACCTAGAAATTTTTCGAATTTTCCGTTGGTCCCTAATTGCTTTAGAGCAATTCCTTTTGAATTCCTTGTGTGTGTGCACATAAGCGCTTTTTTCAGGTTCAAAATGGTATCAAGGTTTTTATCAGATTTTCTTCCTGTGTGATCAGGGACTCTGATTCTCCAGGCTTCTTTAGTCGAGAATATGGCAACTCTTTCCCAGATTTTCTCTTCCAATTCTGGTGCTATTGGATTGGTAACTTTGTTTGAGGACGTATGGAAGATTGACAGTTCTTGGCATTGAGTATCACCTTAGGGCGCAACTATAAATCCCATAGGACTGATACTCTCTAGGAAAAGGTACTAGATATAAAATGTGTTTTATTAATATAGGTTGGGTCGGATAATAGTTGGGTCGAGCTTGGGTCACTAAATTTGCATATTATGAAAATGGGTCATGGGTTAAATAGGTCAATTTAAGTTGGATCATTTTCAACTTGGCTCACCCATTTGACAATCCTACTTGTAACTCATCACCAAGATTAATTTCCAAATTTCTCAAATAATTCATATCTTGAAATTCTTTCAAGTGCTTTGACATGCTGCTCATTTCCTTGTATCAAAAGTTTACAAGTCGTTTAATTAAAAATGCTTTATGTTGTGAGGAGAGCCATAGGAAGAAAAATACTGTCCATTGTCAAATAAAGCCAACCATTTTCGATTCATTCATTCCCATTTTTATCTTCCTTGTTTCCTTTTGTCTCATCAATATAACATATATTCTATCCGAGATTTTCAAATAAAGTAACTAGAGGCATTTAACTTAATCATGGTGCTACTAGTTTCATCCATCGCACTAGCTTTGATACCACTTTATTAGAGGGAAAGGTTAACAATTTACTGCTCAAACCTAATTTAGAACCAAATCTTTCACAAAACTCAACTTCAAAGTAACACCAACAGTAATCAGTTACAATATTTCAATAATGTCAACCCCAAATCAGTAAATATAGCGTTGAAAAAAAGGACGAAGTAGAAAAGCAACACTCACAAAATTTTACGTGGAAACCCCAACGCGGGAAAAATCATGGACTACTCAAAAACTTAGTTCGATCAATAAGAATAGCAAGATACACGATATCATCTCTAGTCAAATAGCTAGAGGCTCTTTGGATGAGTAAAATATCAATATACAATCACTACAAAGGTAGACTAACTCAAAAATACAAGAAATATCTAATCACTACAGAGAAATTGAAAGACAACTCGGAGAAAGATTTCAATGAACAAAATCAATCAACATGTAAATCTTGATCTCATAAACAACATACAAAAATTTCAGCCAATTTTGACAAAATTTCATCATCGAATCTGGACTATCTCTCTCTTTGAAGCCATGCTCTCGGTCTCTTTTCTCTACTTCAGCAAGGCTTCTCTCTCTTTCTCTCTCTCTCTCTACGTCTATCAATAATGTTCGGCGCCTTTTCTTTTTCTTTCTATCTTTTTAAGATGATGAGTTGAGCCCCTCGAGACAAACCCAACCTAGCCCCATACCCATCATACGAAAGTTGATTCGAGATGTGGATAACGAATCAAAAGATAGCAGAAGCAACGTAAACCTTAGTCCCAAAGAAAAAGGAACTTGGGCGATCAAGATCTTTGGACATTACATTATAAATCTTTAATAAAGTTGAAGCCGAAACTTCGTATGCTCTCTCCCATTAATTTGTCGTGGCGCTCCCTCTCTTGCTTCCAACCAAAGACTCGTGACGAACATTCAGATGTTCCCCATTTTATAAGCAAAAGAATTTGGCTAGATGCTCGACCGCTCGATGCTCATTATAAAATTATTTCCCAATCTTTTTTAAAAGATTAGATTAGATTAGATTCGCCACAATTAGATCGCCTTCTAATAAATTTACATTGCGGAAGCGAATCAAATGCTGCAAATCTATTATGATCTATTCTGATCCATAGGTTAGTCTTGGTCAGGTCTTATTTATTGTTTTTAAATCTTGGGATTCTATTGACTTTTATTTGACTCGAAACATTTAAAATTATCCCATATGTATAAATATTGAACTGTTAATATGCCTACAACACTTCTCATGCATTTGCAAAATCAAAACAGCTTTTTTTTTTTTATTTGTAAGAAAAGGGTTCTCTTAAATTTGTAAAAATGAATAGGGTTCTCTTTTTAAATAATCAACAATGAAGACAGCTAAGTTTAAAGTCTTGGCACATGACGAGAAGTTATTATATGACCTATATATGTTCATGTGCATGGGACATTTTAGTCACTAAAATTGGCATCTCTTATTGTATATTTGATTCGAGGCTTGCCTGATTTAAGGTGAACGTACGAAATCGATATGATAAATAGAGGGTTTGAATCTCGCCGCGACTGTCTTTCGAAGTCTGAATACATCATCCTTGGTGTTCCGATTGCTATTGCCGTTCAGGACTTGGATCCTCCGCTCCGCACGGTGGGTACTTCCATCGGCATCTCAATAGATCTCTTCCGTTGATTCAAGAAAGTGAGGTTGCCACCGACGGCTGAGATTTATGAAAGCATCAAGAGGAGTCTCGCACAAAGCGCGGGACCTTTAGCAATTTGTGCTGACGATGGAAATTGCATGAGCCGTATAATAAAGTTGCAGGAAAAGCGGAGAAAAAATAAAGGAAAAATTTGAAAATTATTAAAATATTTATTAAAAATGTTCATGACGCCAGTTTTATACCATGTAAGATAGTCAATGTTCACGTAAGTAATATCTCAGTCAAAATTAGTTGAAAAGAATAAATTGATTTTAAGTCAAAAAGATTTAGAATCATATTTATACAATTAAAAGTTGATGGCTAAATTAGTGTTGTGGAACTTATCCGACACTCATATTCCGGACAAGTGCCGAGCGAGGAAATTTCGCGCGGAGGAGAGGAGATTTGGGGGAGGGAGGGAGGAAGGGATCGGGGCCCGGGAATTGCGTGAATGGAACGCCTTTGACAGAGAGTAAATGAAGGCGATGCGGAGACCGATGATGTGGAGGCGCCTCCAGATCTGCGCCCCCTCAAAGCACGGGTCACCCCCCACGACAAACGTTGCGGTAGTCAATGACCACGAAAGAGTCGCCCACTAAAATCCAGCATATCGAGACCCAACCAAAAAAAAGAAAAAAAAAAAAAAGGTGGGTCCAACATATTGAATTATTAATAAAGTATATTCAGATACATCATCTACGTTAGGTTTTTTTTTGGTGAACGGTAATGAATATATAGAGCAATGACCAAGTATATAAAAGATCACGGCATCAAAACTTACACTCGAGACGATAAAACGTTACGAGATGAATGATACCGGGATGTAAAAGCCACAAGTGGCAACCAAAACAGCAAACACAGAGGGTCACGAAAAGCATGGCATGAACAACCAGCCCCAGAAACACAAAAAACCCTTAGCTAGGGAAGAGAACAACCACCAAAAATAGCAAGCCATTGCTCACAAGGCCAGATAAACCTGAAAATCATTTTTCCAAAAACAATAACTCGTATCTCTTAAAAAATGAATAAATGAACAATATTTTCATCGTTTACGAAAATATTTAAATATAAATTATTATTGATAGTAAAAACATTTTTTGTCGACTGATTATTTTAAGGGATATAACAAATTATTTTTAGGAAAATGTTTTTCAAATTATTTATTTTCTGCAACATAAATGAAGTCAAATTCGAATCGATTTTCTCTTTTTCTCGTTTATTCTTTTCACACTTTGAGAGCATATTTTCGCCTCTTCCGCCTGAATAAGCTCAGGCGATTTCCGTGAGAGAGTGCAAGGGATGGGAGTACATTGTCTGCATTATAACACAACAATATAACGAAACACAAGCTATTGTTATGTGTCCCCTTGATTTTGTGCGCATAGATTCGACCGATGTGGTTACTAAGGTTTTAATTCGGTTTTTTGACGATGTGCTTTGACCGAAATTTGATTGATTTCTATGTGAAAACGTTGATGCATCGGCTGTGTTACTAACTGAAGTGAAAGCTAATTGAATTCGATCGAAAGTCCTGCGACCGCCGGGTCGAATTCACCCTTTGATGCGCGACATGTATGCTTTCGTGATTGGGTTCTTAAACGTATGTTATTACGATTAAAAAAGAAAAAAGATTCATGCGTTTCGAGCATCCAAACGGGATTGTGTAAGAAAAGAAATTTCATCATGACGACCCGGATGACAGAAGCACTGCTGAAAATGCGGATTGCTGACCAGTTGGGTCTTCCAGATTTAGCCAAGAAGTCAGTTGCATGTTGATAAGGAGGAGACCAGGAAGATTCTCGCGTTGGCGAGATTCGAAACGTGCCGCTTTAAAAAGCCCGGCAAGACGATACTCTCCTTGCAAGCATACCCTCTCCCTCTCTCTCTACAGGCTCTTTCTGGGGCAACTTGTGTTCAAACCTGGGCTAGCTCCAGTGGCATTAGCAGGGGATATTTCTTGCCCTCTTTGCATTTTGTGTTGTGCCAGAATGAAGCTATTGTGGGTTGGCATTGTTGTGGGGCTACTCTATTTCAGGGAGGTGGTGAGTGGGTATGAGCGGGTTGGTTTCAATGCAACAGAGCTGGCCCATTTTGAAGCTCTTGGAGCTTCCCTTGGGGTTACCAATGACCCTCTCATGGTTGGCCTCACTCTCATCCAAAATGCTGCTGCTAAAGGAGCTGGTAACACTCTCTAAGCACTCATCCTCAATGCTTCAGTGACCATTTTGATTTTACAGTGCCTTTGCTTGCCGGCTTTTTTATTTTCATTCCCCGTGGGTTCATGTTTATTGCGATTCATTATTAAAGTGCTTGAGTATTGACAGATGTTGTTAGAGCCAGAGCTTCTGACTTCTGAGTTCGAGTTCTCTAGGCCCCCTTGGTGTCCAGAAACTGAACTCATTTCATCTTTAGTCTTGATTAGATGCGTCGGTCTATGTGCGAGTGGGACTGGAGTTTAAACGAAATTCATCTGAAATCCCGCATCTTGCTCCTTTCCATATATCTAACTTTTCTCTTCTGTGAGTTTGAGCTATTAAAGTGGTAGATTTGCACGTGCTGTCCTATTCTTAGTCTGCATTTCTTGTGCTTTCAGTCTGCTTGGATGGAACGTTACCTGGGTATCACTTGCATCGAGGATTCGGTTCAGGAGCTAACAGATGGCTCATTAATTTGGAGGTTCGTTAAAGGAACTTATGGTCTCTAATTTGTCGCTGTATGCATCTTATCACATGCCATTGTTGCTTGTGCTACTTACTGCGAATGTAGAAACTTCAAACTTCAAAATGTCGTCACGATTTCATAGTAAACCGTCCCTTATTAGCCCATTTACCAGAAGCATGTGGACACTTGTCTTAATCTTCCTTTTGTATAATGGAACTTTACAAGACATATCAAGTCTTATTTCATATTCATTACAACATGAGATGACCAATCACACATCAAACCGTGACTATAGCCTCTCTATTTGGAGCTGTCTGACTAGTGCTTTTCTCTGCATTCCTAAGACACAACAAAAATGGCAGTAAATTCAAAGTATGCGGTCTCATTCATTAGAGATCCTCTTGTGATCTATCTCAAAGAAAACATTGTTAGTCTTGTCTCGACAAATTACTTGCAAAAAGCACAAAACTTGATTTTGCTTTTCCCTGGAGTGGGAAAGATAGCTGATTACATGAGTAAAACTTTACTTTCTGAGGTACCTTATGGCAGGGTGGAGGATGGTGCAACAATGTGAGATCTTGTGTTTATCGGAAAAAAACTCGACGTGGATCCTCTAAATACATGGAAAAAGAGATACCCTTCACTGGAATACTGAGCAGCAACCCTGAAGACAATCCTGGTTCTCTTCATGCTCTGCCTAAAATTTATTCCCAACTTTGGTTCTAGTCTTTGTACTTTCCTTTTGCTTCTGAAGGCTTAACTTTAAAGGACTTCCAATGTGCAGATTTTTCAACTGGAACAAAGTGAAGCTTCGCTACTGTGATGGTGCATCTTTTATTGGGGACACTCAAGATAAGGTTCATTTTTTGTTGAACTTCTCAGTCTAGTGATTCTAAGTTAGATATAGAGATCCTTTAATAGAGATATGACATCATGCAGTCATATGTTGTTATTTTTGCGGACAGAGAAAGCTTTCCCTTTGCAGTAGAGCATGTTTGATTGGTTGACCTTCCTGTGTTTCTTTGTTGGTGTATGTCTGCTAAATGTCAATTGCCCAACCGCATGACTAATGTTCAAATAAATCGCCGAAGCATTATTTGAATTGGCTAAATAAGCAAATTAGAAGAAGACTTCCATCTAATGTTAGCTTAGATTTCATTAACCATGTTGATTCTAAAGTATAAACTACTTTAACTGAAGGATGCACAACTAGAGTTCAGAGGACAGCGCATATGGTCAGCTGCAATGGAAGATCTGATGTCAAAGGGAATGTCATCCGCTGGACAGGTTGAACACAAATCTCTAATTCTACTGCTGTGTAATGGTCATGATCATTGAACCTCTGAATGTTGCTGTCTCTTTAGTCATCATTAACTCTTTTTGTACAAATTTTTTGGGTTTCTAGGCCCTTCTTTCTGGGTGCTCTGCTGGTGGCCTGGCATCAATTCTTCACTGTGACGAGTTTCGTGATCTATTCCCAAAAACAACAAAAGTGAAGTGCTTGAGTGATGGCGGATTATTTCTTGATGTGTAAGTATCAATATGCCTTGATTTTGTCCTCATTTCTCACGCTTCACTCCATGAAGCATCTCATAAAATGTCTCTGGTGGCTTTTTTCCCCTGGATTCTAGGTTTGATGTATCTGGTGAGCGGACCCTTAGAAACTTCTACAACGGTGTAGTGGATTTGCAGGTAGGAGCACATTCTATATCTCTGACGCCTTCCAGTTTCAAGCTCTGGTCGGCCAACTTTTTTATTAAATTTTGCTAATAACCAAAAGTTTATGTTTTAATATTTTCTTATGATTTCAGGGGGTGAAACAGAATCTTCCACGCACATGCACTGATCACCTTGACCCTACACTGGTATTCCGTTGCTATCAACTTGAGTCCTTGAGTTTCCGTACATACAAATCTTGTGCTCACAAGTCTGATCATGGGCACAGTAAATGTAGTTACTCATTCCCAAATTGATGTTCTTCTCTCCTAATGTTTATCCTTCCCAGTGTTTTTTCCCACAAAACTTGATTGCCAGCATCAAGACCCCCCTATTTCTGCTCAATGCGGCGTACGATTCATGGCAGGTAACAACTCTCTTCTACAGAAAGCGACATCAAGCAATGCATAGGGCAATGAATTGAGCTACCTGTGAAGATTTTAACATCATTTATATTTTTATAATTCAGATTCAGGCCAGTCTAGCTCCACCAGCGGCTGATCCCCAGGGATATTGGCACGAATGTACATTAAACCATGGCAAATGCACTTCGTTGCAGATTCAGTTTCTGCAAGGTGAGTTCCACTTTGGCATTATGTCGGGATGTAATAAAATATGCATCCACAGTGGACCTACTAATCATGCTTGTTGTTTCTGCGTGTCTCAAATAGGGTTCAGGGGTCAAATGCTGAATGTGATAAAAGATTTCTCTAAGTCTAACCAAAATGGTTTGTTTATCAATTCGTGTTTTGCCCACTGCCAGTCTGAGAGGCAGGACACTTGGTTCGCTGATGATTCTCCACTTATCGGAAGCCAGGTACAATTGTTGTATCCGATTGTAGCATCATCCTCACTTGATGAATATACTAAACACTCATGCATGATCTGAGTTAAACAGAGAACAAACACATTATTCATGTTATTCATTCTCTACGTTGATGTGCAGCCGATTGCGATTGCTGTTGGGAATTGGTACTTTGATCGAGCAATGGTGAAGGCCATTGATTGTGCGTACCCTTGTGACAAAACCTGCCACAACCTTATTTTTAAATGACTGGACGCTTCATTGGTGTTAACCCATTCGCAGGATAGCTCTAGGGAAGTGATGTATGTGAACTTTGTCAGCATAGTAATTTGCAGTTCATAGATAGTTGATAACAGACAGTAAAGACTGAAGGCTGCAGAGAAGTGCAAAAATTAAAGTCAGCTCGTCTTTTACTGTTCTTCATTCCTGTGGGGTTGCTTGTTTTAGTGGTACAGATGAAGTAACAATTTTGCCAAGTTGTTCAAATGTTCTTCTCCAATGTACCTCCCTTGTGTCATGCAATAGCCAATCCTATATTTTTCTGTCAGGTACATCTAAGGTGCCGTGCTTATGGGATCGTATCCTATGATAGTGATTTCCTCTATTTGTATAGCAATTCTCTCGACATGTTTCAGTGAGCCAGTGTTAGTAAATGGCATGCACATCTTTTCTTTCCTTTCAGGTCTCCACTGTTCCTTTTAAAGTGAACTGCAAGTTGCTTCCTAGTTTCCTGTCATATTCACGATGACAAAAAGTGGAATGAAATGTGTTATCTAGTCACATTCACAATGATATTTCTATTTATGCAATCGATGAGCAGCTAAAAGGAACGTTTTACTTATTCAATCAGTAGTTTTTTTCATTTAAATGTAAGCCTAAAAACTTAGATTTGTCTGAAACAGAAAGGCTCAATGGAACGTTGCGAGCAATATTTTTAGCAAAATACATAGCTAGTGTTACATATGGCGGAATAATATTCCGAATTGTGCGTTGTTTGGAAAATTGACTACCAGCTAACTAAGATAAAACTTTCATTTTTACATAAAAAGAGCTGGAGAAATTTGCGACGATTTTCCTAGGAGATGATCATTTTAAAGTTTCTAGACTTCCATTTTATCAACTTGTCAGTGGGATATTTACTTCCAATCTTTCGGCTGAAACAGATCCATTGAATTGAAATGAACAAACTCAATCAATGAAAATCAGTGCAAAGAAACTGGAACTTTTATCTTCTGGAAGATGCTGATGACAACAAGCGTATGATGTGTGTTAGCCATCTAATCTTGCCACAGGGATGGATGGAACTAAAAGTAAAAATTTGAGGTCTGCTCTGAATCGTACGGACAAGAAGTTGTCCCAGGAGAACCAAGACGAGACATGGGATTTCTACAGATGAAGTCACTATCTCAGCTCATGCAGGTCATGGTACTTACTAAACCTTACAAAAATCAATACCCTCTGTTGTGTCGTGTGTCTTCAGCATCCGAGAATTTGGAAAAGGAAAAAGAAATAAAAAACGAGTCCGCAACGAGACACCAAGAGGCAGAGTTGCACAAGAATGGTATTTATAATCATGATGCAACTTCAACACATATTTGAGGCATATCTGGGTGAACACATATGAGCTCTAGTGATCAATCTCATACGTTCAGTAAAATAGAAGGGAATAAGAAAAAACGATGGGAACTGCATCATTACCGTTTACAATGCACACCAGCCAAAAAGGGAAAAAGGAGGAAGGAGGAGGAGGAGGTTGTTTGAAGATTCCTTGTTCATACTTTCTTGTCTTGAAACATGTTCTTCAGAGGCTCCAAAGAAGACGAAGAATTTTGCCCTGAAGAAACAGCAATTACTTGAAGAGTCTTGCCATACATGTCATAGCCTGGTGAGGCTCGCAGAATCTGATCGTGTGAGCAATTGCTGATCAAGCCACCACCAGTCACTGAGCATGTGCCTGCTGACGGCGTCACGTCAGTGTGCTCCAGTTGAGAAGCTTCACTTGTCGAGAGTTAAACACAAATGGAGTGTGGTGGATATTCGAACCATTTCGTGACTTCTGCATCACACACCGACGGGTGAATTTTGGTTTCTTTTGTCAACTCTCCTGCAGTCGGCCGATAACCATGAGTTCGGAGAGTTTTCAATGTAATATATGGGCCATAAAATCCAACCCATCTCTCTTTTAAGCCCAAGCCCAACCATTTGTCTTTCTCCGTTATTAGCTCGAGCAACAGAGCGTAAAAAGGAGGGGGGAGAGAGGAATCGGTGACAAAAACAAAGGGAAAATAAATAAGTGTCCATGAAGAAGGGAAAGAGGAAAGGAAGAAGGGAGAGAAATTCCGGCCTGTACATGAGCCAGGCCAATTATTCGTCCGATCAAAGTAATTTTGGAAGTTAGGGCACAAATTAGGAGCTATGCAAATTTTGAACTACCAAATTCGATTAAGGAGTTTTTGGAATTGCGATTTTTGTGGAAATAGTAGTCTAGGGCACCGTTGAGCGGTGGGGCTTGATGAAACTCGATTTCGAAGTTTGGATTGTTTGTAGTAAATTTCCAAAATTTTGCATGCAACTTACGCATAACGGATAATACACGTAATGGCAAAAGACAAATGCACACCATAAATGAGCTTCTTCATAGCACTTAGGAGTTGATACGTTGATGGTTGAACGTGGTTTAGTCAAGTTTTTTGTTAGAATTGTGTATTACTTAGTCTTTAATATTGTTTTTTGATTAATTGATAGAAATGCGAGTGCGTCCACTTGAGTAACCATCATAGATTGATTTTCAACTTTTCCCAAATGAGTGATACTATTTCTTCTTTGAGTTTGTAAATTCATATTTCAATAATGAAATTGATTAGTTATGTTATGAGTCAAGAACGCGCATATTTCCTTGCATAAATAGGATTGAGCATTTATTAACATTTGCATATTATATGTGAAAATGTTAACTTTTGACTATCATTTAAATTGATTGCTTGCAAATGGATTTACGAAATCTTTTGAGAACAACTCACAAAAAGTTATTGTCTTTAAATATGGTTTATCAAAGGTTATATATTGATTTGTGAACTGATTTACGAAATTGAGTTTGAAATAGTTTGGGAAACATATTGTGATATATAAAATGTCATTTAATAGAGATTAACCAATGGACTTGACCATTGTTATTTGAATTGTGATGGTGAAAAGTCATGATTTGTTTATTAAACTTGAGTTGTGAGATGATTTCTAGTTTTGGTTGTGGATTTTTTAGAGATTGAGGTTGATAGATTATGCTTGGTATCTTTGTGAATCCATTAAGGGGTGTATGGGTATGCATATACTAGTTTATGATATCCTTGTGAGCTAAGCCATCGACTAATAATAGATAGAGATCTAATCAAGGGAGGAATCTTTGTCATCATGTCACGAGAGTAACGTGTGACCCTAGCTAGATACTTGAGCATGAAATTGATCAATGGAATGGACTGTTGACGTATGTTTTTATAATATTGACTAATGGACTGGACCATTGGTGTTTGCTTTGTTATTATCTTGAGTATTTTGTTATGAACATATTATATTAAAGTAAGAAATATCGCATTTTGGTCATGAAGATTTGTTAACTTTTGAATTTGGCGAAAGTGAGATATATTTGCGTTTTAAATGTGCATAATAATTGTTCAATCCACTTAAAAGAAATGTATAACTCACTAGGCCGTGATAGCTCATTCTTTTTATTATCATGTTTTTCAAGTCTCTTAGTTAGTGACCATTAGAGTGAGAGCATTATCGCAATAATTTTTTGAGAGCTGGATATTTTGGATATAATTGAGGTTGTGTCTTTTGGAGAAAGAATGACCATGTTGCTCCCTCATCCCTATAGGATTTGGGGTGTGACATTTGTGGTATCAGAGTTTAGGTTATGATATTTAGGTGTAGATTTTATGGGATGTTGTGTGTTAATTTATACCGTGCATTAATCTCAATCTCCTATTACTAGAATATATTTTTCATTTTAGGTCAAAATGATCATCGATCTGACTCAAGAAGCGGGAGAGCCAAAGCAATTCATACGATTTCAAGTTTGGTGGTGCGCTACCGAATCCGAGGAGGAAACTCTGGATTCTTCCTTCCTTCGAAATTTGTGTCATTTCTCATCTGCTTCGACTTTTAGGGTTTCGAGGATCTGGATTTAATGAGCTTTTTTATTTTCTAAGATATGTGCTATTGAATAGAGAAAGGCCGAAGAATCTATAGTTTTAGAACTTGAGAAAAGGAATTGATAAAGCAAAAATCAGAATGAGCCTTTGAGACTTTAAGGTGTGAAAAGATAAAGAAAGAAATGGAATTAGAGAAGCAAAGAACAATGATGGAGAGACACATTTCTCCATTCGATGCAAGTTCTGATATCGAGCTCCTTTGTTGCAAATTGGCTGTCGTTTTTCTCGCTCAACTCCTACTGAAATCTCATAATTTTGTGGAGTGCTCTCTCATCAGAGAAAATGTCTCGTTTGTCTAAGGACATTAATATTCCAAGGTGCACGAATGAATGGCGGTTTAGAGATATGGTGCTCAAGAATTTTCACTTAGTTTGCATCCCAAGGGCTTCAAATGGGAAATTCTATTATGGGAGGAAGTTCTGGGCCGAGAAACAGAGAAGTTCTTGTACTTTTTCAATCCATGTATTATACCCATCGAAGGACTGTACAAGTCAAAAGCAGTAATCTCGAATGGGGGAAAAGACCTGCGTTAGCTTGTTTGCATGCAAGGGAGAGCATGTTGTTCATGTTAAAGAGGTCACATTTGGTCAGTCATCCTTGAATCACTATGATGTGTTCATATTGGACATTGCTTCAAAAATATTTCTTTTCAGTGGGTGCAACTCTAGCATACAAGAAAGAGCTAGAGCTTTGGAAGTTGTTCGCTAAATTAAGAAAAATAAGCATTATTGAAACTGTGAGGCGGCAACAATAGAGGATGGGAAGGTTGTGGGCGATGCTGATGTTGGCAGAAACCAATGTAACGATCGAACAAAGTCATTCATGATTCCTTATTCTGGAGTTTCTTTGGTGGCTATGCTCCTATTCCTTGAGGTTTGCGGGATAAGTACACTAATGGTGCCATAAGTTGTGTACGGCGCTCACTTTGGTGCCAAAAGTTTCCGTCGGATCACTTAAGTGCCAAATCGGAGGAAAAACGATCACTTTGGTGCCACCGGCGAAAGATTCCGGCCAAAATGATTACGTGGCTTTTAAAAAAAAAAATCGACAAGGCCTTCAAACGACGTCGTTTTCGGTCCTCCTTAAGAAAACGACGTCGTTTTGCCGTCCTACATGGATGGCCTCACAAAAACGACGCCGTTTAACTCATTTGGGGATTTTTCCGACCTAGCTCGCTCGGCCGTCGTCGCTCGGCCTCCGTCGTCACTGGGCCGCCGTCGCTCGCTCAGTTGCCATTGCTCGGCGCTGTTCGGACGCCCTCGACGGCACACGAGGGAGCACCAGCCCTAGTCGCTGGAGCCTAGGTACTGGAAGACGCAGGCCAGGCACTCGTTGGGGAGATCGGAGATGGAGAGGGAGACATCAATGGCGACGCACTCGTCGGCGGCCTCCTCGAGCACCGGCTAGATCACTGACTTCGACTTGGCCGCCGAGTGGCCATCGTCGGGGTTGGGGTCGGGGTCGGGGTTGGGGTCGAGGCTGCGGCCACCGAGTGGCCATCGTCGGGGTCTGGGTCGAAGTCGCGGCCGCCGAGCGTGGGGGCCGTCGAGATTTAGGGTTTGAATTGGGGGAGACACCAAACTGCGTCGTTTTGGTGTTAGGATGCTAAAACGACGTCGTTTGAAGGCCTAAGTGATCCAAGGAAACTCCGGCGAGCCATATCAGCATAAGAAATTAATAAAAAAAAGGCTACGTCAGATTTCCGGCGGATCAGATCGGCATTGGCACCAAAGTGAGCGTTTTTTAAATTTTTTGGCACTTAAGTGATCCGACGGAAACTTTTGGCACCAAAGTGAGCACCGTACATAACTTATGGCACCATTAGTGTACTTATCCCGAGGTTTTCCATATGCATTCTAGAAGCAGGGAATTGTTCAATTTTACAAATTATTCAGCGCAAAACAATGACTCGAGGGAAACTATTTGAAGTGGTAAAAGAGCTTTTGAACCAAGAATTGCTCGACATAAATAAGTGCCATTTGTTGGACTGTTATATTAAGATTTTGTATGGATGGGCAGGTGCACCTCAATGAAGGAATGGAAGTCATCAATTTCAACTACAATAGTTTTTCTCTGAAATGAGGGCAGATCATTTAGGATTCACGTGACCTTATTAATTGAAGGAGTAGATATCTCAGTTTTTGGCCAAGTTATGAGTCTTATGTTCTGAATCTTCCAGCAAAAATGGTAAAAGTGTGTTGAAGTTCTCAAGAAATTCTACTAGACACCAAAAACAAGGATCAAGATCATCTCATGGAAGCCAGTGGAGGAATGGTGGCCGGATCTTATAAGAGCAATAGGCTGGTTCAGATATGCCGTGACTTTGATGGCGTGTCCCAGCCGTTGAAGCACTTGAATGGTTAGATATGTCAGATTTTTGGTGATACCGTTGGACTTACAGCCAATGATGATGTCTTTGTCGCTTGTAATGAGAGTGCAGTCCCAGTGTGCCCTCTCTAATGTGTATGTTCAAGTGCACGGGACATTTTATATGCCAAAATTGACCTGTCTTATAGTATATTTGATTCGAGGGCCTGCCTGACTTAAGGTAAACGCACAAAATCGATATGATAAATGGAGGGAAAATTGTCCAAAAAGTCCTAAACCTATTGCATTTTTGCCAATTCAGTCCTAAACCTTTCAATCTTGCCGATTGAATCCTAAATCTTTTATCAGTTTGCCAATTGAGTCCATCAGGCTAATTTATGCCGGAAAATGTTTACGTGGATATACAGTCAGCGCCGGCCGTCCTACATGGCCGGATCGGCGCTGATGTGGATGCCAAACTTAAAAAATGATGATTTTTTTTTTTTTTTGCTTACGGGGGAAAATTCCCCCAAATCAGAACCCTCAAAACCCTCGACAACACTGGCTCTAACCCTAATTTTCTCGCCCACTCAAAAAAGTAGAACCCCGTAGCACTTGACTTTGAAAGTTTTCTTGACGATGGCCGTCGACGGCGCTCGACGATGCTCCGGAGGAACAGGGGATTTCCGCGAGCAACATCTGAGGGGACCTAATTCGACGTGAAGACCCGATCGAGACTCAATTCATTCTCAAGATTCCTTAGCAAACTCGATATTTTGTGGTCCTGATTTTCTCACATGTCGACACTTAGCGAGCACGACAACAAGGTATGTTTTATGGTCCCAAATTAAGTGTGTGTAGTATAATATGTTCGACTTATGATGTTGGAGAGAAATATTTTTCAATGCTTTTTTTGTACTGGAAAGAGAAAACGCCGGTGGGCATTTGGGGTTGACGGATTATCTTTGATGAGGAAGAGGAGCAATTAGGTGCGAGCAGCTATTCCTTTAGGGTTGTGTTCCTAGGTTGAACAAGGATGCATTCCTGCCTTGGAGAAGGTGTTTGCTTTACAAGTGATATGGTGATGTCATCTGAAGACAATTTCCAATGGGGTCGTAAGCGTGCATGTCCACTACCTAATAATGCTTTTAGAATTATCGATGAAAATCTCAAGTTCTCTCCAAACTAGGTTTTCTAGAAAGTCTCCTTCCTTTCTTTGCATTCTAATGTTGAACCTGATAGGAAGGGGATAATCCTGTGTTTATTGAAAGTCGGCAGGACGGATCTAGAGTTTGAATTTTAGGGTGCAACACACTACGGAATAGAGATAATGGAAATCACGAGTATTGTGAATATGAAAACTAAGTCCAAAAAGGTCAATTATCAGTGTCGCCCATAAATCCAAAAAGTTTGTAGATCTAATGGCACGCGGGAGTTAGGTTGTTTCATTTGCTTTGTGCATGTATGCCAATAAACTCATTTAGCTAATAAAATAATTTTCTATGTTGACGCCACATATCTTATATTGATCGACAAATTTGATTATAAAGTTCAATCTTTTGGGGGGGTCAACAACGTTGAAATGATACTACATTAGTTGGCTAATCAAATTTAGAATTAGGCGTGCAAAATTACGGCCAATTCAAAGTTTGGAAAGAGTAAGGTCACTTGTAGATTTGAAAGCCAGGTCAGGCCAGGCTGATTCTAATCCCATATTTAGCTATTTCAACGGGAGTTATTTGGGATCCTAAATGTTTAGGGGTCGATCGACAACTTCAACTTGTTTTACATTAACATAGATTAATCTAAAGGCTTATCGTGCGTTTGTTTATATATTGTCTTTAGTTTTAGAGGACTTGTGGGGCTGCTGTTTTAGTGAACTCACGGGCGTATAATCCATTTTTTATTTGATACACAACAGATATATGAATTAGACAGCTCATGCTTTCCATGGTCTCTAAACTTTGGAAGAGTAAAACACCCTGCAACTTTGGTTCTAGAAGATAACATGTCTTTAACTTTATTTTGCTTTAAGCATGTTACTTCTCTCTCAGAACATGTTGATTTTATTTATATATTGGCTTTAGTTTTAGAGGATTTGTGGGGCTGCTATTTTAGTGAACTCGCATGCGTATAATCCTTTTTCTTTTTCTTTTTTGAAACACAGCATATATATGAATTAGAAAGCTCATGCTTTCCATGGTCTCTAAATTTTGGAAGAGAAAACGATACCTTGCAACTTTGGTTCTAGAAGATAAGACTTCTTAGTTCTACATGTCTTTAACTTTATTTTGCTTTAAGCATGGTACTTCTCTCAAAACATGTTGATTTCATTTATACATTGGCTTTAATTTGACAAAACTTGTGGGGCTGTTATTTTAGTGAACTCATAAGCTTATAATCCATTTTTTAGTTGAAACACAGTAGAGATATGAATTAGAAAGCTCATGTTTTTCATGGTCTCTGAACTTTGGAACTACTATAGTGGCGTTGACTTTTGTCATCTTATTTCCTTTGTCTAGGTGTCATGGATCATTTTGAGAACCGTTCAGCATAGATGATGGTGTTGGTCCCTCCAATTAGCAACAATACATCTGTGTTTTGCTATTATGGCCTAAATTATCTTCTACAAAGAGCAAGGACGAAGGACAATTGGGGAAGAAGATATCATGGTTGCCCAAAATGCAACTACAAAAATAGAGCGGAAAATTGTGGATTTTTTATTTGGGTTGATGTGGAAACCAGTCAATCGACAATGAGTGTGTCTAAAAATTGTTAGGGGATTATCTGATTGTTGGGGATTAGATGATTTAGCTATAGATTCTTGAGATGATACAAATCTCACAAATGATTCCCCCATAATTTGAGCCTTTGTGAACCTCCTGTCAAATTCTCTGATATTTTTCCTTCCTTCCATAAGGTCCACATCATCATCATCATCAGTCAAGATTCATACATCAATGAGGACGTTTGTGTCTTCATCTTCTGAATAGATTTCATCATCATCACTGTTATCATCATCAGCCGCTACCTCATTACCTAAATCAATGCCCTCACCATGACTAATACCCTCACTAATGCCCTCACCAGCACCCTCACCAATGCCAACACCCCGACAAACACCCTCACCAATATCCTGACTATCACATCGACAAGCTTTGTCACCTACCTCATTATCAACATATTCTCCATATATCTCAACTGCCCTATTATGCAAATAATGGAAAATTAGATCGATAATAGTGCTATCATTCCATATGTATCTCAACCCATTTTCTAGAGACTTCCTAGGAATTTTCAAATAAAGTTTTTCAAATTTACGATTTACCCCATCCTCAAGATCTCTAATGAACCTCTCATAGCTAATTGATTTGATATCAACATGTATTAAGTCCATATTTCCCCCGACATATTCCAACATTGGGCAACAAACAAGTTTTCCACCATGGAAAAGGCAAACCAACGTTGTCTTGTTGCTCATCTCAATCCTACAAAAAATGCATATATTATAAGTAAACACGTAATAGAGGGATAACATAGTAACACACATGAAAATAACAAGCAACGACATAAATAAATTTGACACGACCATGATTCCAAACAAGGGATCCATGAAGATAATATTTGTGTGCTCGAATTAAATCTATATAATTGTCGTTGTGCTTAATTGATGATTTAGGAGATATCTTGACACTCCTTATGAAAACATAAAAAGCGTATTTACTAAATCAATTCGCTAATGAATTTAGGACATTAATAATGATGGTTTTAATTGGATGGTTCAAACTTAATTTAGCATACGTTTTAATGTGAATGATGGAAGGAGTTTGAAACTAAAGTACACTCATAATGGACCTTCAACAATTTTTGAATTTCTACTACAACATTAGAACAAAATAAAAACTGTATATTCATTCCTAAATTTCATGAAATTGAACCCTGTGAATGTCTTGATGAAAAAAGGCATGTTTCGATGATTAACAAAGTTTGTGATCCACCACAATCCAACCAAGCAAGCTTTTATCACTCTTAAACAATTCTTAAATTTGCTGGTCAAGGCATCATTCACATTCACTTAAATTTCACATGCACTTTTTTCATTCACATTCACATGGATTTGATAAAGTCATCTCATTTTTTGTGAGGTAGCCAATGGAAGTTCTTGCAAAATTCCCATTCACATGCACTTTTCTCGTTCCCATAGGCACTGGTCATGTGGAGCCTTTCACATTCAACAACCAGACAACCCCAAATGCCCACCAGCGTTTTCTCTTTCCATTATAAAAAAGCATTGAAAAATATTTTCTCCAATATCATGAGTTGAACAGATTATACTACACACTTAATTGGGGACCACAAAACATACATTTTTGTCAAGCTCGCTAAGTGTCGACAGTGTGAGAAAATCGGGACCACAAAAAATTGAGTTTGCTATAGAATCTTGAGAACGAATCGGGTCTTTGTGTCAAATCGGGTCCCCTCAGAAGTTGCTCATGGAAATCCCCTGTTCCTCCTGAGCGTCGTCGAGCGTCGTCGAGCGCCGTCAATGGCCGTCGTCGAGAGTTATCCACCGTCGTTGAGAAAACTTTTGGAGTCAAGTGCTACGGGGTTCTAATTTTTGGAGTGGGCAAGCAAATTAGGGTTAGAGCTAGCGTTGTCGAGGGTTTTGAGGGTTCTGATTTGGAGGTGATTTGGGGGAATTTTCCCTCGTAAGCCAAAAACAAAAGTCATCATTTTTTTAAGTCCGGCATCCACGTCAGCGCCGGTCTAGCCATGTAGGACGGCTAGCGTTGACTGTATATCCACGTAAACATTTTCCGGCATAAATTAGTCAGATGAACTCAATTGGTAAACTGACAAAAGATTTGGGACTCAATCGGCAAGATTGAAAGGTTTATGATTGAATTGGTAAAAGTGCAATAGGTTTAATACTTTTTGGACAATTTTCCCGATAAATGGAGGGTTTGAATCTTGCGCGACCGTCTTTCGAAGTACTATTACATCATCCTCGGTGTTGTTTTATCCGATTGCTATTGCCGTTTAGGACGTGGATTCTCCGCTCTGCATGGTGGGTGCTTTCATTGGCATCTTGACAAATCTCCACTACCGATTCATGAAGATCGGGTTGTTACTGACGGTCAAGATTTATGAAGGCACCAAGAGGAGTGTCGTACAGGACATGGGACCTCCATGTTCATGGTAGATATTGCATGACGTGTATAATAAAGTTTTAGGAAAAGAGGGAAAGTATTAAAAAAAAGAGTCATAAACCTATTTCATTAATACCGATTTAAATCTAAATATTTTGATTTTGAACCAATTTAGTCATTTCGGTTAATTTTAGTTGGATATTACTAGGTAGACGCTGGGCATCTTACATGGCATGATCGGTACTAACATAAATAATTTTTAAGAATATTTTAATATTTTTTGAATTTTTTAAAATTTTCTTTCTTTTTTTCCTCTTCTTACTTGCGGTGGCCAACGGGGAGGCTCCCGCTACCACAAGCAAGGGTTGGCCTTGTTAGGGCAAGGGTGAAAGTCGGCATGGCACCCTCGCCTAGGCAACCCCTAGCCTTGCTAGGTCTAGTGAGGGAAGCTTTGTTAGCCTTATTGTGATGGCTGCTAAAGGAAAGAGGAGAAAAAAGAATATAAAAAGGAAAAAAAAAAAAAAAAATTATTAAAAGTGTTTGTGTCGATGACCGACCGTGTTACGTAAAATAGTCGGGATTCACATTAGCAATATCAAGCGAAAATTAGTTGAAAAGATTAAATACTTTAAATCAAAAAAATTAGAATTAAATTGATACAATTAAAAGTTTATGTTTAAATTAGGGTCAATACATGATATTTAGAACTTATCCGACGCTCACCTTCAGCATAAGCACCAAGTGAGGAAATTTCGCGCGGGAATGCATGAATCGAATGCCTTTGACAGAGTAAATGAAGCCTTTCGACAAACGTTGCGGTGGTGCACATTGGACCCCACAGTATTCAATGACCACAAAGAGTCGCCCACTATAGTCCAGCATTCTTCCTCCAAAAAAAAAAAGTCCAGCATATTAAATTATTGATAAAGTATATTAGAAGAAATCAGATACGTTAATTCGAGAAAAACCCATAAAAATAACAGTTCATCTCACTTATAAAGATAAATAAATAAAAAATATATTCATCAATTATGAAAATATTTAAATATAAATTATTGTCGATCATAAAGAAATTTTCTATTGGATAATTATTTCAAGTGATATAACAAATCATTTTTAAGAAAATATTATGGAATCGTTCATTTTTTGCAAAAGAAAGGAGCTCGAAATCTCTCTCTCTCTCTCTCTTTCTCTTTTCACACTTTGCAAGTATATTTTCACCTCTTTCGCGTGAATAAGCACAGGTGATATCCCTGAGATAGTACAAGGGATGGAGTACATTGTAATTTCTGCATTATAACACGACAATATAACAAAACACGAGCAATCGTACGCGTCCCATTGATTTTGCAAACATAAATTTGACCAATGTGGTTTCTAAGGTTTTAATTCAATTTTTCGTTGGGAAAATTGTCCAACAAGTTTTAAACTTATTGCACTTTTGTCAATTCAGTCATAAACCTTTCAATTTTGCTTACGATTGAGTTCTAAATCTTTTGTTAGTTTGCCAATTGAGTTCATTCGGCTAATTTATGCCGGAAAATGTTTACGTGGATATACAGTCAACGCCAGTTGTCCTACATGGCCAAACCGACACTGATGTGGATGCCAAACTTTAAAAAATAATGACTTTTTTTTTTTGCTTACGGGGGAAAATTCCCCCAAATCACCTCCAAATCAGAACCCTCAAAACCCTCAACAACGCTGGCTTTGACCCTATTTTGCTCGCCACTCCAAAAATTAGAACCCCGTAGCACTTGACTCCGAAAGTTTTCTCAACGACGGTGGACAACTCTTGACAACGGCTGTCGATGGCGCTTGATGACGCTCGGGAGGAATAGGGGATTTTCACGAGCAGCTTCTGAGGGGACCTGATTTGACGCGAAGACCCGATTCGACGCGATGACCCGATTCATTCTCAAGATTCCATAGTAAACTCGATTTTTTGTGGTCCTAATTTTCTCACATTGTCGACACTTAGCGAGCATGACAAAAAGGTATGTTTTGTGGTCCCCAATTAAGTGTATGTAGTATAATCTGTTCGACTCATGATGTCGGAGAGAAATATTTTTCAATGCTTTTTTATACTGGAAAGAGAAAACGCTCATTGTCTAAATTTTTAGACACACTCATTGTCGATTGACTGGTTTCCGCATCAACCCAAATAAAAAATCCACAATTTTCCGCTCTATTTTTGTAGTTGTATTTCAGGCAACCATGATATCTTCTTCCCTAATTGTCCTTCGTCCTTGCTCTTCGTAGATGAGATTTTAGGCCACAATAGCAAAACACAAATGTATCGTTGCTAATTGGAGGGACCGACACCATCGTCTATATTGAACGATTCTCAAAATGATCCACGACACCTGGACAGAGGAAATAAGATGACAAAAGTCAAAGCCACTATAGTAGTTCTAAAGTTCAGAGACCATGAAAAACATGAGCTTTCTAATTCATATCTCTACTGTGTTTCAACTAAAAAAATGGATTATAAGCTTATGAGTTCACTAAAATAATAGCCCCACAAGTTTTGTCAAATTAAAGCCTATGTATAAATGAAATCAACATGTTCTTAGAGAAGTACCATGCTTAAAGCAAAATAAAGTTAAAGACATGTAGAACTAAGAAGTCTTATCTTCTAGAACCAAAGTTGCAAGGTATCGTTTTCTCTTCCAAAATTTAGAGACCATGGAAAGCATGAGCTTTCTAATTCATATATCTGCTGTGTTTCAAAAAAAAAAAAAAGGATTATATGCATGCGAGTTCACTAAAATAGCAGCCCCACAAGTCCTCTAAAACTAAAGCCAATATATAAATGAAATCAACATGTTCTGAGAGAGAAGTAACATGCTTAAAGCAAAATAAAGTTAAAGACATGTTATCTTATAGAACCAAAGTTGCAGGGTGTTTTACTCTTCCAAAATTTAGAGACCATGGAAAGCATGAGCTGTCTAATTCATATATCTGCTATGTATCAAATAAAAAATGGATTATATGCCTATGAGTTCACTAAAACAGCAGCCCCACAAGTCCTCTAAAATTAAAGACAATATATAAACAAATGCATGATAAGCCTTTAGATTAATCTATGTTAATGTATAACAAGTTGAAGTTGTCGATCGACCCTTAAACATTTAGGATCCCAAATAACTCCTGTTGAAATAGCTAAAGATGGGATTAGAATCAGCCTGGCCTGACCTGGCTTTCAAATCTACAAGTGACCTGACTCTTTCCAAACTTTGAATTGGCCGTAATTCTGCAAGCCTAATTCTAAATTTGATTATCCAACTAACGTAGTATCATTTCAACGTTGTTGACCCCCCAAAAGATTGAACTTTATAATCAAATTTGTTGATCAATATAAGATATGTGGCGTCAACATAGAAAATTATTTTATTAGTTGAATGAGTTTATTGACATACATGCACAAAGCAAATGAAACAACCTAACTCCCGCGTGCCATTAGATCTACAAACTTTTTGGACTTATGGGCGACACTGATAATTGACCTTTTTGGACGTAGTGTGTTGGACCCTAAAAATCAAACTCTAGATCCATCCTGCCGACTTTCAAAAAACACAGGATTATCCCCTTCCTATCAAGTTCAACATTAGAACGCAAAGAAAGGAAGGAGACTTTCTAGAAAACCCAGTTTGGAGAGAACTTGAGATTTTCATCGATAATTCTAAAAGCATTATTAGGCAGTGGACTTGCACACTTATGACCCCATTGGAAATTGTCTTCAAATGACATCGGCCATATCACTTGTAAAGCAAACACCTTCTCCAAGCAAGGAATGGGTCCCTGTTTGAACTAGGAACACAACCCTAAAGGAACAGCTGCCTCGCACCTAATTGCTCCTCTTCCTCATCAAAGATAATTCGTCAACCCCAAATGCCCACCAACATTTTCTCTTTCCAGTATAAAAAAGCATTGAAAATATTTCTCTCCGACATCATGAGTTAGACAGATTATACTACACACACTTAGTTGGGGACCACAAAACATACCTGTTTGCCGTGCTCGCTAAGTGTCAACAGCGTGAGAAAATCGGGACCACAAAATATTGAGTTTGCTAAGGAATCTTGAGAACGAATCGAGTCTCGATCGGGTCTTTGCGTCGAATCAGGTCCCATCAGTTTTTTTCTCGCGGAAATCCCCTGTTCCTCCCGAGTGTCGTCGAGTGTTGTCAACGGCCATCGTCGAGAGTTGTCCACCGTCATCGAGAAAACTTTCGGAGTCAAGTGCTACAGGGTTCTAAATTTTGGAGTGGGCAAGCAAATTGGGGTCAGAGCCAGCGTTGTCGAGGGTTTTGAGGGTTCTAATTTGGAGGTGATTTGGGGGAATTTTCCCCCGTAAGCCAAAAAAAAAAATCAATTTTTTAAGTCCGACGTCCATGTCAGTGCCAATTTGGCCATGTAGGACGGCTAGCGCTAACTGTATATCCACATAAACATTTTCCAGCATAAATTAGCCGGATGGACTCAATCGGCAATATTAAAAGGTTTAGGATTGAATTGGCAAAAGTACAATAAGTTTAAGACTTTTTGAACAATTTTCCCGTTTTTTGTTGATGCGCTTTGACTGAAAGTCAGATTGATTTTCATGCGAAACATTGATGCATTGGCTGCATTACTAACTGAAGTGAAAGTCCATTACCCGATCGGTGACTCCTAATTGAAGTCGATCAAAAGTTCAGCGACCGCAGGTCGAATTCACCCTTTTACACGTGACATGGATGCTTTCGCGACCGGTTTCTTACACGTGTATGTTATCACCATAAGAAAAAAAGATAAGGATTCAGGCATTTCGCGTATTCAACGGGTGAATGCGTAAATAAAGAAATTTTCATGAAGACCCGGATGACAGAAGCACTGCCGAAAATGCCTGATTGCCAACCAGTTGGGTCTTCCAGATTTAGCTAGGAAATAAGTTGCATGTCGATAAGGAGGAGACCACGGAGACTCGCGCTGGCGAGATTCGAAAATTGCCGCTTTAAAAAGCCCGGCAGCCCGACAGTCTCGTCGCATGCATACCCTCTCTCTCCCTCCCTCCCTCTTTCTCTCACGGCCACTTCCAGGGGCACCCTGTGTTCAAACATTGGCTGGCTCAGTGCATTGGCAGGGGAAACTTTTGCCTTTTTTTGCCTTTTGTACTGTGCCAGAGAGATTTTGAGTGAGAGAGCCCCCTCCAACAAGAATGAAGCCGTTGTGGGTTGGGATTGTTGTGGGGCTACTCTGCCTCAGGGAGGTGGTGAGCGGGTTGAACTGGTCGGTCTCAATGCAACAGAGTTCTCCCATTTTGAAGCTCATGGACCTTCCCTTGCTATTGCCAATGACACTGTTGGCCTCACTCTCATCCAAAGTGCTGCTGCAAAAGGAGCTGGTAACGCTCTCTAAGCAAGCACTCGTCCTCATTGCTTCAGAGATCATGTGATATCAGAGTGCCTTTGCTCGGCTGTCTTCTTTCTTCTTTCATTCCCGTGAATGTGCACAGGACTGTTGTTTTTTTCCAGGACTTTTGAGTGTTAACAGATATTGTTAGAGCATGAGCTTCTGACTTCTGTGTTGGAGTTCTTAGGCCCCTTTAGTGTCCAGAAACTGAACTCATTTTATCTTTTGTGATGGCCCGAGCGACGGTCCTCGGACGTGCGCAAGGAAGGGGTCCCTCTCTTCTCTTGTCCCACATCGCCTAGGGAGGGAGGTTTTGGTTAGCTTATAAGGTTTAGGTTCCTCTAATCTGTATAACGCGTTTTAAAGCCGTGAGGGAAAAGACCGTGGCTGCGTGGCTGGGATGGCGGTTCATCCACGCCAGGGCGGGTGACCCAAAGCAGACAATATTACACAGTGGAACCCGGGATGTTACATCTTTAGTCTTGATTAAATGCATTGGTCTACGCACGAGCAGGACTGGTTTTTTAACGAAATTCATTCAAAATCCTGCACCTTGCTCCTTTTCATGTCTAATTTTGCTCTTATGTGAGTTTAGGCTATTGAAGTTGTAGATTTGCACGTGTTGTCCTATTCTTAGTCAGCATTTCTTGTGCTTTCAGTCTGCTTGGATGGAACGTTACCTGGGTATCACTTGCAATGGGGATTTGGTTCAGGAGCTAACAGATGGCTCATTAATTTGGAGGTTCGTTAAAGGAACTTATGGTCCATGATTTTGTCGCTGTATGCATAACGTAACATGCTATTGTTACTTGTGCTACTTATTGTGAATGTACAAACTTCGAACTTCAAAATGTTGTCACGATTTCATAGTAATACGTCCCTTATTAGCCCACCAGAAGCTTGTGGGCACTTGTCTTAATCTTCCTTTTGTATAATTGAACTTTACAAGACATATCAAGTCTTACTTCATATCGTTACGACGAGAGATGATGTCTGATGAGTGCCTTTCTCCGCAATCATAAGACATAACAAAAATGGCAGTAAAGTCAAACTATGCGGTCTCATTCATTAGAGGTCCTCTGGTGATCTATCTCAAAGAAAACATTGTGAGTCTTGTCTCAGCAAATTACTTACAAAAAGCAAAACGCTTGATTTTGCCTTTCCCCCAGAGTCGGAAAGATAGCTGATTACATGATTGAAACTTTACTTTCCGAGGTACCTTATGGCAGGGTGGAGGATGGTGCAACAATGTGAGAACTTGTGTCTATCGGAAAAAAACTCGACATGGATCCTCTACATACATGGAAAAAGAGATATCCTTCACTGGAATACTGAGCAGCAACCCTAAATACAATCCCGGTTCTCTTCATGCTTTGCCTAAATTTATTACAAACTTTGGTTTTTAGTCTTCGTACTTTCCTTTTGCTTCTCAAGGCTTAACTTTAAAGGACTTCCAATGTGCAGATTTTTTCAACTGGAACAAAGTAAAGCTCCGGTACTGTGACGGTGCCTCTTTTAATGGGGACGCTCAAGATAAGGTTCATTTTTTGTTGAACTTCTCAGTCTCGTCATTCTAAGTTCGATATAGGGATCCTTTACTAGACATATGACATCATGCAGTCATACGTTGTTATTTTTGTGGACAGAGAAAGCTTTCCTTTTGCGGTAGAGCATGTTTGATTGGTTGACCATCTTGTGTTTTTTGTTGGTGTATGTTTGCTAAATGTCAATTGCTCAACCGCATACCTAATGTTCAAATAAATTGCCGAAGCATTATTTGAATTGACTAATTAAGCGAATTAGAAGAAGACTTTCATCTAATGTTAGCTTAGATTTCATTAACCATGTTGATTCTAAAGTATTAACTACTCTTACTGAAGGATGCGCAACTAGAGTTCAGAGGACAGCGCATATGGTCAGCTGCAATGGAAGATCTGATGTCAAAGGGAATGTCATCTGCCGAACAGGTTGAACACAATTTCAACTTATCCTACTGCAGTGTGATTGTCTTGATCATTGAACCTATGAATGTCGCTGTCTCTATAGTCATCTTCAACTCTTTTTGTACGAATTTTTTGGGTTTCTAGGCCCTTCTTTCTGGGTGCTCTGCTGGTGGCCTGGCATCAATTCTTCACTGCGACGAGTTTCGTGATCTATTCCCTAACAAAACAAAAGTGAAGTGCTTAAGTGATGGCGGGTTATTTCTTGATGCGTATGTATCCATATGCCTTGACTTTGTCCTTATTTCTCACGCTTCGCTCCATGAAGCACCTCATAAAATGACTGGTGGCTTTGTTTCCCTGAATTCTAGGCTTGATGTATCTGGTGGGCGTAGCCTCAGAAACTTATATAGAGGTGTAGTGGATTTGCAGGTACGCGCACATTTTATACCTCCCACACCTACCAGTTTCAAGCTCTGGTTAGCCAATTTTTTTAATTAAGACTTCTGCCATTAATCTAGGTTGCTTGAAGAATAGGGTCACATGCTGTATCTCAAATCGGTTCGGAATTGTTAAACCATTTGAGGGTAGTATGTCAGCAAATCACGATATCCGATGCGTAGAAACAGCATGTATCTTTGCCAATTTGGCTATTAGCAAAAAGTTAATGTTTTTAATGTTCTCTCATGATTTCAGGGGGTGAAACAGAATCTTCCACGAACGTGCACCGATCGCCTTGGACCTCGCCTTGACCCTACACTGGTACTAGTTTGCCATCAACTTGAGTCCTTGAGTTTCCATGCGTACATATCTTGCGCTCGCCAGTTTGATCATGGGCGCAGTAAATCTAGTTACTCATTCCCAAATTGATTTTCTTTTCTCCTAATGTTTATCCTTCCCAGTGCTTTTTCCCACAAAACTCGATTGCCAGCATCAAGACCCCGCTATTTCTGCTCAATGCGGCATATGATTCATGGCAGGTAACAACTCTCTTCTACAGAAAGCAACATCAAGCGATGCATAGGGCCATGAATTGAGCTACCCATGAAGATTTTAACATAATTTATCTTTTTATAAATCAGATTCAGGCTAGTCTGGCTCCACCATCGGCTGATCCCCAGGGATATTGGCACGAATGTACATTAAACTATACAAAATGCAATTCGTCGCAGATTCAGTTTCTTCAAGGTGGGTTCTGCTTTGGCCATATGTCGGGAAGTAATAAAATATGCATCCACGGTGGACCTACTAATCATGCTTGTTTGTTTCTGTGTATCTCAAATAGATTTCAGGAGCCAAATGCTGAATGTGATAAAATATTTCTCTAAGTCTAACCGAAATGGTTTGTTTATCAATTCGTGTTTCGCCCACTGCCAGTCCGAGAGGCAGGACACTTGGTTCTCTGATGATTCCCCACGTATCGGAGGCCAGGTACAATTGTTTCATCCAATTCTAGCATCATCTTCACTTGATGAATATACTAAACACTCGTGCGTGACCCGAGTTAAACAGAGAACAAACACATTATTGATGTTATTTTATTCTCAACATTGATTTGCAGCCGATTGCGATTGCTGTTGGGAATTGGTACTTTGATCGAGCAGTGGTGAAGGCCATCGACTGTCCATACCCTTGCGACAAAACCTGCCACAACCTTATCTTTAAATGATGGGACGATTAATCGGAGTTAACCCGTTCACAGGATAGCTCTAGGGAAGTGACATTCGTGTACTTGGTCGGCATAGGAATTTGCACTTCATAGATAGTTGATAACAGACAATAAAGACTGAAGGCCGGTGAGAATTGCAAAAATCGAAGTCAGCTAGTCTTCTATTGATCTTCATTCCTGTGGGGGTTGCTTGTTTTCATAGTACAGATGAAGTTACAATTTTGCTAACTTGTTAAAATGTTGTTCTCCAATGTATCTCACTTGCGTCTGCACTAGCCAGTCCAATATTCTTCGTCTAGTACATCTAAAGTGCCATTCTTATGGGATCGTATCCCGCGATTGTGATTTCCCCTATTTGTATAGCAAGTCTCTAGACATGTTTCGGTGACTTGGTGTTAGTAAATGGCATGCTCATCTTCCCTTTTTCAAGTCTTCGCTGTCCTTTTTACAGTGAATTGTGAGTTTCCTGTCATAGCACTCTATCAAGACGAGTGGAAGCAAGGATCACTCGTAAGTGGAGTGAGATGTGTCGTCTAGTCATATTCACGATGATATTTCTGTCCATTTAATTGATGAGTAGCTAAAAGGAATGTGTTACTTATTAACCTGTAGCTTTTTCATTGAGATGTAAGCCTAGAGACTTAGATTTGTCCGAAATGAAAAGGCTCATCAGAATGTCGGGAGCATTATTTTTAGCGAAATACATAACTAGTGTTACATATGGCAGAATAATATTCCGAATTGTAAAAATTGACTAGCAGATAAATAGAGGAATCGATGTTAGCGTGAAGAGAGCTAGAGAAATTTGCAACGATTTTCCGAGGAGAAGTTTATTCTAAAGTTTCTCAGCTTCCATTTTATGGACTTGACAATGGAAAATTTACTTCCAATCTTTCTGCTTAAATATATCCATTGAACTTTAAATGAACCAAATCAATCAACGAAAATCACTGGAAAGAAACAGAAATCTTCTGGAAGATGCTGATGAAAACAAGCATGTGATGTGTGTTAGCCATCGAATCTTGCACACACAGAGATGGATGGAACTAAAAGTAAAATTAGAGGTCTATTCCAAATCGTACGGAAAAAAGTTGTCCCAGGAAAACCAAAACGAGAAAGGGAATTTCTACAAATAAAGTCACTATCTCAGCACATGCAGGTCATGGTACTGACTAAACCTTATAAATATCAATACCCTGTTAAACTGTTGTGTCATGTGTCTTCAACATCCGAGAATTTGTTTAAAAAATAAATAAATAAATAAAAAATGAGTCCCCAACGAGACACCAAGAGACAGAGTTGCACAAGAATGGTATTTATAAATTATAATCATGATGCAACTTTACACATATCTGAGGCATATATGGGTGAACACATATAAGCTCTAGGGATCAATCTCATACGTTCGGTAAAACAGAAGGGAAAAAAAAGCAGAGGGTAATAACTGAATCATTAACATATACAATGCACACCTGCAAAAAAGGAAAAAAGGAAGGAGGAGGTTGTTTAGAGATCTCTTGTTCATATTTTCTTGTCTTAAAACTTGTTCTTCACAGGCTCCAAAGAAGACGGAGAATTTTGCCCTGAAGAAACGGCGATAACTTGAAGAGTCTTGCCATACATGTCAGAGCCTGGTGAAGCTTGCAGAATCTGATCATGTGGGCAATTGCTGACCAAGCCACCACCAGTCACTGAGCATGTGCCTGCTGATGGTGTCACGTCACTGTGCTCCAGTTGAGAAGCTCCACTTGGTGAGAGGTTAAACACAAATGGAGTGTGGTGGAGATATTCGAACCATTTCGCAACTTCTGCATCAAACACCGATGGGTGAGTCTCAGTTTCTTTGTCGACTCTCCCGCAGTCAGCCAATAACCATGAATTTGGGGAGTTTTCAAAGGTATGAACATTCTGCAATTGAGCAATGCCGCTCCAGTGGCTACTATTACCGCCATCAATATTGCAATAATAGCTGTCAGAGGGTCTATTTGGCTTTGGAGCTGAATGGACCTCTGTTGGACAGATATCTGAGTAGCTCCAATTCCAATTGTGATGTAGAGCAGTATCTGAACTTGCCGATAGACCCATGGTAGTTGAACATTTTAACTGCTGAAAGCATAGCTCGCCCACCAAACCAGCAGGTTGAAAACAGGCGATGAAGTTTCCATCATCGACTATACCGGGCCTCTTGAATGAGAGCTCAGGAGATGGAGTCACTCTCAGATTCTGGCTGCTACTTGTGGAACTGGCCTGGGAAAGGTTCGGTTTAGTGGATGCAACAGAGGCTTCATTGATTGCATGAAACTTTTGTTGGTCACTGTTTTCAACCTTGGAAAGGGGCATGTGGGTATTGGGGTCAATCCCATTTTTCCTGAGCTTCTTCTTTATTCTGGAGTTCCACGAGTTCTTTATCTCGTTGTCGGTCCTTCCAGGCAAATGCGCTGCAATCTTTGACCATCTGAAACAAACACCCATTAAACTCCTTCGTTTTGGAGATATTTTTTGGTGATTGAAAAAAAACAGATAATATGTATGTTTAAGTAAACTGTTCTTGGTTTTCAGTTTTGTCCCCATGAAAATGGATGATAACTGTTTTGAGAATCGAAGTCCTGTAGTGCAAATGCTACCTGTTGCCTAGAACTGCATGGAGTTCAATTATCAAACTCTCTTCCTGCTGGGAGAATGTACCTCTCTTCAAGTCGGGCCTTAGATAGTTTATCCACCTTAACCGGCAACTCTTCCCACATCTTTGCAAGCCTACATAAATTAATTATGACATATGAAGCTGGGCAAAGAATAAAGAAAATCATTCTCCACTTTTGCATTATTACGAAGGTGAAAGGACTGACTTGTTTGATTTACCTGCAAGCTTTGGGACTGAGCTCCAACACCCGAGTCCAAATTTGGTGATGTAGTTCAAAAGTTTCTCATCTTCCTCGGGAGACCACAGACCTTTCCTCAGCTTCTGTTTGTGACAGCAAGAGTGTCTTCCCATGCAAAAGTGCCTAGATTTCCGGGAGAATCGCTCTAATCTGTGAGGCAAATGAAATGGAGAATGTGTGAAAGGAATATTGTAGGCAGAGACAGCGATAGATGTCGCAGAAGTGAAGTGTGAGTGTCGTAAACTAGTCGAGTTTATAAATAGCCCACCGGAAATAAGAATTGCTTTTTTTTTTTTATTTCTTTCATCTTTTTTGAGGGGCTAAGATTTCAACAAATTGCAAATTTGCTTTGCGGGCATTTGTTGCCTGATGAAGATGTGTATGAGCTCCTCGTCAGCATCATGGGGCAGACGGCATCATCGATGGACGGTCCAGATGCAGGTACAGTATGACCTGCATGAGTCCCATCAGAGGTTTTAGTCTCAATGAATGTGTCAACCTAGTGGGCCTACTAAATAGATATCATCATTTGACTATCTGTGTAATCACAAGGATTGCTTGTAGCCTTGTAAAACAAATGCTGCAAATCGGAATGCGATGGTAACCGGTAATTGTGAAATTCATTCGCTCCATGAATTCTAATTTAGGAAACATTTACGGTCTATTAACAAGCAAGTTACCTAATTATATCAGCAGATGCTTGAAGCATTCTCGTCTCTTTTGAAGGAAAAAACGGATTCAATCAATATACCCCCCTCTTTTAGGGCCTATTTCTGAACCAGATACTGGTCAAATACAGCTAAGCCTCATTCCTTGTGGCTCTTTCGGACAATTTCCGAATATCATGAACGCTTCCTGGAGTTCCATAATAGGTCCAAAAGCAGAAGTATTCTCCACATGTTAGAGACATGATAGAATAGGAGAAATGGGACATATCTCACTCTCTCATAAAGTTGCAAGAGTTTAAAGAAGGCTTAGTTGTAGCCTGATATATAATTGTCTATTTAAGAAATGCAAGGGTCAATGGTAACTGTTTCAATAATAATTATAACAAGGGATGAACCAGTGAAGTTACAGATAGATTTTCGTTCCAAAAAATAACTAAAGACTCAAAATAAATCTAAACTTTGAGAGATGGAAAAACACAAAAACCAGAAATAGCCTCTTTTGCTTTATCTCTGGCAAATTTCCTCTCGGTTCATTGTATTTTCAGAGGACTCTGATTTTTCATTCTGCTTATGCCTGAGAGGTTGGGTGATGAAGCAAGACTAGGTTAAAACAGAACATTAAGAAACTTGTTCAGTAGATCCAGAACATGTTGTACTGTACATGACAAGTGCAACTATAATATGAAGTTAACTGTAAGTGTAGTTTCAGAACTGAAGTCATCCACCTGAAGTCATAACTATGAAACCGTTTTGCATGCTCTCAAAAGCAAGGAGAAATAAATCAAATTCCGTAATGTAACTTTGCACTAACTATTATTTTTCTCTTCTTTTGTCTGGACATCATGATCACAGTAAGAACTGGTTATGAGATTTAATGCCAATTTCTACCTTCTCTACAGAGTTTGTCTTAAATATTGCACAAATGTATTTAAATGAGTGGCAGCTTAGGAAATGAATGAGAAGCAACAGCTGCTATGTTACGTTTAACTGTATTTTCTGGGATTGAAGCTGTACAAAATCATTACCAACATTACGATCGTGGATGAGAATACACTCACAGGCAGAGGGAAGAAGAAGCCAAGAAATCGTTAAAACGGGTTGGAGTTTGGTGAGAAATTTCACGCCTCCATTATTATATACATTGAAATGCTAGTACCATTCACATTAATCACTGCTGTCAGTTTGTTCATTGTACTTCCAGACATGAAACTTCCTTGACCTTTGCTAATTTCCCGATTGAGACAAACGCTTTAACAATTTGACTCACATATGAAAATGAAAGTAAGTCCAGATATCTATCGTGCTTATGAGAAGAGTAATCGCTGTTACAGGTAGTTAACTGCCGTGACCCTTTCTCTCCCCTTCCAATCTAGATTAAAAATTTGAATAATAAGCCGACTTTATCGATGGTTAATCTGTCAGTTCATTTAGTAAAGTCGGTGCGGAATTCTCTAAAAGGTGGTGTTTACAGTATTAATGCTTGGAATAAGCGGAGATATTCATTGTCAGAACCGGGGAACCATCTTCTGATCTCATCATCACCTGCACGCGCCAATACATGTTGGTCTTGTTACTTCCATTTTCAAGTCAGGGTTTAGTCACATATGCAGACTATTTTTACGACTTGAGGATCTTGCTGTCACTGCTGCTGACTGCTTTATTCAGATATAAAGATGAACTTCAGAAGCATCATTCCGGTATTACTTTGCAATACGCTCTCATGCTCAAAGAACCACAGTGAGATGTAGATTCTGATATCTTTTACGTGCCCTTTTTTCAGGCCATCCATCATACTTTTTCGCGAAAGTGTAATGGATACGACCTTGGTGAAGCAAATTAGAGGCCAGTTGTGATGGTTAGTTATGATGGGAAATAAACCCGTGCTTTTGATATCAATGAAAGGAAAGACTTCAACCTGGTTCACAATCAAATTGTCATTTGAATAAGAGGGGGACATAATCTACATGTCTTTGAACAAAAATTTCCTACCCCTAAGAGTCATCAATTTCCAAACACTTTTTGAGTGCAGAGCGAGACAACTAATCGACAAGGAAGCTTACGCCAGTGGCACTGTAGGCGGCACACCGCGTTCTTACATATAGCAGATGTCACTATCCCTAGTAGAATCACATCTGGTATCTAATAGTATTTACACATGGATCGGATACCTCACCCTATACACAGTACAGATGAGGAGTCAACTGCTAAATATAGGCCTGGGGTCCTTTTTTTCTCTCTCTCGACAATCATTATTTGGCTAAGATCGACAACATTGGTGTACATGGAGGCTGAATAATCAGGGTCACCTTCGAGATGATGGTCCTGAATGCTGATTCATCCTTCTTAATTGGCCCATTTAACAGTAGATGGAAACACAAGCACATGGATGCTTTACTAATCAAAATCACAAGAAAATTGTTAATCGTTTTGTCTTGTCAAGACCCAAGAGCAATAATGACAATAGCATGGCCATCGTTATCGTGACTATTCTTACCATTTATGGAAGCTTAAGATCTCCAGGGCAATGATGTTTAGATGAAAACTGCTGTTCAATCTCCACTTAATTCCTGTATTAGGCATTCTAATGAGTTTTAGCAGCAGTAACCATCTGCAAAGAAGGAGGGTTTCAAGGGGTGGCTTTGGTTCTTGTCAAACGGTAAAGGACAAGGATGGCCCCAAATCACAGTACGAATTGACTTTATTAAGAAGGCAACATGATAAGAAGTCTTTCCATCCTTTTTCAAATCACATCAATTATCAACAAGCTTTGCCTGGTTGAAGTGCTTCCTTGTCCTCCTTTCTTTACATAATTACCACCTCACTTTTGCTTTGTAGTGGGAAGTGATGATCAACTTTTCTTGCAACACTTAAGTAATTGCTTTTTCTTAGGTTTTGGGAGGAAGTGTTTGCCCTTAATTTCACTGTTTGAGATTCTCAAATGAAGCTCTAGAATGTCTTCTTGGAAAAAGCAAAGTCACTTTTCTTATGAACCTCGTGTCCTGCTCTTATTGGAGAATGGTTTGATTAACACGCTAAAGTTGAAAGACATTGAGCAAATTCCTATGAGAAACTTCGATTCTTGGGGACAAGTAAATAATGCCAACCCTTCATCTCAATACATATCTTTAACCACCACAGAAACCTCTAGTTCTCGCTCAGTGTATATATTAAATTTATCATTCACACTTTTTCTTTGCTTCACCATGATGTTTTTGACCGTATCTAGGACCTTGTTGCAGTTGTTTATTTATGGGCTTCTAAAACCGCAGTATGAATTGCTGCGCTGAAACCTCTCCGTAGGCAACACAGCTGAATTTCAAGATGATGAATAGAGCAATATTCTAGTTCCTTTTCGATTCTAGATATGACAATATTTTGTTCAGTCTTGACAAATTTAATGTGAATGAAAGCCATTTGCTCCATTTGATGGCTTCTTATGACTTTTATTTCACAGTGGCAGTAGTCACAGAGAAAAGGAGAGCATCAAAGGCCATCATAATCATATTAGCTCCATCAGGTAGCAGCTAAATATCTTCACTTGCTATAAAATGGTTGGGACTAGTACACGAGGTATTCTTGCTCGCCTAGACCGTACACAGAGTCAAAACCCCGTAAAGAACTTTCCGGGCATTTTGCTAGTCCAGCAAGACTTCTGCCACTTGAAATGTTGCCCTGCTATAGATTTCTAAAATCAGGACAATGGAAACCAATATGCCTCAAGATTCTTTGGCTCGACGCACCATGACACCCACGCATGAGCAAAATGATCAGACGCAACACCTGTTAGATGAGCTTTGCTTGCTTCACTAGACAATTATGTACGTTAGTAGGAGCTAAGATTTCTGAAATATACTTCCACATTGTTGAAATTGCCAAGTGCCAACTGCTGAGGATATCATCATCAGCACGAGAAAAGATCTAGTCTCTGTATAGGCAAAATTGAAAAATAACTCTTATGAAACACTAGGAAGCCAATACAGATACTATTGATTCAAACATATTAAGAGTTCAGGCCAAAAGAGCACCATGCATGAACAAGAACTTAAGACTCAGGTAACACTAAATTAGCTCAGTACCTCTAATTGAGATGCTAAAATGCCAGACAGTGTTCTTTTGAATTTAGTGTTCCAAGTGCAAGTCATAATCAGTCATTGCAGAAGCAGCCAAGTATCTTAGAATTTTACATAAAAGATCAAGTCGTCAAGCTTTGTTTGCTATCAAGTATAGTGTAAGAGAGCAGACTTGCACTTGGAAAAACACATTGCATTTAATGTGATTGAGGAAACATTTCTTTATTATATTTATACATCAGATTAACAAATGATGCTTAATTTGTTATGTAAGACAAATCTAAGAGTCAACAGTAAAATAAGCTTCCGCCGCCAACCGAAATCTGTGCTACGGCTAGTTGAACGACACCTAGTTCAACTGGTCATCATAAATTTTTAACCTCGTCGACCCAAACGAGGGTTTCTAGTTGTGTAACAGAAGTTGCAGAGAAGGCAAAAGAGGGAAATCTTCAATGGTGTTACTCGACCAAATAAATGCCTCTCCATCAAGGACCAATCATGAACTGCATACAAAACATCAAGTTCAATTATTTCTCGCTTCAGCCCATAAACAAAGATGATAATTCGTCGAAGATAAATATCTCAGCTGCCACTTACGTGCAATCTTCTCTAACAAATCTAGTACTGTTTCAGTCAACGGAATCAGCAACCCCACCTACATTGATATCAGAGTCTGGACAAGCAGCTTGCACCAATGTAGGCTTTTGAAAATCACCAATTCTTGCTTGGAACTAGAGTAAGGAAAGAAACCATTAGAGGCTAATAATTGTGTATCATACTACTTCACTCAAGTTGGGAACCCATAAGAGGTAAGCTTATTGCATTTTCCTAATTTCATGACCATTCCACCACTGTCTCCTTACAAAATATTCTTGTCAATGGTGTAACCCCATAATTGAAAATGGTAGTAAGTGAACCTCATTAATGGTAAACCCATAACAAGTAAACTCTGCATCCCATTGAACACCCCAACTAAGTAGACACCAACTAACCTGAGTGGATGTATGATTTGTTACGCAGCTGGCACTATTGACATTTTGCATCGATTCCTTTACACTGGAAGGGATGGCTGCATCTGTATTTTCCATAGTACCCGGCCCTACAAAGGCAGAGGTATTTGACCCTGTTCCTGGCTTTAGAAGAGGCACTCCTGGAAATGGAACTAAGGACGACAGACATGGCATCGACATAGGAAGTCCTTGACAAGGAAGACCCATCGATGGAAAGTTTGGTGCAGCTGTACTGTGCAAAGCAGTTGAGGCAGACACATGAGGCACAGGGACATGTGTTCCACAATTTACACCAACCATGCCCATACCCAAACCCATCCCGATACCCATTGGCGCAAATTGAGCCATCTGTGATGGATGTATGTGCTGAATTGCTGTCGGAAACATCATTGGTGGCATGTACAAGCCATTTGCCATTGACATCATCTGGTGAAAGGCGAAATGTACAGAAAATGCACCTTAGGAGAGGTCTAGTTTGTCTACGAAAAGGTCAAACAATCATATTGTTACTTATTTTAAAGAGAAATAGAGAGGAGGCTGGAGTACCTGCACTTGGAGTTGAAGTGTCTTCAGATACTCAATGGCCTCATCAAGCATAGATGCTTTGTCCACCTTCAATAGCAAATCAACAAAATCAGCAAAATAAATGTGTTAAGACTGTCAAGTAGTAAATGATTCCCTTAACAGAAGTCTTAATGTTTGAACTGCACCTAGCTCATGCATGGAGTATTGAGTGTGCATGATGAATATCGACACTCCAAGCAAGGAGTGGCAGATTTTGGTTGACGGTTTATGCGTGATGTTCAACTTGACATCAAAACCCACATTTAGTTACAAATTCTAGTTATAAAATACCAAACAGGTTCAATTAAAGTTTAACCTCAAATAGCGAAATTTATCTTGAAAGGTCATGGAACAAAGTGCAAAGCTTTTTTTTTTTTTCTTTTTGTGGGGGGGAGTGTGTGAGGGGGTGGGGAGAAGAATAAGTCATGAAGCAAAACAATCAAGCACATAATTATCAACCTTATTGCAGTTTGGTATAAGTTCTTGCAATGCACGCATCTTCTCATTGATCCTGTCCCTCCTTTTCTGTTTATGATGGGGCAAATGAATTTCCATCAGACTATGATAGGGTGAAGAGCAACTTTTATGACAAGAACTGCTAATATACCGACAAAAAAGAGAAACCATCTATATGCAATACAATTGTCGAATGCGAGGTACATCCATACCCTTTCAGATAAATTATGTACTTCGGCTGCTCGGCTTCTCTTGGAACTAGTACTGCAAGCAGCTGCTGCTGCTGCTTTTTTCACGCCAACTGAATCTTCATCAACATCCTGCACATAATTACAATTCTTCTTAGAAAATGAAAGATTAGATTCATGAGGACACCTCAAAAAGAACATAGGTGGAAACATTAGACTAACTTCAGCAAGGGCTTCAGAATTGTTGGTGCTAGGACATTTCCTCTTTAAACTGCACGATGGAGCATCTGAAGCTCTCTCTGCACTGTTTCCTGAGCAAACAGAGGAAGTAGAAGCAGCAAGCTCTGTCATCTTCTCATTATCTGGTGATCCTTTACTCGAACTGGCACAACAACTTTGATCAGCACTTTTATCATTCTTCAAAGCATCTCCTTGGCAAATCAAAGGCTTTGAGGCAACCATCAGTTGCTCCCTTTGAACTTGGCAATTTGAACTTGCTTCCGTCCTTGGACAAACACTCAAGTTGCTCGCCAGATTATCAGCCATAATGCTATCATTAGTTGAAGAACACTTCTCTTTGCACGCAGCTCTGTCCAAGATCAATGAACCGGAGCCACTGGCTCTGGCATTGTTCTCTATATTGGCATGGGAAGGAGTGGCTACCCTTGCAAAATGAGAGAAGTTGATAAAATTAGAATTTTTGGCAGATGGTGTTGCGTCCTTAGCTTGACCTTTTTCACTTGTAGATCCAACTGCTAATCTCGGTAACCGACTAAAGTCTCCAAAAGTAGAATCATAGGTGATACCACATTTACTAGAGCCCATAGTATCCATGACTCCTTGCTGAAGAGATGGCATTGCTGTATTCATTCCCATTCCAGTTATCTCAACGTCTGCTGCAGAAGGAACCTTGGCACCGTTCACACCCGCTGGACCAACATCTTTATTGTTACTCTCTTGGGTCGAATCAAAACTATACAGATTGGAAAGCTCATTTACCGGGACACCTGATAATTCAGGCAGGAAATCAGAGCAGTAATCATTTCGCAAAGGTTCATTGATGGGACAACTAAACCAAGGAACAATGTCCTCATTATGCGTCAAACACATTTCTCTGGGCGGTGAGGACATTGGGAATTCACTCAACCCAGAGTCCGGCTCTGCCTCAAACTTTTTAGAATTCGAAGCAGCGCCATTGCCCACATCTTTATCGCTAATCCAAGGGCTCTGAGAAGTGAATTCAGACAGTAAACCAAAACCAGGTTGGCTCTTTTTGGGCCTACTGGACTGTCCTTGCATCACGACCTGACCATTCTCCCATATAAGCTCAACAAACCCATCCTCTGGTCTGCATATAACACACAAATTGCGCATATTGGGAATCATCTTTATAGATGAACTTGGTACAATAATTCACACAAGCATGAATTTCCAAAAAAAGTGGGGGATAAAAATAACTCACATGAATGACAGATCTGCTGAACACGATTGGCCCTTGTCTTGTCTTGAATTAAGCTTCTCTTGAGCCCTCCTAAATAGCTCAAACAATGGCATTTTCAAGAGTTTTAACCACTGGCTATGTCCTCAAATATGCATCAAGCCACAAATTGGACCTTCCACAAACATAAAGAGGCAAATCCTCAAGAACCCGGAAACACAGAGTCCACAAGTGCTCAGAACTTTTCTCTGCTTGAGCATAACCCCTCTTCAAGGCAACTTCAGGAGAAGAGAAATTAGTAAATAAACAAAGAGCGCTCCTTTTATAGTCACAAAATTGCAGTGAAGTCGTTATCAGTACGTCTAAAATGGTTAAATGTAGTTTAATAAGCATAATCAAATAATATAAAGATTTGGGTCAAAACAATTCTTTAATGCTATTAAAGGACGCCTTCAAAGGAAAAAAACAAAAAAAACAAAACCTCTGTAAATTGAGTACTTTGTCGGAGGAAAGTGAGATCCTTTGCACTTTATTGTACTAAAACTTGGATTACCCAGAAAAGATAAATCCCCACAGATTAAGGAAGGATCACGCAGCTCATAGAAAACCGCCGAAAAAAAAATAGAAAAAAGACCTGTTCTTCCACAAATAAGCAAGTGAAAACACCAGAACCGAATGCATATGACCGCGAAGGGACGAACTTCGAAGCCCTCTCGAATCAGTCGAAGTACAAGTAACTCTGATCCACATGCACTAAAAGTTCGAAGATGAAGAAGGAGAATCAGAGAGATTTGGAGATCACGAACGGTCCAAGTGGGACGTGGAAGACGGCGAAATTTCTGCGGAATTGCAAGAGAGAGAAGAGATTGCCGAGAAGATACACGGAAGTTCGTGCTTTTTTGGCGTTTAACTTGGGTCAACAGTGACTTGCTGCTGCACGAGGAATTTTTGTCTAAATTTCAAGGGGAAAACAAAGAATAAATAATTATAGAATCACAAAATCTATTTTGCCAAAAGGAGATTGATACTTGTTGGGCAGCGTCCTTACGATACTCGTTCATTAGTAAATTAAGGAAATTGATATAATTTTCAATGTATTAAGTATTCTTATGAAATGTTAGATCAATTTTTTTTTTTAAATGAAATTTTTACTTTCATAGCATGACACTTCACAATATAACACAAGAGCCACATCCGGTTTAGTTATTAGTATATTTGGATTGATGACTTTTGACACATTAATCAAACAAAAATTCATATCCCGTAATAATATATTCACTAGAATAGGGTTAAAAATATATTATATTTTTCATTTTTTTTTTCATTATTTTCACGTGAGATTCATTGAAAGCCGCCCCTTTTTTTTCTCAAGTGTTTGACCTAAGTATCATACACACTCAAAAGATCAAATTTGCAACCCCTATCGTGTTGATGTGACTAGTCTAACACAAGGTTGAAGATCATAATCGATGCTTAATCAACATGTCGTATGATATAATCACCCTACAAGATAATGTTATCTTGGGGTTGTAGATTTCATTGCTTCGATAATGTAAAACATGGAGAATCATATCTTTCTTCCATCCTCTTCACTTTACTAATGATGTGTGGGGTAGCCCCTTTTCTTTCTAGCTTACTTCATATGCTTGACTTTTGGATCATTATAATGGAGTCCTTGACTTGCTCGGCATGACAAGATTTTAGAGAAGATTTGCAATTTTGTCAAAAGTAGTCCTCATGATATTTTGTTAATATTTTTGTGCTCAAAAATATATTTCTAAATATAATACACATGCTTTGGAAATGTGAAAAGGTAACCTTTCTAGTATCTATATATTATTCACAGCACATGAAATTTATCATGATTTTGATTGTCTTGTTCAATGCCTAGAAGATACAATCTTATCGTAAATATTTGCCGTTAATTGGTCTCTCAAGGATTTAGTATACTTTTGCCTCCATTCTTGCAAGATTTAATTTTTCTTCTTTCTTTTTTAAAAACGTTCAGTTCTTATGATCTTTGATTTGTAAAAGGAAAAGTGTAAATGGAAAATTATAAATATAAAATAATATAAAAGAGAGAAAGGGGATTGGACATTGGTCAACAAGTCATAAAATGGCTTGTAGGACCAATCATGGGTCAACCTCCCCGGCGCTTCCAAGAGTTCATGATCACCTTCAATTGATCACAATCTATATAAAATCATATTTAATCTCATAATCTTCTAAAGATTTTGCTCTCCCCCTTGATAAAGGCTGCTGAATTCTCATTATTGCCCCTCCGTCCCTGGCACTGAACTCAAGGCCATTCTTGACTTTTCATGGATAACTAGCAGACACCTAAATCCCCCATTTTCATACAAGGCGGGCCCGGAAAAGATGGTGTCAGATAAAGCATGACGGCGACTGATAGGAGCAATAATTAAAGAGAACAGAAGAAGTTTAGAGATGATGATTAAGTCATTAAACTTAATTAAGAGGAAGAGAATGTTTGTCTCTCTTGCTTCACCACTCTACATAGAGGGGAAGGTTAAGAGGAAGGATTTTCTTTAGTCAATTTTTTTATTTTCTGTCTTCCATGATGGTAGCAATACTTTCAATGTCAATCCACTTTAAAAAATTGGTAATCCAACTCCTGCATGTCTATGTAATTATCTCTTACCTACTTGGCATGTTTATCTAAACATCCAAGTTATTATAGAAACTATATTAGCAAGGCATGTCTTTTTAAATATTTTTCTTGACATATAACTTGTCTTAGGGATACTTGCTCTATGAAGAAGTACATATTTTATTATCATTGTCGTTCTGACTGTTATTTGGTACCTATTTTCTAGTTAATTTTCTTACCTTTGTTAACCAATGTAATGCAATTATCTTCAAATTTTATGTCTAGAGTGTGTTCTTCTCCCTTCCTCATTAAAGAAGCTATCCACCAACCACGTCTCAAATTGGTTGGATACGATAATAGACAAATAAATGTAAGTAAAAGTGAATATCGATAATGTTCATGTTAATGATCCATCTATCCAGGGTGTGTTGGACGAATATGCCCCTTTATGGTCTATAAGCAAATCCATATAGAGAGCATAGCAGACAATACATTTAATAGTATGCTAGGATCAAAGTATAGCTTAGTTATTGGATAAACCTTGATGAGAATACCAACCCTCTCCCTTTGTCATTTACGGAAGTTGGAAGAGAAAGGAAGACCCCCGTCTACTTTATGAAAAAAGCCTCTCCATTGGTCTTTGCTCTATCTAAATCAGTAAGTCAATTAGTCTCTCCCAATTGTAGAGTAATTCCACTCAATAATAGCATAGTGAAAGTAGGGTTGATTTAATCTTTCATAGATTCATCGTTAATTGAATGTAGCATTTCAAGACGAGGTCATCTTATATCCAATTTAGATGTGGAGTGGGGGACAAGAGTAGGGTCGAGTGCTCTGGACACAGATTTTAGAAAACACGCTCAATTTCGATTTTGTAGACAATAATATGTGCCAAGTTGATTAGTTAAAGCTATTGCCCAGGTAAGCATTGCAGTCCCTTGAACTCTCTCTCTCTCTCTCTCTCTCAAACATGGGATGTTGCCATCACAGGAAAGGATTTGAAGCAATCTTTTATGTGGCCTCAATCTCAGCATCCCACGTGACTGAAAAGAAGATAATATTGAGAGGAGAGACACAGAGAGAGATCAGATCAAGACAGATGAGAGAGGTACGACGAGGTGGAGTCAAACTGCTCCGCGATTGTCGCATCAAACGAGTCCCTCCGACTTGCTCTTGTCCATTTAAAAAAAGGAAATAGCACTATCTCACACAATTCATAGCGAAAATACACTCTTTCATGCTTAATCTAATAAATAAAAAAATTAATATTACGAAAAATCTCAAATTAGTATACTCATAATAAATTTATTCAAAACTAATTTTCTGACTACAAAAAACCCGTAACAAATTTATTATTCGTTAGTTTCCGTTAAATTGAACTAATACAAACTGATATAATTATAACAAACGGAAGATAAAACCCAAAACTGATGTATTTAACTCAATAATTTAACAATAAAATTTAAAAAAATTAACAAAGATAAATTTATCACAAGTTTACCAATTTATAATTTTTTATGGTAAAAAAAAATAATTTGAGATAAATTTGTTATAAGTGTATCGGTTTTGGATTTTTCATAATATTAACCCTAAATAAAATTTGAAAGAATTGATAAGATTAGCTCATCTTATATACTAAAGATTGAGATGAAAAAATATATTAAGCCGCCGCCAACCAAGTGTTACCTCGGAACCATCATTTGGCTGTACCTTCCGGGGAATGCAAAGCATGGACCACCGGGCCAGCATCGCGGCCATCAGGCCTGGGGTCCTGCTCCCGAAGGAGTCTGGCGGTACCCCACTGGGGGAGGAATCTTTATCGAGCCCCAACCCTGACTCTATCAAGTCTTTCCTTGGTGTCACCCTTTTCCACTTCTCCTTAGGGGTTAAGCCCCCGAAGACTGCCCTCAGGGTGGCAGGAAAAGTTTAAGGACTTATTCAGGTCCAAAGCCTATCACGCATTTAAACTTGAACAATAGTTGTGAATGTGAGAAATCAATGAGACAAAAGGATTCTTGTCAATTGAGTGAAGTACTAGTCAAGATATTAGCAAGGATGAGATTTTCGTTATTGCAAGATCTTGTATATATTAAAATATTTATATATTGAACCACATCTTCATTTAATTAATCAAATTTCTAAAATAGTTAGCTGTGATTTCACTAAATTTTGCTTGATGTCATGGCAGGAATCCTGATTTTAAATCTTTTCAAGCCACTATCCCTCTCTTATTTCATATTTTCACACTTAACTTTTAGTCCAAATTACAACCTGCGGAGTTGGCAAAAGCATAATGTATTGTCGACACCTTGCAGGAACAAAATACGACCACATATATCTCTCTCTATAAGAAAGGAAATCACATAATGATATAGTCGGTTCTAGTAATAAACCTAATGTCGCCAACTAGCAAAGGTCAAGTCGACCTTTGGTATGGGCCTTCTACTCCATGAGTTAACCGACATCGCAGTTATGTAAAGTCGGTGGCTTGGCTCTGCTAATCTTCAATCAATCAATCAAAAGGTTTGTCTAATGACCAGTCTCTCACCAATCTATTTAAACCATGTCCATAACATTTACAATCGATATAATTATTAGATGTTAAACAACACATGCATTTAACATCTTAAACTTTTAGAGCATTTGGTAGTTATCTCATAAAATCTCATATGACATTAGAGTTGATAGTATATTGGCGAGTCCATAATCTGTTTCAATGTTTGGTCAATATCTTAAGGAAGGAATCTAGCATTTGTTTTTTTATTGTGACACCTCGGCTTCGCTGGCATTCTTTTGGGCCGCCAGGTGTAACCTCCCTTGGCGGATTAGATCTTGGAAAGACATTCTCTCTTGGGCCTCGAAGTTCTTATCCGGTAAGGATTTCTTTCATAGTATTGCGCGGTTCTCTTTTGGAGCTATGTGCCATTTGATTTGGAAAAAGAGGAATAGCATCATTTTTCGTGGTGAATCCTTGGTGGTTTCAACTTTAAAAAATCACCTTATCAAGGTTGACAAGGACAAAGTTATTACTTTCAAAAATGTTTCTCTTACCCCAAGGAACAAGAAACTTCAGAGAGGGTGGGGCTTTGACCATTCGGTGTTTTCTCGCTCACCCGTTTCTCTTTAGTAGCTGCTCATGTGCTTTGCCTCACTTCTTAGCCGGCTATAGGCTCTCCGTTCTTCGTCCCGCTTATCAAGTGGCCGAGGGTTGGTGTGCCTTGTAGTTTCGCTTTGTTGTATCTGCTGTTGCTGTCTAGCTTGTTGTTTTGTTGTTGCCCTCGCGGCTTTTACATCAGCTCCCTTTCACTCTCTCTCTTGTTTGAAGTTTGAGTGTAAGTTTTTGGCGCCGATCTTTTGTATATTTGTCCAAAGCTCAATATATATTCTTACCTTTTACCAAAAAAAAAAAAAAAAAAAGAATCTAGTGACCAACACGATTTCTAAGTATGGGCATTGTGGTATAGCAGCACAGCCCCAATGGTAGACGTCATGGTTCATTTTAGAGAAAAGAGATTGGGGATGAAGTTGGGTGTTAATGGGATTCAAGTTAAGATATTTTGATGTAGAAGGTTATCTGAATTGAGGGGGAGTAAACCTAATACTAAGCTCACATCTAATATGGAGATTGTTGAGATGCACGTTTGGATTGTATTCAAAAGTTCTACATCAGAAAATTGGTATTGTGCAATTAATGTATCATAGTTAGCCCATAAAGTTATGAGCCCATTAGGCTATATTAACTAATCACCTAGTACCAAAAGGCTTTACTTAGAAGTATTCTAGTGACTATGAAAAGACATTTTCTTCAATTGCACGTCTTACTTATGTTTGAAGTCTTCTTTTTATTCTCACTATTAAGCAATTGCCTCTATTCTAGATGAATTTTAAAAATGTCTTTCTTAATGGCAATTTTATTGAACCTGTTTTATATAGACTAAAACAAGCTCCTCGTGCATAGTACTCTAGTTTAGTTCCACAGTAGAACTTTACCTCGGTTACATAGAGTATAATGTAGACTGAAATAGGCTCCTCATGCATAGAAGTAAAGCTTGGAACCACACAGTACTCTCCTTGTGCATGGTACTCTAAATTTAGTTTTGCCATGGAACATCTTGCATTCAAGTCCAATCCCTGTGACAATGTTCTCTTCGTTCAATGAACGTCCCATGGGTATATTTTGCTACTACTATATGTGGAAGACATAGTTATTACTGGCGATAATCGTATCAGTATTACAAAACTCCAATAGTATCTCAATCAGTATTTTGGAATGGAAGATCTTCAATGACTCGATTACTTTCTAGGCTTGGAGGTTGCCTCAAATTCCTCTGGCTATTATCTTTTTCAAGAAAAATATGCCACTGATATTCTTTCTCGGAATAGTTCTCACTAATGCCAAGATTGCTACAACTCTCACTAAGGCAAATGGCAAATTTGATGACAACAATGGGATTGCTCTTTCAAATCATACACTATATCGACAATTGGTTGTCAATCCTATATATCTCACTATTACTCATCATGATATTGCCTATGTTATTCATGACCACCAGCGTACGACTCACTTTGCTAATGTTCTTCGTATTCTTAACCATGTTAGTGGTACCATATTTCATGGTTTTAATATTTCTGCTCACTCTATACTAGAGTTAAAGGCTTATTCTTATACTAAGTAGGTTGGTAACCCTCTTGATCTTTGCTCCACTATACGCTACTACTTCTTTCTTGGTAGTTCACTCCTATCATGGCGCATCAAGAATTAGACCATTGTTGCTCAACCTAGCACCGAGGCAGAATATTGTGTTCTTGTTGATACAACATCATGATTGATATGGTTGCAGCGGTTATTAGAAAACATGAGAGTCCGTCATAATGGCGGAATAGTCCTTTACTACGACAATTGGAGTGCCATTCAAATAGCCCATAATGATGTTTTCCATGAGCACAAAAAGCATGTTGAAATAGACTGTCATTTCATATAATATCACAAGCTTCATGGCACTATATGACTTGTTTTCACTTCACCTGTTGATCGGATTGATATCTTTACAAATGTACATCCATCTGAGCGCTTTCATTATCTTTTTTATTTAAATTCTAGTTGACTTCTTCTATGTCATTTCATGTTTGGGGAGATGATAGAGATTTTTTTTTATTGATTGTAATTGATATCGTAATATTATGTTATTTTAGATAGTCATCCTGTAAAACTTATAAATAGGCTCATAGTCTTTATTATTAGACATCGAAATACACTGAAATACCTCAAATCTATCTCTCGCATTATTATATTTTTAATTACAATCTTTACTAGTCATTAGCTGGCACGATTCAACACATTCGGGTGTGGGGTTGCAAGTCACTTATGCGCACAACGACAACCAGAAGGATAAGGTATCCATGCAAGTACAAGGCAACGTTTCTGAGAAGTCTATATCGAAAGCTGTAAAGGAGGAAAAAACAGATAGAAAAGAGGATAACTTAAATAAATGCGACAGAGAGGTGGTACATAGGACGTGAGTATTTACTCACGTAGTTTAGTGCAAAATCTAATTAATTAGTTATTTAGTAAATTCAAAACACATCATTGTGCGCATTCGTATATTTGCACATACACGATACATCCACCCTCTTTCAAAGACAAAGTGCATTTATTTCACAAAAACGGATGATTTAAAATATAATTTCCTAAAATTAATTATTTGTATCGTTTAAAATAATTAATTAATGAAAAATATTTCATTATTAATAATGAATATTTTCGTAAACGATTAAATTTTTTTTTTGTTTATTTTTATAAATGATTATTTTTAGGAAAATATGTTCAAATCATCAATTCTTCATGAAACAAATTAAGCATGTACATGAGCTAATGCATTCTTAACCTATATTAAGCGTGCTTCTTAAACTCTCGTTCACATGTAAGTCACAATTCGATATTATATATGTGCGGTTGTTCTCAATTTGGCTTAAGTTAATGGGAAATAGGGTACTTGTAAGAGCACCGAACGTGCTTCTTTAACACTCGGCATTATGAAAATACAGAAATAGATCCGTTAAATCTCGCTAGAAGTCAATCAAATGGACGATTCATACGCATAGTGGGTATGAAGACGCTCGCCGTGTATGTAAAGGCGATATAAAAGTTTTCTTTTAGGAAAATACAATGAAATTGGGGATTCATGGGACCAAGTACGAATCCATTTGCTTTCGTCTGTTCAATTTCCCAGTACCTACAGACCATGCTTCCTGCTTCCCTGCAACCTGCACATGTGTCTGACACTCCAGACACCACCAGATATTGTTAAAAAACACATCCTAAATTTTGACATGTCCAGTTGCCCTCCCACATTTGATTAACCTCTTATCTGTTTTTCGTTTTTCGTGTGCCAATTTGCCAATATTTAGGGCGTGTCTGGTTTATTTATTCATCCACTTTTTCTTGTTTCTCCTTTACAATGAACAAGCAGCATCACAAACATTGACAAGTTTAATGGAGAAGGCATCTAAGAATCCTTCTTCGATGACCTTACGATGCTTAAATCCAGTGTACAGACAAAGAGGACTGCATTTTGATAATTTGGTTCTCTTCTAAGTTGATTAGGGTATGCTGTAATGGCTTGAAATATCATTTTCTACCCCCATACTCAGATGTCGTTGGCGGTGATGATGACGAAGGTGATGGAAAGCTAGCTGCATTCGTGCTCATCCATTAGTATATAAGGGCCTTGTGACTTTTAAAGTTGAGGGCCAACATAATGTGTTTAATTAGAGTGTGGTGGCTGACATAACTGATTTTTAAATGTGGAGCATCTATTTCTCTAACTTCCTGGCATTATTCTCAACTATTCAAATTATCATATTTTTATGAGTATATTTTTTTTGGGTACTTATTAAGTATATTTAGTTTAGAATAATTCATGTCAAAAGAACGTGTTAAATAGTGTCATAAGGGCCATAAATTGCACTTTGAAAACATACATATCTCTTTTTGAGGTAAGTGAGTTTTTGGAAATGTGTGATTGCTCAATTTCCATAGTGTATAGATCCATGTTTTTACTATATTTTAGTAGCTTTGGCTAGTGCTCTTGAGGCACTTGTTAATAAGATCCATTTTGAAATATCAATTATACAAAACATGATAAAAAGTCAATGTTTTATGGAGAAATAGAACTCTTTCCTATTTAGATGTCAATGTTGCGCTTGAAATGAAGTCTAAACTATGATAATATGATATTTTTACTTAATTTGAATCACATATATTTCTTTAACTCTATTATTTTCCAAATGTAATTTGTAAATTGGGTCAATGCATTTGTTTGTGCTTTTTCCTCTAAGTAGTGTTACCTTTGCAAGCATTCGGTTCATGTGCGCAGCTAGATTTGATGGGTCCACATGATTCGTTAGCACACTTAAAAGTGAGCTCACATGAGGTAGTTGTATGCAATAATGACTCCTGTAAGTATGGTGTGACGGTGCTTTCATGTTGGGCCAAATAATTGTACTTTGCTACTTTCGATCAATGGGTCAATGCTTCCACTTAGAATGGGCCGTATGTTTTCAATCAGAAATCACTTTGCTCTCAAATTGCCAAATTATTTTGAAAAGGAAGCCCTTAGAATTCATTTTAATCTGAAACGCCGGAAGCTTGTCAAATTTTATGACACAAATATAAATAGGTGAAATTGACTAATCAGTTCACAACCTACTGTAAGGATGCCAGTTGAGATGGAAGTGATTTTCGGTAAAAATGATTATAAGGATTACAAGGGAATTTCGTACAAAGATTTAGGATAGCAATATTGAAAAAATTAGAATTGAATTGATATGCATATTAATTAGATAACTTTCCCAAGATAAATATGTATAAAGACATGTATGTTTTTCATAACTTCTTTTAATTTGACTTCCATATTTCAAAGTTTTGAACGAAATGAGTAGGAAAATAATTATTTTTTTCTTATTTTAGACAAATGGACCCAAATTTGGACAAAATGGGGTTGACTGAAAATCTTAAGAGGTAGTTTGGAAAGATATCATCTTCAAGAGAAGCAATAATCACATTGATTTGATGATTTTGATTACTCTTGTGTCACTAATGAGATTAAAAATATTCAAGAAATGCCAATCTCTTGCTATTGTATTTTTTTTAAGGCTCAAATGTACTTGGTCGTGTGGACTTTCATCAATAAATTCATCATTATTTGATCGATTTCGAAATTGCACATCTTGATTGTGTGGGGATAAATACCAAAAAAGTCTTAAACCTATTGCATTGGTACCAATATAGTCATAAATTTTTCAATTTGACCAATTTAGTCCTAAACCTTTCAATATTGGTACTAATTTAGTCCATCCAGCCAATTTTGGCCGGTTGGCACGACGTGGACGTCGACCGATGGCCGGACGCCGATGTAGCAATTTTTATGATTTTTTTGAAATTTTTACTAATTTTTTATTAATTTTTTTCTTTTTTTTTTCTTTTTCCTTTTCTTTTCTAGTAGTGGCCGGCGAGGGCCACGAAGCCCTCCCTGTCATCGACGAGGCGGCTTAGCCCGAATTTGGGCGAGGCCGGCCTCGCCCGGCCTTGCCCGCGGGGGCAAGGCCATGGCGGCCATCGCCGGGGTGGAGGCAAGGGCCGCGAAGCCCTCGCCAACTACCGACAAGGGTCGCGGCCCTTAGTCCTCGCCTCCGCCCTAGCAATGGCTGCCTTCACTACCAGCGAAGCCGGAAACACAAAGCTCGGATTTTTCCATCCTGCGAAGCGAACCCGCAAAACCCATTCCTCCTCCCTCTCTCTCTCTCTCGAGCACCTCTATTGAACCCACCATCTCCCGCAAAAGCTTCGGGAAACGGCAAAAAGCCCCGATCGAATCGAGAGAACTTCCCCCTTCTTCTTGCCGGGATTGGAGGAGAGCGGGTGGTGGTTGCTTGATCGGGGGGAGCAATGGGGGACGCGAACGCCGTGGCCGGCAACCTGGCCCGCACCATTGCCACCACCTTGGACTAGAGCTCCGCTCTCGACACTCGCCCGGCCGCCGTCTCTTTCCTCGAATTCGTACGCCCTCTCTCCCCTTCGCCAGCTACGGGCGAGGTTGCCTTTGCCCGCGGCAAGGCCTAGGCGAGGCTAGCCTCGCCTAGATTTGGGTGAAGCCACCTCGCGGTGGCTTGGGAGAGCCGGGCGAGGGCCGCGACCCTTGCCCGGCGGCGGGTAAGGGCTTTGCGGCCCTCGCCCGGTGGCCGGTGAGCCTCACCGCCGAAAAAGAAAAGGAATAAGAAAAAAAGATAAAAAATTAATAAAAAATTAATAAAAATAAGAAAAAATAAGAAAAAAATCATAAAAATTGCCACGTCGGCGTCCGATCACCGGCCAATGTCCACGTTAGCACTGGCTAGCCAAAATTGGCCGGATGGACTGAATTTATACTAATATTAAAATTTTTAAGACTAAATTAGTCAAATTAAAAAGTTTAGGACTTTTTTGGTACTTATCATTGATTGTGTGCAGATTGTCCATGATCGCAATTTGATCTGTTAATCAATGGTCATTTTCTGAATGCAATTAAGGTGCAAAACATCTAACTACTAGCAAAAAAAAAAAAAAACAGTTCCTTCTTGCTAGTAACAATAATTTATTTATTTTTAAATTTGTAAAAAGCAAGGTGAGATATTTACAGCCTAGTATATCCATATTAATGGGATTCTAGAAAAATGGTGTCCAAGAAAGATTACTTTGATCATGAGTAATCTACACTTATTAGAATATATTTTATACAAGGGATATTTCATGTATTACCAAGAAGAGTTCGCATATTTAAAATTTAGATTATTATTACTACTACTACTACTACTACAACACATAATCATTTTCATGCAAACGATTGGTGTAACATCCATGATTTCGACCCATAAGGATTGGCTATGGAATCGGTTTATCGATGATGAGGATCGGCCATGAACCGTTCCAAGGATTGGTCATGGATCGATTGACCCGATTGAAAGGTAACTAAGGGATTTAACCGTGTTTTGATCAAAGAATTGGCTACAGATTGATTGAGGGATTGGCTGCAAACCAATCCAATGACTACGCAAGTGGACACGAGCCATTTAGCCATAGAATAGTTGCTCGACCATAAGGGTTGATCGGGGCACAATCATGTACCACCGCAAATCAATAGATGATCATAAATTGATCCTAAGCAATCATATTCCAATCGTTGGTGATTTCACTTGGTCATGTACTAGCCATGATCAACCATGAGTTGATCCTGTGCGATCGTGTGTCGATCACAGATCAACCAATCCCACACAACCACATGACAACCAAGAATCGGCCACGAACTAAGTATGCTCAATCATGGACCAATTGTGGACTGGCCATGGGCCCCTTGTAGTGGATCACGAACCATTCAAGATAGGTCTCGAATTGAACTGGTGACCTTCCCATTAGGCTTTGTGCCAATCCATGAGCCTAACCTAGTACTAAGCCATGGACCGGCCTTGGACTAGGCCTTCCGTAAAACCATAGACCAAGCTAAGAGCCCAATAATGAGCCAGGACATGCGCTCGGCCCTACACTAGGTTTCGAGCCAGTCATGAGCCCAATCAGATAGGCTCCGTGCCTGACTAGAGCCGGCCATTGAGTTTGTGCAATAGTCCCTCGACCTAGCCCAAATAGGCCATTTTTGCCTACGTTAAGCATACCAAGAGTAGCTTTGCCACAAATCTCGGATGGGTTAGAATAGTCAATGAGGGATGTACATGAAAAGCCCTTGCTCAGTATTGTTTGCACTTCCAATGGTCCAATTCCCATGTATGCCCTATTCTTTGGAAATGGACTAAAGAGAACACTCTAGAACCTCTTGGATCATTTAATGATATGGGTGATTCATCACTTTAGGTAGCCTTGAGAAGATTTGGAATCATTACTAAAGATTTGTCTTGGGGATTAAGTAAGGGACTCTTAGATAAATGTACTAATAAAAAAGATATATAATGGACAATTATTACTATCCCAAAGCTTAGGTATGCCAAACCACCCCCTTAGGGTGCCACCTCTTCAACAAGCCTTAATGGCCAATAATGATGCATGAGCTTAAGTGATCCAATGGGAGGGAAACAAGTAAGCCTTCAATCATTCCCATAGGCCATAAGATTGCCACACAACCAAGTTAGGCATGCCACCTCAACTAAATAGCCGTGCCACTCCAAGAAAGATGATTGGGCCATTTGGACAAGTAATGATGAGATTTGAGCCTATAAATAGAAGAGCCACCCCATTCATTCTCATCCTTAGCTCACTTCCTCTTCTTTCTCTCTTTCCTCTTGGCCTTACTATCCTATTGCCTCACCGGACGGTCCTCTCTTGGTAAAACCACTTCTAGTTAATTGAAGGTAAGTAGAATCTCTACTTCTTGGTTAGGGTGATAGTCTATGTCATCAAGTTTAGTTGTTTACACACCTGTGCTAAGTTTTATGCATGTTGATGATTGAATGCTCAAGTGTTTATGTTTCTAAGTGGAATCGCGCCCGGGTCACAAACAAGTCTCACTTAGTCTTAGACCGACATTGAGGTGTGTCGGTTTAAGTCGTGAGTCACATTTCTCATAATTTGTTGCTCTCTTATTTGGGCTTATTTCATGTATATGTTGATGATCGGTTTTCCCATGCCTTTATATGTAAATGGAATCTCTAACTCTTAACTATGGCAATAGTCTCAGTCATTGAGTTTAGTTATGTACACACTCATGCTTACTTTTATGCATATTGATGATTGATTGCTCATGTGTTTACATTTCTAAACCGAATTGCACTCTAGGTTACATATGAGTCTTGCTTGGCCTTAAACCCGCATTAAGGCGTGTCAGTTCAAGTTGTGAGTCATGTTGCTCGAACTTGGTTGCATTATCATTCGGGCTTAGTTTGTGTACATGTTGACAATCGGTTTTCTCATGCATTTGTATGTAAGTAGAATCTCTAACTCTTGGCTAAGATAATAGCCTATGTCATTGAGTTTAGTTGTGTACACACCCATGCTTAATTTTTTGCATGTTGATGATTAATTGTTCATGTGTTTATATTCCTAAATCGAATCATGATTCAGGTCACAAACGGGTCTTGCTCGGCCTTAGACTAGCATTGAGGTGTGTTGGTTCAAGTCGTGAGTCACATTGCTTGGACTTGGTTGTAATCTCATTTGGGCTTAGTTTGTGTACATGTTGACGATCGGTTTCCTCATGCCTTTGTATGTAAGTAGAATTTCTAACTCTTAGTTTGGACGATATGTTACGTCGTCGAGTTTAGTTATGTGCTCACCCATGTAAATCACATATATGTTGTAATATTCTTTTGTATGGTTTGCTCATGTTTGCACGTTTTAGTGCGTCTACGCCTTAGGATGAGGTCGAGATTCGCTTGGCTTGGAATCGACATCAAGTCACGATGACCTAAGCCCATGAGACCATGGATCGGCATTGAGGCATGCCGGTTCCATGTCTCATTTGGTACAGGGATAATGTGACATCCCGATTTTTCTCAATTTTATTTTCAATCAATTGAGTTGACTTGGAATTGACATCACCCTCGGGTCGGAAGCTCACAATGACCTGTCACATACCTTATCGGGATCATGAGATAATTTTGTGGACTTTAATTGGACTCAATTAAAGAGAATTGAATGAGAAATTGTGAGACCATGGATTGGCATTGAGGCATGCCAATTCCAAGTCTCCCCATCTCCATCAACTTCATCTTCTTCATTTTTGAACAAGGGACACCGGATAGCATGGATATTCCGTTGGCTGTGATGAATGCCATTTTGGGTGAAGGCGTGGCGAATCTTCCCGATGGTAGAGTGATCAACGCATCGCCCCCGGCCTCTTGGGTGACTGACCCTGAGGATGTGGGATCGTCGAACGGGGCCGACCAGTAGCCTTAGGACTATTCCTCTTTTTGGCGGACCAATCCATGTTGTGTAGACTAACCCCTTTTTGATGCACATAAACTCTGACCCATTTTTTGGTGTATATAGTCTCTGGATCCTGTTGGTGTATGTAAACCCTGGAATGTTGATGTATGGAAGTATGTTTGTTTGATTTTGAATTGATTTTCCTACTGTCCTATCCCGTATGTTTTTGTCAGGGGTTTCTTAGCACATTCCGCATGCGCATAATCAATTAAATGGGGTCGGCGACACTACCTGGGATTGTCGCATTTACATGACCATGGCGGGTTGTTCATGTGTCTCGGGGTTCGGGGCGTGACAGATAACTTAAGTTCACAAGTTCTTAGATTGGCATTAAAGCATACTGGTTTTAAGTCTTGCTTGGTACAAGTATCGGCCTAAGCATGCGATTTGAGCCACAAGCCAAGAATCATACCCGGCATATTGTATAGTATGTAATGAGGGCCATGGCACACACACTTGAATAAGCACACCCTTAGGCCTTGTATACATTGGCTAAGAGGAAATAAAAAATCGACTTGTGTGATATATGACATGTGGTCACATAGAGGAAGATAAATGATGTAAACACATCTAGGTTGTATCAAGGGAAAATCCTTAAAGAGGATGGTCTAGGAACACACCTTGAAGAGGATATGATGGATTGTCACACCCCAAACCTCGAGCGCGTGCCCATCCTTCGGTGGTCGATAAAACTTGCGATGTTTCAAGACACGTCGCCAACCCATTCAATTTTTATGCACATGCAAACCCATGCAAACTAATCCCCTGACAGAAACATACATGTGATAGAAAAACATGACAACAAATTTCAAATCAAACACATCATTAAAAACCACAACCTGGTTTATAAACAGAGGCCAACTCTAGAGTCTAAGTACATGAGGTCTATCTTCAAAAGAACTTCTAAGCCACACATGCTTCTGACCCTTCTGCCTCAAGCTCCAGGTTCTTCACATTAGGGACCTGAAAAGTTAAGCCCACAACCGGGTGAGATAATGTCTCGGCAAGTTCATCCCTTAAACCCCGACTAGGAATGAAATATGCCTAAAGGCAATTTATGCACATACAAGACAGAGGACTTACCTTGCCTTAGTTCCTTCCTGCAAGTTAGTATAATTCATATACTCAACCAATCAATTCAAACCAAATCATCAATCAATCGATCCACTCGATTCAATACCAACAATACCATCTACAAATTCGATCGATACAATCACTGCTCACCCAAGCTTAAATAGATTGGATAGCTCACCAAAACTGATATATAATAATAATGCTCACCAAAGCTGAAATAGATATATTAATGCTCACCAAAGCTGAAATAGATATATTAATGCTCACCGAAGCTGCTATATCTATTATTGCTCACCAAAGCTACTATATCTATTATTGCTCACCAAAGTTGCTAGATAATATTGCTCATCAAAGCTGCTAGATAATATAGTTTACCGAAGTTGATAGATATCTATAATACTCACCGAAGCTGCTATAGTATACTGCTCACCGAAGTTGACATATCAAGGCCCACAGGCTAATATAGTATATTGTTCTCCTTAATTGACAATTCACCATTTTTATAATACCCGATAAAAATAATCGTGTGTGGGTACACCATCGGCCTAAGTCAAAATACAATAATTTCATTTTAAAAAATCTAACCATTTAATATAATCCACAAAGATACTTTTTGCGTTATAAACCGATACCCGGTGTTTTCTTATTAAATACCGAAATTACACAATTTTGGGATAAATTCCTAAAATTGCAATTATCAATCAAATAACACAATTTAACATTCAATTAAATAAACCAAGCACACCATTGCAATCAGCATGAAATTCCGGTCACCAATTATTCCGGTCTAATTTTTGGAAAATAATAAATAATTAAATAAATGCTAAAAATAATCAAATAAATACAATTCAATGCCGAAAATAGAAACTTAGGCTAGAAATGCCTAATTAAATACCGAAACAAGCCTAGAAAATTTCCAAACCAATCTAGATAATTAATACGATCTATTTAATCTCTAATTAAGCCAATTTAATCACCTAACATGCATAAACGAGTAATTAAATCGCCAATTCGTTCTAACTAACCACCCAAACCATATTTAGCCTAAACTAATCAAACTCTTAAGCATCATTAACTCCATAAGATGAGTTTAGTGAGTAAACTCATCGGTTTAGCGCAAAAATCGGTTCACGGCGACAACGATGCAACGAAGGCCGAAACTCGGGCTTACGACGGCGCCAACAGGAGCTCGGGAGGGCTCGAAAACCTTGCTAGGCTCACGGCCCAGCTATTGTCTTCAATCTTGGACCAAGCTGAACGGATGGCTACGGCATGACTTCGATGCAACTGATTGGTGATGGACACAAGATGGGCTGGACGTGTGTGGGCTGCACGATCCAGCGGAGAAGACAGGCGGGAAATAGAGGGATGGTGGGATGACTTCGTGGGCTGTTGGCGTTGGGGGTTGAAGACGTGGACTAAAGTGTGTGGGCGTGAGGCAACAAGAAACAGAAAAGTGGAGTTGCTTCGATCGTTGTTACTAGTTGTTGACTTGGTGGAGAGGGGACAAGTAATGGTGGAAGGCTTGCATGGGGCGTCGACTGCTAGCAACGGATGAGGGGAAATGGAGCTCGCGGATGTGGCGTCGAGGGAAGGAAATCGGTCTGGTGGGGTAGAGGAATGTGTGGGGAAAATGAAAATAAAACAAAAGTAGAGGACTTCGTGGAAGGGTTGCTCGCACGAAGAAGGAGGAAGGAGAGAGAGAGAGATGTCGGCTGGTGGGGCCCTCCATGCGTGAGTCTTTAAGAGAAAAGAGAGGGAGAGACGTGCGAAGGAGGGGGAAGCAGCTAGTGTCTAAGAGAAGCTGAATGGGGGAGGGAAAAGATCAATCAAAATATCCCAAATTTCATCATGTCTTGGTCCCCACAAGCTTCCATGTTAATCCATATTGTCCCCCTATAATTTCTTGCACATTAAATTCCATAAATAGCCGAATTGGCGCCAAATGTTCCAGCCCCCATACCAACCTCCAAATTTCACTCAATTGGACTTCAAATCCTTCAATTTGATGTCCAATTTTGCTAAGGAAGAAGTCCATACAAATTCCACAATTTTCCTTCGCCAAATAGCTCACTAAGGAGGCCAAACATCCACTCAATTTGGCCCCTTCGAATTTCCTTTCTTTTCCGAATCGTCCGAATTGATTTTTCATAAAAATCCCAAACTTGTCGAAAATTCTTCAAAGGATGAATCGATGTTTCTAAAATAAATCATGACATGACGAAACTTTCAATTTCTGAAATCGAGTTCAAATTCGCGGTTAATTTTAATCTGACATGATTTTAACGTGATCTAACCTACCGGGTAGTTTTTAGAAATTTTTAGTGCAATTGACTTGTGGTCTATTATTTTCAAGCCACATTGTGCATTTTCGACTAATAGGCAACTCTCGGTTGTCGTAAAAATCTCAAGATTTCAATTACGAGTACCGGGTATCGAATTGACAGAAAATTGGGTTAGTGCCGTTCGACGCGAATTTTGCAATTAGGTGAAACCACCCACAATTCAATTGCGTGCTTCCGTCGAATCGACCTATATCCAATCACTAATCGCTTATAACGGTGTCATATTGACTCTTGTAGACTAGTTAGGTCAAGCAATCGATTCTTAATCGAATTCTCAAGTTTATTGGGTTTATATTCTTTAATGGCTTTACTCGATAGGCTAGTTATCTCGTGAGTGGCCAACTTAGAGAAAAGAATTATAGGCGCGTTAATGAAAAGCCCAACTTTTTCAATTGAAAACAAAACTTGAAATTCAAGATGTCATAACTCTTCCCCTCTTATAAAAATTTCGTTTTCGAAATTTAAATCTTTACAAATCTTAATTAAAAAGGTGGGGGTACAGCCGTCTCATCACATATTCACTTTCCCAGGTTACTTCTTCAGTCTTGTGGTGTTGTCAGACCACTTTGACCAATGGGTTCATCTTGGTGCGCAAAATTTGTTCTTTTCGATCCACAATTTGAACCGAGCTTTCCACGTACGACACTTTGTCGTCCATGTCTAATTCTTCAAAATTTATCATGTGAGTCGAGTCAAGCTCATAAGTCCTCAACATCGACACGTGAAAGACATCACGCACTTGCGCCAACCTTAGCAACAATGCAAGACGATATGCTAGGATCCCGATTCTTTCCAGAATCTCAAAGGGTCTTACGTATCTCGGACTCAGCTTTTCCTTCCCGCCGAAGCACAAAGTACCCCTCATTGGTGACACCTCTAGAAGAACATGCTCACCAACCTGGAATTTCGGCCTTCGACGCTTATCAATGTAACTTTTCTAGCGGCTCTGAGCGGTCTTTAATCTATCTTTGATAACGGTAACTGCATCCACTAATTGCTAGACTAACTCTAGGCCTGTGATCTTTCATTCTTCGACCTCATCCCAACAAACTGGCATTTTGCATACTTTGCCATACAACGCTTCAAAAAGAGTCATCTAAATGCTCTGCTGGTAGCTATTGTTGTAGACAAACTCAACAAGATGAAGCTGTTCCTCCCAACTTCCCTTGAAGTCCAACATGCAAGCTCGTAGCATGTCTTCGAAGGTTTGAATCGTCCTCTTAGATTGGCCATCTGTCTGAGGATGATAGGCCGTATTATATTGCAGCTTTCATTCCTAAGGCAGCTTGCAAACTTTTCCAAAATGCAATTGTGAACCTTGGGTCTCGGTTTAACGTAATCGTCATTGGCACTCCATGCAGACGAACTATCTAACGCACGTACAACTCTGCATGCCTGTCCAAATCAAGGTCTTTGCGTACTGCGATGAAGTGAGCCAACTTCATTAGTTTGTCGACCACTACCCAAATGGAATTATTACTCCTTTGACTCTTTGGTAAACCTATAACAAAGTCCATTATGATGTGCTCTAATTTCTACTCTTGAATCTCAAGAGGTTGCAGAAGTCCTCCCAGCTTACAATGATGTGCCTTTAATTGCTGACGCATCAGACACTTGGCGACATGCTTGGCGATGTCCACCTTCATACCGGACCACCAATAGTGTTGATGCAGATTCTGATATCTCTTCGTATTTCCAGGATGAATGCTATAATTGCTATGATGAGCTTCAGATAAAATCTCTTCTTTAAGCTCTGCATTGTCATGTACACACAATCGTCCTCGGAACCTTAGTGTTTTGTTCTCAAAAATCTGAAAGTGAGCCTTTTCTCTTTTCGGTATCCTCTTGCAGGATTTTCTGAATCTTTAGGTCTGTCAACTAAAGCATCTTAATTCTGATTTGTACTTCCGGCTCAATTCTAAGGGTGGCCATAAGATTCGAAAAATGGCATACCTTAAATTTGAAAATCGAATCTCAAGCTCTCTCGAGTAAAACCCATTCCTTAACCATTATCTATGCAACTGAAGACTTCCAACTCAGCGCATCTGCGACCTTGTTTGCCTTTCCAGGGTGATATAATATATCACAATCATAATCTTTCAGAAGTTCCATCCGACGACGCTGTCTCATATTCAACTCCTTCTGAGAGACTAGATACTTAAGACTTTGATGGTCAGTGAAGATCTAGAATCTTTCTCCTCACAAATAATGTCTCCAAATCTTCAGAGCGAAAATAATTGCTGCGAGTTCCAAGTCATGCGTCGGATAATTCATTCATGAGATCTCAACTGATGGAACGCGTATGTAACGACTTTGCCATGTTGCATCAGCATGCAACCTAGTCCTCTAAACGAAGTATCACTACAAATCTCATATCCTCTAGAACTAGATGGTATAGCTAGCACATGTGCGATAGTCAATTTCTACTTAAACTCTTGGAAACTACACTCACACTTGTCTGTCCACACGAACTTATCTTCCTTCTTCAATAGTCGAGTCAACGACGATTTCAAAGATGAAAACCCTTCCACAAACCTTCTGTAGTAACCTGCCAAACCCAAAAAGCTTCTGATCTCTGTCACTATAGTTGGTCTCGGCAAATTGATAACTACTTCAATCTTGATTAGGTCCACGGAGATTCCTTCGTCTAGAATCACAAGACCTAGGGATGCAACATGAGTTAACAAAACTCGCACTTGCTAACTTAGCGTATAACTCATGAATCCTTAGGGTCTAAAGTACCATCTTCAAATGCTTCTCATGCTCCTTAGCACTTATCAAATACACTAGGATATCATCGATAAACACGATCACAAACTGATCTAGATATTCTCTAAACACTCGGTTCATCAAATCCATAAAAGCAACTGGGGCGTTCGTCAAACTAAATGGCATCATAGTAAATTCATAATGGCCGCATCGAGTACGAAACGCTAACTTCGGTATGTCCTCCTTTCTAATCCTTAACTGATGATACCCTATCCTCAAGTCAATCTTTGAAAATATCGACGCTCTTTGCAGCTGGTCAAACATGTCGTCAATCCTCGGCAGTGGATACTTGTTCTTGATCATCATCCGATTGAATTGATGATAGTCGATGCACAAATGCAACGAACCATTTTTCTTTTTCACGAACGAAACTGGTGCTTCCCAAGGTGATGCACTGGGACGTATGAATCATTTATCCAATGACTTCTACATCTGCACATTCAATTCTTTCAACTCTAACAACACCATGTGGTAGGGAGCTTTAGAGATTGACTCCGTCCCGGGTGCTAACTCGATCACGAACTCTATCTCTCTCTTTGGCGGTAAGTCTGGCAATTCCTTTGGAAACACATCTAGAAATTCTTGGACTACTGAGATGTCCTCGATCTTCAACTTCTCAACTGTCATATCCACGATCGTCACTAAGCAACATTGGTAACCCCCGTTTAGTAAACGGGTTGCCTCAAGTGATGAGATTAAGGTAATCGAGGGTCCTCCTCAACTCCCAATAAACTTAAAATTTCCACATGCTAATGGATTACCACTAGATGCTCCTTGAGCCAACTCATTTCGTATATAACATCAAAGTTATACATAAGCAACTAGTCAAGTACAACTATAGCAAATGATTCTTCTTTTTACAACTTTATTATAACAAACTGAAATTCTACAACTTAACCCCAAAATTTTGCTGTGCTACTCTGATAAAATCACCTCAACAACATTCTTCCTCTGATCGGTGCATGGTTCGTTTCATTCATGTCCCTTTTTGTCATCCTAGTGGTGCTCTATTTATGGTAGCGGTGCTTGTGTTCCCTTGGGCCTTCGTGGACAGTTCCTCACTTGATGGCCGCGCTAGCCACATTCATAGCACGCTCCCGTTATACCAAGATATTGGATTGATCCATGCTTCCTTCTACAAACTCGACTTCAACTGGTGAGTCCTCAACCTCCTGTCGGGTGACAAGATGCACCATTCCTTGCACCGAGGCCTATTCTAAATACCCCATTGTGCATTCGGCGGCGCATTTCCTCTGTTCTGTCCCATTGGTGGCGGTGGCACTTGCGATCCCATCGGCCTTCTAGGACAGTCTTTGATCAGGTGACCATACTGGCGACACCCATAACAAGCCCTTGTCTTTTTACCACACGGGGCAGATCCATGTTCTTTTCCTACAGACACGACATGCACCCCCTTCTGGTTGGGAGGGGTGGAGTACATTTCTCCTAACATCGGCCTTTTCCCCAATCGATTGCCATCTTTGTTGGATCTAACCTTAACTCAGACACAACGGCTCACCCAGATCACATCTCCATGCTGGATCTTAGTAGGTGCGGCAACAACAACAGTTATGGCATTGGTGGCGGTAGTGACAGTGGCAACAACGGCGGCTTGGTCCTAAGCTTGTTGGCTCAACAAATGTCCAAGGGTCACTAGCGCTTGAACGATCCCATCAAACCTAGGATCGCTCGGTGCTACTACACTTTCAGTACCGGCTGCAGCGGTACTCTTACACTTGCACTGGTCTGAGCCGGCACTCTACTACGACCATCTCGGGCACTGGTCCTTGTCGGCATTCCACCCCGAGTCACAAAGGCTACTGCCCTCTTACTAGGAGTTCTCTACGCTCCTGATTACTCATGCTATGGGATCTTTATAGAAACCTGTTTTCTAATTCCAATATCATATTAGAATTTGAGTAACCCACACCAAACAATCTACCAACCAACTATCAATCACAAGCATTAGCATGAAATATAGGTCATTCCTACTAAATTCCATCAATTGTATAGTGGGAGTGACGATGCCCCAATGTGTGTCAAGATGCCTTGCTATGTGATTGAGATGCCCCAAGGAGTGTTTCAAAATGTCTCAAGAGTTGCGTGTTTTAGGATGCCTCGAGAGTGTTTAAGAGGAGAAATAATAATGAATGTAATGCATGATCATGAGTATGTATACATTCACATGTTGTCTCATTGGTGGTAACCATGCATCATAAAATATTATGCCATCTACTTACATCTAAATGGATATTTGTGCATAGTGATGAGATGCTAGTTGATACTAGTGCTTCATGAAATAATATGCCATTCTCTTTTTCTTGAGTAAATGAACTTATGTATTGATGTTAACGTTTTTCATTGGCATATTATGTTAGTAAAGAAAGAGCACTTGCTTTTGCATATGTGAAACATGGTTATCTTGTATGACTTTAAACTCACGTTGCATTGCACCAGGTTGACTATTAAGGTGGCCTTTTACCTTAGACTTAGAGACTTCACTTACTAGGTTTTGGCTTAGCCTTTATTTTTTCAAATTTGTAGGATGGATCACCCTTCATTACTACTACTTGGAGTCCTTATATGTTTTGGCTGTGATTTCCATGATGTGCTTGTATCAAAATCATCAATAGTATACACTAAGTATAATTCTATTGTATGAGTCATCATGGGATTGTTAGATGAGTTTCCCATCGACTTATCACTAGAACATCGGCAATGAGATAATTGTATTGTTGAGGGACTTCAATGGATCTTCTAATTTCAATGGCAATGGCTTGTTGATTGGTGAGGTTTGTCAATTTGTAGTTCAGGAGCTTTTACATTAATGCTTTCAAGACCATTTGTAAGGCTTGGACTGGAGAGTGCTACGAAAGTGGAGACCATTTGGGTCTTTGTACAAAAGATTTCCATATATATTAACCGAGGTTAAATTATTTGCTCAATTGAGAATAAAGTATTTATTTATTAGAGGATTGAAGTGAAGTGAAATTATAATTTGCATTCGATGTTTAAATTGTTTGACAATTCAAGCCGTTACAAGACTATTAGTCCGAAGAGTGAATGTAGGCTTACACTGTGACATCCTGGAATTTCAGTCATGTTTTCAATTAATAAATCGGGCCTTTCATCGACACGCCTATAGTGTTATTCTCTGAGCTAATCACTCGTGAGATAATTAAACTATCTGGGAAAACCATTAAAGGATTTTAACGCAATAGACTTGAGAATTTGACCAGGAATTAACTACTTGATCGTGCTCATCTAAAGAGATCATTATAGCACAGTTAAAAATGGATCAGAGATCAAAGATAAGTCGGTTCGACTGAGATAGGTGATCAAAGTGTGGGTGATGTCACAAGATCACAAAATTCTCATCGATCGGCACTAGACCAATTTTTCTGTCGTTTTGATACCCTGTGTCCGTAATTGAAACCCCGAGATTTTCATAAAAACCGAGGATTACCAATGTGTTGAAGATATACAATGTGACTCAAAAAAATCGATCACGGGTCAATTGTACCAAAAATTTCTAAAAGCTACCCGGTAGGTTAGGTCACGCTAAAATCTCGACAGATTAAAATTAACCTCGAATTTGAATCCGATTTAAGAAATTGAAAGTTTTGTCATGTCATGAGTCATTTTAGGAACGTCGACTCATCCTCCGGAGATTTTTCTGCAAACCAGGATTTTTGGTGAAAATTCAACTTAGAGCCGTTTTCGACCGGAAAATTTAGGGAACCGTTTTTTATCGCGTTTTTGGGATGTAAGTTGGTTTTATTGGCAAGGAAAAATGTTAATTTGATCGTGGACATATTTGTTGGATTTTTGGACAACAAATTGAGCTCAATTGGATGTGAATTAAAGGAGAATTAAATGGAATTGATGTGTAAATGTGCAAAATTCATAGCCCCTTGGTCCCTCAACCTTTGGACCACTTCCAAGACTTCCTAAGGAAGCTTTGTGGTCTACAAGTGTGCTGAGGAAGCCAATAAACCGATGGGGCATGGTCAAGGGGACAAGAGGATATAAGTGAGACCAAGGTAGCCCCTTCCAAAGCCAACAGCCCATTTTCTTCATCTTTGCTCTTACTTTCTCCATTTTAGTCACCTTGGAGCTCTGAAATTTGCAGAAAACCGACTAAAACCCCTTGCCATCGCAACCACCCGCTAAGCCACCGGATCGCCGTTTCTGCCCGTTGCGCCCAGCCGCAAGCTTGTCTACTCGTCGCGTGTCCTTCCGCTATCCCACCTGCGTTCGAGTCTCCTACTCGTGTCCCCTACCATCCCGAGCCTCCTAAGGCCACCGTCGAGCCATGCCACCGCCATCCAACCGCTAGAGTCACCCGCTTAGGCCATAGTAGCTTCCTTGGTCCTGTCTTGCCCAACCAGCCGCCGATTTAGCCCCTACCGTCCTAGAAAAAAAACCAAAGCCCCCTCAGCTAGCCGTGTACTGTTTGGCCCACTTTGGACCGCTTTCGGGCCTCGTAAGGTGCTGCCGCTTCGGAGTTTGTTGCCCGTCTTCGTGTCCCCATCGTTGTGAACTTATCGGATTTTAAAACCGGTGAGTTTACTCACAAAACTCTGCTTAGGGAGTTGATTATGCTTAAGAGTTGATTATTTTAGGCTAATTAGGGACTATGTGGTTAGTTAGAACATATTAACAATTTAATTATTCGTTTATGCATGTTAAGTGGTTGGAATAGCATAATTAGAAACTAGATAAGCTATGGTATTTATCTAGATTGGTTTGGGAATTTTCCAAACCCGTTTCGGTATTTAATTAGGCTTTTCCGACATAAGTTGCATTTTTGGCATTTATTTGTATTTATTTAATTAATTTTGGTAATTATTTAATTATTTAATTATTTAATATTTTTCGAAAAATTATACCAGGATAGTCGGTGATTGGAATTTCATGCTGATTGCAATGGTGTGATTAGTTTATTTAAATGGATGCTAATTTATGCTATTTTAGTGATATTTGTAATTTTGGGAATTTATCCCAAAATTGAGTAATTTAAGTATTTAATCGAGAAACACTAGGCGTCGGTTTATAATACCAAAAATATCTTTGTGGACTATATTAAATGGTGGGATTTTTAAAAAGGAAATTATGGTATTTTGTCTAAAGTCAACTGTGTACCCACACACGATTATTTTTACCATATATCATAAAAATGGTGAATAGTCAATTATTGGGAACATTATACTATATCAACCTGCAGGTCTCGATATATCAGCTTAGAGTGAGCAGTATACTTTAGCAGTTTTGGTGAGCATATTAAGTATCACACAGCTTTGATGAGCAAATTAAGTATCGCACAGCTTTGGTGAGCATTATAAGTATACTATATCAACCTACGAGCCTTGATATATCAACTTAGGGTGAGCAGTATACTATATCAGCTTTTGGTGAGCTATATTTATTATCAGCTTTTGGTGAGCTATACTATCTATCTTCAGCTTAAGGTGAGCAGCCATTAATGTGATTGGACTTTATAGATAGTATTGAATTAGATGACTGAGAGATGGTGTTAATGGTATGGAGTCGATTGGATCGATTGATCGATGACTCGATTTGATTTGATTCGAATTGAAGTGATTCGTTGAATATATGAATCATACTAACTTGCAGGAAGGAACTAAGGCAAAAGTAAGTCACCTATCTCTTGTGTGCATAGGTAGTCTTTAGGCGTATTTCCTTCATAGTCGGAATTTAAGAAGTGAACTTGTTGAGATGTCGTCTCATCCCGTTATGGGATAACATTTACAGGTCCTTAGATGATTGTACCTCCCGAACGTTTTGGCCAACCAAAAAAGGTTACCGAGCAACACTCTCAGATTCTCCTCCCTGAGAGCCAAGGAGCCTAGGTCTACAAAGTCGTAAAATCTACTATCCGGGTTAATGCGGGTCTACCCCATAAAGTACCCCATAAATTCATATCGTAGTATTGTTACGGGCAAAACGGACCTAGAGAAGCCCCCTTTCAAAGTCTGAGATTCCTAGATTGGTGCTGGAGATCGCGTTTGGTGAGGGTACGACTAACTCTCCAGGTGGTTCGGTGGTAGACCCGAATCTTTTGGATCCAGAGTCCCCGAGTATTCAGTTGAAGACTTGAATGCTTAGAAGATCCGTAGCCCTCTACCCCCTTTTTGTAGACCTTGTATATATCGGCTAATATTGTATATGACTTAGTCTAATGTGTATAAAGTGTGTTCTGGTTTTCAAAATTGTGACCATGCTTTTCTATCCCATCTTTATGTTGTCTGGGGATTTAATTATTTGCTTCCGCATGCGCATTAAAATAAATGGGTCAGCAACGCATCCTGAGGACGTCGCAAATTAATCGGCCACCGAGGGATGGGCACACGCTCGGAGGATCGGGACGTGACATACACTATGCTGAACCACTATAAAGCTCTAAGTACATCTTTCTCTATCTCTCTGTGTATATTTAATACTATCTAATATGGGCACACTGCACTATTGATATAACTAGATCCTACTTATATCAACATTTGATTTTACCCAATTATGCTTATATCAAATTTGATGCTTTTAATTCTGCAATATTTTATCAAATTTCTTGAAATTACTGATTCACACCCCCCCAACCCCCTCAAAACTCTTCTCTTCTCTATGTAATACTGTTAGCCAACAACACATATTACATATTTTCAACTTCTTCAATTTGTAGCACGTGGGCCAAGAGCAATATGAACGGGAATTTTTTGTAGTTAAATTTTAGGTAGGGTCTTTGATAGGTGAATATATGTTTGATGATACTTATTGGTTTAAATGTATTATGAGGTGTTCATATTCTTTCTGTGGATTATAGAAACTCTAATCATGTACCCAACTTACTATTTTATCGAATACATAGATGGATGTATATTTTGATAATGAGTTTGTGTTGGTTTGTGCTTGAAACTACATCCTTATGGTAGCCCCTATATTTGCAGGAGTCGGCACGTGACAATTCTCATCCTCTATTCCAACATATTTTTCATTTCTTACTAATAAAATTGATCATTCAACCAATCTATCATTTATCTTTTTTTGTCGTAACCCTACTAGATTTCTTGAATTAGTAATAGGTAGTAACTTGTTATCATTTGTTTGTGTACATGTGATGATTGCCATCTTAGTGAGATGAAATATATACAATTATAATATAAGTAGCACCGATACTAACATGCGACACGCGACATGACACGACACGACATGCTGACACGTCATTTCTAAAAAAATAGAGAATTCCGACACGTTGGGAGACATTGTATATTAAATATATATTTGTAATTTAGATAATAAATTATCATTTTTATGATTATTTCAATCAAATTAATTTGAATCAAATTTATAAATAAATAAATAAACCTAGAATGAATATACACTAAAAACATTAATCCATCATTTATTAATATCATTTATTGTTTCAATTTGACAATTTCAACTCTATTTCAATAATTCATAAAATTTGGAGAAAAATTAAGTGATCAATATTCTGGACTCGCATGTTAGATATGTTGGAATAGGAGAAAAAAAAAAAAAAAACTTAAGGGGCAAGTATCACGAAATGAGAATCAGAAGAGAAGAAAAGACTAGATTTTTCTTTTTTCTCCATTTATTATTTTTATTATTGTGTTTTATTTTTTCACATATATAGATTTTGACCTCACATTTATTGAATTTTTAAAATTTACCTCGATATTTGAAATCACGTGTTAGAAACTCGTATGTCAAAATTCCAACTCGAGTGTCAAAGAGTGTCAAAAAGTTGACCAAGTGTCGGATTTTTCGATACATATTGACTGAGTGTCAAAGAGTGTCCGAGAGTATCAGAGAGTGTCGGACACGTGTCGAAGTGTCCGACACGACACGAAAGCTCTTGGAGAATGTCGATGCTTCATAGATTATAACCACTGTGTGCGACAAACGGAGGCGTGAATAAAACTTAAATGTCATTCAAGCTACCGTTAAAAGTGCATCTACCTATTTGCATCGTGATTGATAAATTCAATAAGATCTAGTAACTGCAGCTCTTTAATTAATAACTCATACTATTGGATATTATGATTGCATATTTAGTAACATTTGTGATCAAACAATATACAAAACTGGCATGATCATAACGTCATGTGAATGTAGCCATGAAATATTAGATACATGTCGCACAATCTACTACTAAGGTCCTCATCAATATATACATGATTATCAACAACTATGCTGCACTTCAGCATCAACTTGTGTCTCCTCGAAAATCACTAGCATAGAAGGAAGATATATATAGTAAGTTCAGAACAAGTGTACAAGTGACAAATATCTATCCTCCTGCCCCCAGCAGAGAAGGAAGATACTTCAACCTAGTAGTGTTGTCTATAGACTTCTAGATAATGGGATATCCATATCCATACTTTCGATTATAAAAACAAAATACTTTGACGCAACAAAAAAAAAATGATTTCATCATTGTCTGATCAGCCACAGGTAATCCTCGAGACATCTACATTCCAGCACACCCATCCATACAGCGTTTATCAAGCAAGAATGGGCTGTACCAATGTCAGTGACCCGGATCTGCTCAACTTAGATTCAAAACAATTTGTTTCACTGAAAATTTAGAAAATATTTTTCATGACAACCATTATCAAGGAAAATAGTTAGTTTTTCTTTATTTAGTGATTTGGGAAAAGTGATTTCTTTCTCATCAAAAGAATAAATCATTTTCCTTCAATCTAAACTTATCGTTTTCAATTCAAGGAAAATGTTTTATATAGAAGGATTAGTTTTGTGTCATTAGAACACCGAAAAGTCGGAAAATAATTTATCGGAAACTTTGCGACCCGGAGCCTCTTTACTTCCTAGCCCCAATTACACCACCAACCCCAGATTTGAGTCTATCCTCACCATTAATTTCCTGACCTTGACCACTCCTAAATCCTCTTAATCAGCATGAAAATCCCAGCCCCTTCACACTGGTTTGCCTGCCATTTCAAGCGAGTCCAGAGAATGTCCAGAGAAGTGGAGCCAATCATATGAAAGCTCAATTCAGGCAACTCAATTGGCCATACCCATTTTTAGACCACGGGCAATTAATGCCAAACCAATGGCCAGACCAGACCTACTAGTTCTGTGACATTCTCCACTACTATTTAAACGACCCTAGACCCTCTTGAGCAAACACCCCCAATCTCGACCATAGGTTTCCCTGTTTCATAAGCATTCTTCCCTTCTGTGTTTCTCTTGATTTCTTTCCCTAATCGTCTTGTGTTTTGTGCTCTTTTGTTTTTTCAGCCATGACGAGAAGGAAGGTGAAGCTTGAGTACATAGCCAACGACTCCTCGAGAAGGGCGGCATTCAAGAAGAGAAAGAAGGGCCTCATGAAGAAGGTGAGCGAGCTGAGCACCCTGTGTGGCATCAATGCTTGCGCTATCGTCTACGGTCCCTATGACCGTCAGCCAGATCTCTGGCCGCCTTCCCGAGTGGCCGTCCAGCGCATCATCTCAAGGTTTAAGGAGATGCCGGACATGGAGCAGAGCAAGAAGATGGTGAGCCAGGAGGCCTACCTGAGGCAGCGAATCACGAGGGCGAACGACCAGCTCAAGAAGCTTAGCAAGGAAAACCGTGAGAGGGAGGTAACCAAAATGATGTTCAATATCTTGACTAACACATTCACTGGCACCGCCCCGGTTTGGCCAAGCCTGAGGGTGATGGATCTCCATGACCTTTCGTGGGTGGTCGACCAATATGCTAAGGACGTCATCAAAAGGTCTGAAAACCTCAAAGAGGCCTTGGGGATCAGCGGCAGCGAAGTTGCGGCACCCCTGCCACCGCTGCCTGATGTGCCAGCGGAGGAATATCCTGAGACTGAAGGAGTGGGGCAAGGGGAAGCGGACACTGGCATACAAAAGCGACCATGGTTCCTCAACTTGGCCAATCCCCCAGAGCGCAATGTGCCACCATTCTCTGGGAACGAGCTGATGCTGCTTCCATTTGGTGGCAACCCCAACAACAACAACACCAACAATCCCCAAAATGTTGTTTGGCCAAACAGCAGCAGCAGCGGCAGCAGCAGCGGCAATCCCCCAAATGTTGTCTGGCCAAACAACCAAAACGTGGTTTGGCCAAACAACCATCCCTTCTTTCCTTGAGAGGAGAGGGGGATAGGGTTTGTCGTCTTTGGATTGCTCGAGGGATTATCTGGACATCTAAATTTCATAGATATTTTATGTGTTTTTCAGCATTATCGCATGGTTATCTTTTCTGTTCATCGTTTAGCTTAATTCTGTACCCCCTCGAGTGATCCAGCTGAATTGTCCTTTGTGTTTTATTTATATGATATATGTGTTGCGAGCTTTCAAGAATTTCTCAGTCCTTATGGTGTGTCATGGTTTCTTACTACTGCGGCAAAATGAAGCACATCGGATGACAACTTCGTATTAGAGAGATTTTCAGAGGGTCGATCTTCTGTTTTTTCACAGAACAAACAATTATCGGTTCATAATCTAAAAGGACAAGCCTTTTCACGTAGATTTTCATAACTAAAGGTGGGTAGAAATGACCGTTCCATTGAGTCCGTGGATCCTTTAAGATTAATCAATTTCAGAATCAATCTAACTCCTAATATGTGTTTGTTTCACAGAAAACTCAAGATTTCGAAAAATATTTTCTAAACAACGAAAATATTTTCATTCTTGACAATAATCTATGCCTAATTATTTTCACAATTGATGAACAAATTTTACACACGTTCATTTTTATAAGTGATAAAAACGTCATTTTTAAAAAATATTTTCCACATCTTGAGTTTTCCAGTTAAACAAAAGCACCCATAATGTCTAATCTATTTTTTTATCGACAAGGAATCAACCATACCTATTTTAGTACACAATTATCGTTCTTAATCCTTAATCTCGCCTTATTTTCCAATGTGGTATATAGTGCGAATCAAACCGATGTTTGAATTAATTGAAAAATGGAAGAACCAGATAAATTTGGGAAGCAGGTTGCAAAAAACCGATAATTCGTCGAACAAATGTAAAAGAAGAAAAACCATATACTAACTCATGGTGTTTATTCGGCATAAGGATGATGATGTTTGAATCATATTCTAATGCGACATGATATTTTAGGCATCGCTCGAGGTGAATTCACAAGCAATTGCAACGCTCATTCATATTATTTATAGAAAAGGAAATGCATGCACGGATTGGTTAGCAAATTTGGCCTTACCAAATTTTGAAGCAAACAAAGATTTCTCCGACCATCGCGTGAGACCGACCACCCGTAGAAAGGAAAGAAAAAGCATAAAAAGGAAAAAAATAAGAAAAAAGGAAAAATGATAATAAAAAAAAAAAGGAAAAATTTTAAAAATTATCTACGTCACCGACCACACCATGTAGAATGGTCAGCGCTAATTAGACCACGAATGTTTTCCAATCAAAATTTGGTCGGAAGGATTACATTGATAATTAGTTAAAAAGTTTATAACTAGATTGATACAATTGAAATATTTACAACTGAATTGATACAAGTATAACAAGTTTATGACTTTTCTAATAATATTCCCATATAAAAGTAAGTTAAAAGGGCTAAGATGAAAAGATTTGTGCAATTAAGGGCGACAATGAAAATTATTCATGTAGATTCATTCTATTCACAACATTGGTGGACAGTCGATAGGAACTGAGTATTCTCATGATGGACCTCAGCATATGGTTTCGTAATGAGTAATTAGCTTGTTGATATAGTAGAATAAAGCATCTTATGACATCTCGTTCTCGACAACTTGAGAAGGAAATTAATGTACGGTGGGAGGAAGTTGATTTGATGAGACTTAAGATTTTTTTTTTCCCTTTTTGGTCTCTTTGACGGAATTAATCCCTTTTTCTATTCGAACTCAATCCAAAATGTAAAAATTTTCCCGATTTGGAAATTTTTGTTTCAGGGATTTAATAATTGGGGATTCATAGATTTGGTATTGATTGTTATCATTTTTAAAACATTCAACATTTAAATTGCCATCGCTTATTTTATGATCGAGTTTTATCACGATTTCTTGGTATGCCTATGATTACCATCTCAGCTTAGTCCTCAGTGTGCCGTGCGGCCTTCATGATCATGTAACTACTCACTTGAACTCAAGATGCCCTTATGTATATTGTAGCCACTTAATTTTAGGTGAGAGTTCAAAAAAGGTTTAAACTTATTGCATTAATATCAATTTAGTCGTAAATTTTTCAATTGAATCAATTTAGTCTTAAACATTTTTGCATTTGTATCAATTCAATTTGCCTAACCAATTTTGACCAAAAATCATTGATGTAGACACCAATTATCTTACATGGCACAATTAATACTAAAGTTGATATTTTTTAATAATATTCTGACCATTTATTTTTTATATTTTTTTTGGTTTTTTTCTTTTTCCTTTTTTTTATCTGTTCTTTACTTCTCTTTTTAGCTGAGGCATAAGCAACGGCGTCTTGGTCCTCACTAGCCATGGGCTGCTAACCATAAGGATGATCGGCGTCGACGTCAACAATTTTCGACTAAAATTGGTCAGATTGACTAAATTGGCACAAATTGATCAAATTGAAAGGTTTATGACCGAATTTGCACAAATATAATAGGTTTTAGACCTTTTTTTTTTAATACTGTTCCCTTAACTTTAGTTTCTAACTTTAAAAAAAAAAAATTGTAGATAATGATCAATTTGTTCCATCAACCCAAGCAAAAACAATGGACAAACAGGTGGAATGAAGAAGCTAAAGAGAATAATTTCTACCATTTAGCACCAAAGAGCTTTAGCAATCGAAGTACTATGCAAAAGAAAATTTAAACAATTCCAGATATTTGTGTTGATCGTTGTGCACTTTAGAATCAACTTAAGGACATGCGAATCTGAAAGTTGTTCCTCCCAAGAACTGCTTTTCATCGATGCCTGGCCACATCCCAAGAAAGATTTTTGTTTGATCGGTGGGACCTATGAATAAGATTTAATGAATGAACAATTTAAAAGTTGTCGAGATATATCTCAAGCTGATAAATACAAAGTTGGATCTTTAAGAAATGTTGCTTCTACCTCACGGATTCAATTGAGATGAGAAAAAGATGCACATGATTGAAACCAAAGCTCTTTAAAGTACCGAGGGAAAGGCAAAGATAGCACCAGATGCTTGGTGGACTTAAAAGAGAGGATTCTCGAAGATATAGGTGTCTTGAAGCACGGGGTATCACAAGTGTCTTGTTAGTTTATCCGTTTATAATCCTAAAATTTAATCCGATGTTTAATGTCGCGTCTTTTTCCATTCGATTAGACCTCTGAACCCTTTCAAAGTTCTTCAAATTGGTCCTTACTGTTTTTAATGATTAACACCCATTTTGATTTAAACCGAGCTAATATTGTACATCATTTCAATAATGCATAAGCTCAAAGAGGAAATGGCACCTCCAAAGCTTAAATGAAGTATGCTAACAACTTGTTTTAACTATATCTAATATGAGATTTCTTATGTGTCTTGTGTTGCTACATAAAGTTCATTTTCCACATTAAGTTCATTTTCCGCAAAAAGATCATGTGGAGCCTTTTAAAATATATAATCCGCACTTCACTCTCTAATAGCTTTATCTTTTGAAGTAAACAGTTCCACGTTCTATTTCAATCCCAATATCAAAATTAAGGATCTTGAGTTCGATTCGATACCCTCCTTTCACTCAATTATGGGTTTCCTTAACCGCTTAAACAAGCTAAGTATATGATTATTCCCTCAATTTCAAGTGAGTCTCATGTGCAGAATAATTTCCTTGTTGTATTAAAACTAAAATAATTCAACTCTAGATAACATCGCTTGTTGTCTATGCAAGATTGGATGGGGCAAAATCATCAAATGGCACCACTTAAATATATGTAGAGGCCCGATAATAAAGTAGAAGCGACAGTGACTTCAAAAGGTCTGGGTTGTGAACAGCTCTATCATATTCCTTCGCAAAGAAGGGGAAAACAATAGCACCAACCCCACTAAGCCATTTCAGGATTAGTCTATGAGTTCATGGAATTGGGAGTTATTCTCAGGATTTTTCAATTTCGCATTCTAACGTTAATACAAACTGCACCTGAATGCGCTAGAGAAATTACCACGCATCTAAAACAGTAAAGAAATTCAGCGAAAAAAAAAAGAACACTTTGCGGCATCCACCTTGATTTATTACTTGTGTCTTACCTGGTCCATGAAATAAGTAGGGTACTTCATGGACTCGGGATGACACAGCTTAGACTCTCATGTTATTCGGCCGTCGAAGTCTTGCTCGTGATACCGATTACCGTATGTCCTGTGTGAATCTCTAGAGTACTTAAATTTCAAGTTATGGCCTTGGATAGTTTGCAACAAATTGTAGAATCAACGAAGAAGAGTATGGTAAACTAACTCCACATCTAACTGTGGCAAGTGAGTTAACATTATAATCATGTCTATCCCCATTGAACTACAATTTCTCATCTGTCCATCCATACAAATGGAATACAAAAATAAACACACGTGAAAAGTTCACAAACGCAAAAAGAAGCCATTCTCGCCTCAGCATCAGATCAGCGGAACAAGCCATCGTTTCATCTAAATAGCGGCGATTGCGGGTCGCTCGTACTCCGTGAAACGACTCTCGTGGAATTTCTCGATGAAAGCAGCAGCTTTCGGTCGATCCCAGGCTCAGCCACATACCTCCCTTTGTCATAGTCGCTCGCCCATATCTTTCTCGGAGCCACAGGTTCGTCCCGCGCATTGTTCACTATTCTCGTCGTCGATTTTCTGGGCTTGAAGAAGTTTGAGAAAGAGAAGGAAGGTGAAGAGGTTTTGTTGCTGTAGCTCTTGCTCTGTTTGTTGTAGCCCGCCATATGCGAGTGAGAGTTCACTAAGGAGGGTTTTGATCACTATGCACTCTCGTTTTGAAAGTAGGAATTTGGTGATTCTAGGGAGTGTTTTTCTTTGGTGAAGTTTCTCTTGGGTTTCATCTGGGAAGCGGGGCTCTTGTACTTATAGTAGCAAAAGGAGAATCTTTTTGGCTAAGGAGAGAGTGGGAGAATTCGAGATAGCTCCGCCAATGATGAAGATATTTAGGTCCATGTACCGACTGGAATAAAGTAATAAAGAAGAGTTGCCGAGTTTGGACCAGATATGTTCTAAAACTGCTTCGTCTAAACTCTATGACGTAAAATATTGGGGTATTCCTTTCTAAATGAGGAAGAAAAAATCACACTTGGGAATTGGGGGCCCTCAGGTGGGGAGGATAGACTCCATCATATCTCATAAAGTGTGTTTGAAGAACTGGTAAGTCGATATAGTAATTGCTCGTGTCAGTGAAGGTGGAGAGATAGGTGAAATACCTACTGTAAGGTCGACTTGTATTTCGCACAATATCTCTCAACTGACTTATCGGCCTTATACCTCCGGTAGAAGAAAATTTTGTAAGGTTTTAAGTGCATTTATATTAGATCGGTCTATGAAAGTTTGGTTATGCTTTACCCTGCAACCTTTAGAGCTTTCGCATAACTTATGTATATTTGTACTCATTCTTTATTCTAAATAATAGTGCGTAGAGTCAAATTGAGAGCCGTAATTACTCAATGGAAGCATATTGACAAATTGTGAAAATTAAGCCTTGTTTAAATCATTGAAATATTTATTTTCTTTACCCTAATTTATACTTATGATATTTTAGTCAAAATTTGAAAGTAGAATTTATATCTCGGGTTTTAAAGAAACTACTGAAAACTATGTATGACTTCTAGAAGTTGATATTTGCTCCGCATGGCTTAATTCACCTGGTGAAGAGTTATTTGCTCAAAAGCATATTTCTTCTGCTCCGCTACTTTTCTCCTCTGACCCTTATATTCCGTCTTGGGCACGATTGACTTTACGTGCAGAACACTATTATATTAATTATTTTAGCAACATATTATATCTGGAATGGACTGCTCTTGCTTCTTATCAAACCTATTTTGTCCTTTCCCAAATCTATTTTTTCATTTATTTTTCCTCGGTTTTTTCATCGATTGATCCCGAGTGTTCAATAATAGCTTGTTCTATTTTCTTTCTGCCGGAAGATTTTCCTCTACTGATAGAGAATTAGGGGCCAAAAGCATTATTAGAAATTAGACATAGGAGCAATTAAAATGAGTACTTTGGTAAGAGTGATATAATTATATCTTCCGTTTTATTAAAGCACTAACAAAAAATGCCGTAAATGAAGTCTCCCTTTTCACTGTCTTTCAAAAGTTTGAGCTTGCAAGATTCCAAAATAATGGAATAATCATGATAAGACAAGGAGATCAAGGGGAAAATGATAAGACATAAATAGATAAAGATAAAAGAAAGTAATCAAAAGAAGTTGGCCAAGGTTTCTTTTTCATAATATATATGTATATATGTATTTACACACACATAAAACATTCTTATTTCCTAAATTTTAGATTACAAAAATTGATTAACTAATTTTTTTAATTAAGCCTCCATTTTGTGATAAAAATAAATTATTTAGAAAATATTTTCCTAAAATGATCGTTTATATCATTTAAAATAATTAGTAAATGGAAAGTATTTTATTATTAACCATAATTTATGTCTAAATATTATAAACAATGAAAAAATTTTCATTCATTCATTTTTCTTAAGCAATCCAAGTGATTAATTTTAGGAAAATTATTTAAATAATTTATTTTTCCCTAAATAAATGCATCCTAAGTATTTGGTAGAACTTTTATCGAACATTTCATATCGTCTACCTATTAGAAAACCTATCTCTAATCTACCATATCGCTCTGTATAGTAATCTATTGAGTAATTTCTATATATAGATGTGCTTTCTTTCTTTAGGCAAAAACTTCTTTATGCTGAAATATTTTATTATCTTCTTCAGCGTTCGTTAAGATATGCGCAAGTTCAAAGCGTTCTTTGAAAAGCTAATCATAAGGAGGGAATCTTTTGGTACATTTTATACATGTGTTTTTCACATCATTAAGTTAATGATTTCTTGCTGTAATCACATCGGTTAAATAAATACTTCTTTTTTTTTCTTTATTTAAGCAGAGAAGAAGAACGATTCCTATTGCTCTTTATTGGAGTGTTACCCGAAAAAAGTCTAATAGCTTTTAATAATGTATACGCATCGATCAACGGATAGGGTTTCGTTCATCGTGGCACGTTGTTAATTTTTAATAAAGTAATCTTGTAATAATTTAGTTCGTATTAGAGGATGGTTAGGCAGGGATTGAGTGGAGAATGTATGAAATGCTTCTGGAATTTGCTGGCAAGATCATGTACTCAACAGATCTTGATTACTATATATGCATAAAAGTACAATTATTGACACGTGTTTGAAACATGTGTGCCATGTAACCTTTTTTTTTTTTTTTTTTTTGGGGGGGGTGGTCCGTGTGCCATCTATCTTAGCCTCTCGTTATATCTTATGGCAAAAGTTAATAAATAAGAAAAAAAAATATAACATGATCATCTCGTCTGTATCCATCTCCTCATGGCTATAAAGGGTGTCTCCTTATACCCCACCATAAATATCGTATTTTTTTAATATTAAGACATATAAATTGATTTAAAAATAATTTTTAATGGGGCTTGCTTGTGGGTCATCCGATCCATAGTTATAATTTACTCCATCTATGATGGATATATGGATTGAAACTAAGTAGATATTGACCCAAAAAAAACTTGTTAGATGAAAAAACATGTTTGGTAAATTTATTCTTTTTTGTTTCTTTTAATTTTTTAATATTTTTATTTTATTTTTCCTTTTATTCTTTCTTTTTCTTTTGGCCGATCGCCGGCCTCCGACGGCCGACGGGGGCCCAGACGGGGCCGCGGCCTCGCCCAGCCACGGCGAGGCTCATCGGCCCGGCGAGGTCGCCGGCCCTCGACGGCCGGTCGCCGGTGGGCTGGCTCCCGCTATTTCCACACCAAAAGTAGTTGCCTCCACAGCCTTGGAATTAGACGATTATAATACTAATCAATTTGATAATTGTCCTTTTCTCATTAGTGAATAAGTTTCATGTTCATTCCCCCTTGTGGTAATAGATTGTAAGTTTCTTCTCTTTTATCTCCTCTTGTTAGATGCATCCAATTAATCTACTTAATTATTTTTTAGGGATATAGTAAAGGCTCTATTAGAGTCTATTTGATAACCGTTCTATTGCCGAGAATAAGTTATACTTATAAATGATTTTTTGTATTCTATTTCATAGGCGAATTTATGAGAATTTGAAAACATTTGGTAACTATTCAAAATTTATATTCCCGAGTTAAAAATGTATTTGGTAAATTTCAAATTCTTTTGTGATTTAGAATTTATTTTAATTTATAATAATTTTTTAATAATTTTATTATATTTTTCTCTTTTTTTCTTTTCTTTTTTTGCTTTTATTCTCCTCCTTCTTCCTCTTTGGCCATTCTACCGACTTGGTCGTCATTGGGCAACTGACTAAACGATGGCCAGCAACCCCGTCGAAGTATTGTCGACCTTGAGCGAGGCCAAGCCTTGCCGGCTAAGCCTCCTTAGCAACTAGGCGAGGCTCGACCAAGCCTTGGCTAAGCAAGCTCGCTCACCAAGCCATTGTGAGGTCAACCTTGCCAAGGCCAAGCAACGCCACCCTTGCGATGGCCTAACGAGGGCAAGCCTCATCCAACCGTCGACGAGGCTCATCCTCGTAGGGCCACCACGAGGGCGGTGATTTAGGCTCAGCTGAGCTCGCCTAGCTATCGGGGAGGCTTGGCCGCATCAAGGGCCAACAACGCTCCGACAAGATCACCGGCCAAAGAGGAAGAAGGGAAAAAGAAAAAGAAAAAGAAAAAAAAAAAAAGAAAAGAAAAGAGGAGAAAAAAGAATAAGAAGAAAATGGACTTGATTCTAGAATTGTTCTTAGGAATAAAAAGTAATATTTTTCTACTTCTTGATTATGTTCCAAATTTATTCCCGATGACAAATTTGTTCCTAGGAACCAAAAAGTTACTAATGAATTTCTTTTTTTTTTTTTTTTTTTTTTTTTTGGTTCCAAAGAGCAAAAAATTAGAATTAGACATTATTTGACCAGTTAACAAACACACCCTTAAAGTGAAAATCTTCTCGTCTGGAGATCTAAAAAAAGAAAAAGAAAAGAAAAGATGGAGCCATGTTAGGTTTTTCCAGCATATTTATTTGAATTTTTTTGAAAATGCCGGGACTCTCCTTTTCATTTTATACCAGACATAAAAGTTTTGCAAGTTTATTATTTATTAACGAGACGAATATGAATCCGAATATTCGTATGGGAGTCAATAAGAACATGTGGGACATGTACTTGAGAGAGTTGCGGTAAAAAATTTTAACCAGCAAAGAATTTTGTATTTTGTATTTTTTTGTGCTGAAAATAACTAGCCAATAAGTTGAATAGGTGGAAAGTCGAAATGAATGAAACTTTATTTAACTAATAATACGTAGTCACAAGTAGCCATTGCAGAAGACCTCATGCACATTTTGCTATGGGAACGAATTATTCATTGCAAATAGACTTTAGGTGTAATGTAATTATTGAAAGTCAAAGTTTTTTGGAAAAATACAAATTACATTTGGTAAAAACTCTTTACAAAGTGACTTTGAATTGAAGTAGTGTTTAGCAAAAACACTTTTGCAATTAGCATTGGTTGCATTTTCTATTTTTTTTTTTTAAAAACTCAAACGCCAGAGTTGACAAAGCCATCGGTGAGTCAAACCTGGCGCTGGCATACATCAATTGAGGACGCTCGACCTTGAGCAACCTTCGGTGAGGGTCGTGCAACCCAAGCCACCATTACTTGAGGTCGCGCACCCAAGCAACCACCGCCTAAGTTGCGAGAGTAGCACGAGACCTAGGCAAGGGTTGCCTAAGGTCACGCGATCGCCGAAGGTCGCGAGACCCAAGCCATAGTCACTTAAGGTCATGCGACCTCTGGCGACGATCGCCTGGGTTGCGCGACCCTCATTGACCTTTCCTAGATATGGCCTTGCTAGCCCTTGCCAACCGCCCTTGCGTGAAAAAGATGAATAGTTATGAGGAGGGGCAAAATCGAAAAAACGAAAGAATTGGTAATGGTAGTTTTGAAAGGAAAAAACATTTAATCCTAGTTTCAGTATTCCGTAAATGCTATTTTGGAAGGCAAGGTGAGAGTAGTTAGCTTAAAAAAACTTTTGCAACATGTGTTGGTTTTATTTTCTATTTTTTTATTAAAAAAACTTAAACACTAGAGCTGGCGAAGTTGTTGATGAGCTAGAGCTGGTGTTGGCGTACATCATTTGAGGTCACTTGACCTCAAGCTCCAGCAAGGGTCATGCGACCTAGGCGACCACTACCTGGATTGTGAGGGTCACACGAGACCTAGCCGAGGGCTGTCTGAGGTCGCGCGATTGCCGAAGGTCACGAGACCCAGGCTGCAATCGCTCAAAGTCAGGCAACCTCTGGCAACAATCACTTGGGTCACACAACCGTCACCGAACCTTCATTGGCCAAATCTAGCCTCGTTGGCCCTTGTCGCCCGCCCACGTGTGAAGAAGATGAATAGTTACGAGGAGGGGGAAAATCCAACGAAAGACATGGTAATGATAGTTTTGAAAGGAAAAAGAAAAAAACATTTGATCATAGTTTCTGTAAATGTTATTTTGAAAAGTTGGATAAGAATAACATTGGGCTTTTAACATTTCTAGGGTCAGCATTTAGCTAAAAGTACTTCAAAATGCATGCTAAACACCTTAGCATTTTTTCAAGGGCCCTTAGAAGCTGAAAGGCCATTAGAAAAACTAAACCAAAGCACCCTACATCAACATTGGCTGACATTTCGACGGCCTCAGGTGTAGGTATTTGTTCAAGCTACGTTTGGCAAAGTATTTTCGAGTAGCTTTGGGGCGGCCCTTAAACTAAAATTATGATGTTTGGTAACACTATCTCAGGGGTTATCGAAGCATTGGTATTACTATATTTACCGATGTTGTTTGGGCAGAGACAGAGACGACCATGGCTGGGAAGCTTGGCAAGGAGGTCGAGGGACATCGTTGCAGCTTCGCGAAGGGTTGGTTGCTCGACTCCGACAAGCTTCGCCTGAGCTAGACCTTGGCTCAAGCGACCTCAGCACCACCTTGGCCGAGTCGCACAACTTGAGAGTCCTGTCGTGGTCTCCAGGAGGCAGCCTGGAGTGCTCATCAACGTTTGGTTGACGCTTGTCGACTTGTTGACTTTTAAAAAAAAAAAATATATATATATATATATATATATATTTCAAGTAATATAGCTTTGTTTAGATGCAAAGTCATTAGGCCAATTTTATCCAAAAAAAGAAAAAGAAAAAAAGTCAATAGGCCAAAACTCTACTAAAACGCATTTAGAATTTGATAGAAATTTTTTCTCCGCTTGGCTACTCATTGCATAGGAACATCTTGATTCATGGTAATGGACAAGATATTTTAATTTTGCACTTCTTTTATTTCGCGGAGTATGAATAATTTGAAAAATATTTTTTAAGAAAAAATCGTAAATGTGATTTATAAAAATGAATGAAAAATAAATATTTTAATCATTCACGAAAACATTTAAATATGAGTAATTATTAGTAATAAAAATATTTTATTATTAATTATTTTAAATAACATAAATGATTTTTTTATGAAATTACTTTTATAATTATTTATTTTTAGCGAAATAAATTAAAGCTTTAAAACAGAGGGAGTATCTTTATGACATTATCCTAAAGTCGAGTCTTAAATCAAGAAATAGCCCAAACGCGTGAGCCACTCTTCCTCCTTCCTTCAGCTCTTCTTTAGGGTTTCGAATCGGTTTTCTTCCGCCCCTGAACTCACATCTCCGGCCACCCAGATCGCCGGCGATCGCAGGCCGACGACCGACTACCCACTACGGTAACCCTGCTCTTGTCCTGTCGCTGTATCAGTTCCTTAGGCTGCTCCGTTTTCGTCCACGGGTTAGGTTAGCTTGAATTGAGTTCTTGTTCTGTCGCTTGCTAGGTTAGATGCGAGACTGCTCTGTTTTTCTTGCTCTTGCTTATTGTTGGGTCGCTCATTTTTTGGATGAGATTCGCGAGGACATGCTTGGTGGCTCGGATTTTTCGCGGGCTTTTCTGGGTTTTTTTTCTTGAAAGTTTCGTGATATTATTCTTGCTGAATCTTTCGTCTCGCGACTTGGCTCAGGTGACTGCCACAATGAACTATAGATGGCGCAATTCGAGCGCTCAGGACGCGGGCCCGGATGAGGGAGAGAAAGTAAGTGAGATGGTTTGCGAATGTTTTTAGTCCTGTTGAGGAAGGAGTTGGTTCCACTTTCTTGAGCTTCTTGAAGTGGATTCATGTCGGATGTATAGGCAGTTCATGTCTTGGGTGTGTGCTGACGATGTGGGTTACTTGCCAGGATACTGTCGATGATGATTTTAGAGAGGACTTTCGGCTGCCAATCAATCACCGGCCAACTGAGAATGTCGATCTGGATGATGTGGAACAGGCATCCCTGGACACGCATCTCACATCATCTAATATTGGTTTTAGGCTTCTCCAGAAAATGGGGTGGAGTGGAAAAGGCCTTGGGAAGGATGAGCAAGGTATGTGTGTGCTGTGTGTGAAATGTAGTTTTTCAGCTTTTCTTTGTCCTTAATGTTCAGACTATTATTCTGTTGAATCGTCCGTATCTGGAGTTCCACTAGGGTGTGGTGTTTTGCAGTAATTTCTGTTCCGAGTCATTTTTATCTGGGGTTGCAGATCCAATTCCTTTTGCGTTGTGTCAATAGTCATAGTCCTGGGAGTGAAAAAGTCAAATTCTTTGAACTCAACTTGGACCTTGGAATTGTTATGTCATTTTTAAGTCACAAACATTTTTTATTGTAAACTTGAGTTCTAACCTGAGAGTGGGGAACAGGGATCATAAGATATTGCTCTTTCTCTGCTGCTTTTTGGCACTGCTTTTTTAATGTGTATGGCATGTTTGTTGGTGTCATATGCAGGAATAACTGAACCGATTAAGTCAGGAATGAGAGACCCAAAATTAGGCATTGGAAAGCAAGAAGAGGATGATTATTATACTTCCGAAGAAAATATTCAGCGGAGAAAACTTGAGATTGAGATTGAGGAAACTGAGGAGCAATTGAAGAAGCGGGAGGTATGCAACTGAAATCAATGTTCTTGTAGCATTTAGATATTAGTGAGCACTTAAATTTTTAAATTGTAGATATTAGAGAAGTTGATGCATTACTTTTTGTGAACCCATACTCAATAACAGAAGGCAGCATATAGCACATGTGCATGCCTTTTGAGGGAATGATATATCATAGGGGAGCATCAACATTGGAAGATGTTGAGAATTTCCTGCAGTTTTTATTACCTGGTGGCTTCTACTGCCCCCTTCGTGCACCTTATGAACATCCAGGTCATGGCAGAACGTGAGCACAAAATCCAGAGTGAGGTCAAAGAAATACGCAAGGTTTTCTATTGTGATCTTTGCAACAAACAATACAAATTGGCGATGGAATTTGAAGCTCATTTAAGTTCATATGACCACAACCATAGGAAGGTGAATGAGCTTTCTTCTACTGATCTGTTTTGCTTTCTCGCATCTAGAATAACGGAACTTCATCAATTTTTCCAACACCTTGCCATTTTGCAGAGATTTAAAGAAATGAGAGAAATGCACGGTGCTAGCAGTCGTGATGATCGTCAAAAAAGGGAACAGCAGCGTCTGGAAAGGGAGATGGCGAAAATGTATCCGACAATTTTCTTTTGCTTCCGCCATTATTTTGAGTCAATGGATTGATAAACATTGATATCCAATTGCTATAGTAGAGGTTGTTCCTTAAATGCCAAGCAGTGCAGATGCCCGTAAACAGAAACAACAGCAGGAGGAACCTGGGTCATCTCCAATTGCAGCTCCAACAATAAGTGCTACTGCACTTGCTGATCAGGATCAGCGGAAAACATTAAAATTTGGGTTTTCTTCGAAAAGCGGAACCTCCAAGGTATGTTTCATTAGGGAAAAAAAAAAAAATCCTGATTTAAGATATGATTAAACTATTGTGGCTTTTAACTGGTTGGCATGTCCTTTTTGTTGCTGTGCAGACCTCAGTCAAAAGTGCCCTGAAGAAGCCGAAAGTAGTTGCTTCAGTTTTTGGCAATGACAGCGATGAGGAATAGCATTAGTTGATGCTTAAAGCTGAGTAATTCCTTTTATTGTGGGCAAAAAGGTTTTTGCTGAGGAAGGATAACTAATTTTATTGTGCTCTTGTGGTCTTTAACTTTGTATCGTGTTGGCACTTTAGGGACAAATTGTAACATGCCCGTGTACTAATATTTGCATCCAAAGAAGTTACTAATATTCACTCAATGCACTATTTGAGATTTGTTGAGGTCAGATGATATAGTTGCCTTCTCCCTGTTGAAATGGTTCAATGAATTTGTGCAGAAGAACTTAATCTTAACTCTATAAACATGCATGCCATTACCAGAGTTTCTGGATATCTTCAACAAAGCCTCCAATTTGGCAAATTTTGGAGTATGTGGTGAAAGAGGCTATCCAAAGTGCCCTGCTATTTCTGGGCTAGTCTCAAATTTAGATATTTGCTCAACATTGATCTGCTAAACATGATTGGGTGCAAATATATTTTGATTGAAATTTTTAGAATGATCGATACCGTTATCTGCATAATTCTGAATAATGACCATTGATCATGAGTTTAGGTAATTGCCATTGAATATGATAGTCGATATGGCATCTATTCTGAGATCAGTAATCAATCCGAGTCCCCAAAACAAAGAATCAAAGCTTGAGTTGGAGGATGCTAGCCATTAAAATGGAGTACGCAGCACATTCAAACTCATATCGATGCAGCAAATTCCAATGGTCAAATTGGTAGATGTCTGGACGTGCTGTAGAATGTCAAGTCACCAGTAAGTCTCCGCATGAACAATGGCCATCAGCGACAGTCAGCGCAAGTCCTTAGGTTCTTCATTATCCAGACGGGAGCTTCCATTCGGGAAATCCCTGAAAGACAATTTCTCTTTATGGTACCATATCGTTGCGTTCTTTCAATCACCGATGCTGACTGACAGGGAAGGGACTTGAGGTTCTCCAACTTCTTTTTCACCAACTCCTCCAACCGACCAAGCATGTCATAGGGTGCGATCTATCGCGAGCGGTGAACACAAAGGTCATGTTTTTTATGTCGACCCAGCTACACCCCAAATCATTCTTTAGCCCATTAACAGACATCAGTCTTCTAACTTCATCCGCTTCCTTCAATCTTCCCTCACGCGAGTACATGTTTGAAAGCAGCACATAGTTTGCTGGATTATCAGGTTGCAACTCAAAAAGCCTATCTGCGACTTCTCTGCCCATTTCGAGATTTCCGTGATTTGCGCAAGCACCGAGCAGAGCTCCCCATGCTGTCACGGCAACTTTGATAGGCATCGATTCTATGAACTTCTTCGCTTCATCTAGCTGGCCAGTGCGACCAAGTAAATCGACCATGCAAGCATAGTGTTTGTGTCGAGGGTTTATACCAAAATCCTTACTCATGGAATTAAAATATAAGAAGCCTTCGTCAACATGCTCAGCATGGCTTCATGCCCAGAGAAGACTAACGAGGGTAATATAATCAGGTTTAGTTCCTTCCCCTAGCATATCCTCGAAGAATTCGATTGCTTGATCAGCTCACCCATGCTGCTGGAATGCAGTAATCATCGCACTCCAACATACCACCGTTCGACCCTCAATCTCTTGAAACGCCCGAGTAGCATCAGCTAAACTGCCACATTTCGCGTACATCATGATCAAAGCACTTCCAATGTAGCTGTTGTTAACACATCCACTTTTTAATATCAGACTATGAATCGAGGTGCCCTGGCTCAATGCTAAGATAGAAGCAGCAGCATGAAGCACAATAGAGTACGAGACCTCGCTAGGAATGACACCTTGACTTCTCATGAACAAAAAGTAACGGCAAGCCTCTTCAAACTTATCATTATGGACAAACCCCGTCATCAGCGCAGTCCAAGAAAACTGCATTTCGAACTCCACTAGTCTGGAATTGCCTAAGAGCATCATCTAACGATCCGCATTAACAATACATGTCCAGTAGCGAATTCTTCACAGACAATGAAATCATCAAATTCCGCTTGACAGCCAAACCATGTACCTGCCTTCTGAATTCCCAAGCCGCAATTTACTGGCACAAGCACTCAACGCGCCCGACACAATCACTTCATAAAATCTCGCCGAAGAACCTCCCTGAACGCTAAAACGGTCCGCTCAAGAAAACCCGTTTTGCAGAAGCCCCAAAACCATAGAACTCCAGGTAACAGGGTTTCTCTCGGACATTTCGTCAAACACCTTCTCCACTGCATCCGCACGGGAGCGCTTCGCATACATGTCGACCAAAGCGCTCCCCCACAAAGACGTCACGTCCAAACCCATGTCTGATCACCAAGCAATGAACCTGTTCGCCGTGAGCCGACACCGCAGTCTCTGCACAGGCAGGCAAAACGGCAGAGAAGATGAACTGCTTGGGGCAAACGCCGGTGGTGATGATCCGGGCGGGTATCTGGGCGACATGGCTGGCTTTCTTGGTCCGTGAGGCGGCGTTGAGGAGGTCGTTGAGTTGAGCTGGGGTAGGTCTGTGCAAGAACTTGGGGAATACAGAGGAGGAGGATAGATGGATGGATTGCTGTGTTGCTTTTGCTGGGGATCAATGGGGAAGGGAGTTTTCATGAGGACAGAGAGCAGTCCTTAAACATCAAAGGCAACATGCTGTCTTCTTGTGTATTGAGTCACGTAAGGGAATAATCTCTTGTTTCGAAAAATTATCCAAAATTTTTAGATTTTAACTTAAGTTTTTTAATAATTCACCAAATGTATGAGAAATATCGAGTACCTTAATAGCTCCACGCCATCCCTACTTTGAATCATTCAGTGATTGACACTTGTCCGATAGGTCCACCTGGTCTTAGTTGAAAGTTGGATCTCTCTTCTGTCTCTCTCTTCGAAAGCCTTGGCCCACCACTACAGCTGTCTCACTAAATTGGCCAAAAATTACCGATTCATTGTGCTAGGTGGCACACAGCAACGCTGATGTAAACAATTTTGGTCATTTTTTATTAAAATAATGTCGAATTTCTTTCTCCCCTCTAAGCAAAAAGGAAAAAGAAACAAAAAAAAAAAAAAAAAAATAGTGAATTGTAAAACATCCATGTCGATGTCAATCGTATTAGGTAGATGGCCAACATTGATTGGACCGCCTCGTCAATTATTTCTATCAACATTGGCTAGAAAGACTACATTAACAAATTGTTGATAAATTTATGATTAAATTGACTAATATTTAAAAGTTTATGACTAAATTGATAAAATTGAATCAATCACCATATGATAGATTTAGTTTTTTTTTAACAATTATCACTCTCTTTTTATAATTTTAGTCATTTAATGTTCATCCAGTGTTATTATAGTTCAAATGAGGACTCATTGATCACATGCCGACTTTGTTGTTGCCATAATTTTGCAGCCTTGCAGCAAAGTCGAAGAAAATTATAAAAATTCAGTAATTAAGATGATGATGATGATGAAGATGATGAGATACGTTGTCTTGCTCATAATGGTGATCTAACTCACCAATTAGGATATATAAATTATTGGTAATCAGACATTTCATTTCATGTCTTCACATGCACTATTAAAACCACATACCTATAATTACACTCTGTAAACATTACAAAAGCATGAGTACAGTCAAACCATCTCATGATTTTAAATTTGTCTTAATTAGGGATAACATGGTAGAATAATCTCTACAATCCTCAACCAAACAAGGTGCTGAACAAGATTTCAAGCACATGATTCTGGACACAAGAGAGGCTTGCTCAGCAGCTTCAGCAAAACCCAGCTGGAGATTGCCAGAATCAGACACTGTGTGGTAGACCTCAATAAATATGTCGCCGAGAATCCTGCACCAAGAACCAATGTGAGGTGAGGAATGAAAATGTTTGGGTAAAGACCTTTTGAAGCAAATTATAGGCCATATATGGGAATAAATAGAGATGGACATGCCACAGAAGACCTCCAGGAGGCGGCACTTCCAAAGCCATGAAGCCCGTGATGCTGATCACAGTAATTCCATCCCCAATTTTCAAAACATACTGAAAATGAGAGACGATGACAACAACAGGAATTTCATCAAATGCTCCATCACGCTGAGATAGTTCATCACAGTACCAGACAAGAGACAACTGAAAATGAGTGGAATTTGCCATTTTGCAAACTATAACCTGCTCGGGGTGAGTGTGAAAGGTTTCTCCCCTATGGTGAATGTCCAGTTTGGCATGTTTGCGTCGTTATTGTAGTCATCTACTGATTTAGCCATCAAATACAGTATGCTTTCACAGAGCTGTAAGAGGGCTAAGAGTCAGAAGATTGAAAATCTAGTATCAATATGCTCGCATCACATACTTATGAGCATTGAATTGATTACCTGTGTCACATTCACATATACTCTCTCTATTGTTATCTTCTGTTTTAGTTGATTCTGGACCCATAGGACAGTCAGCTCACAGGCAGTGCAAACAACATCCTCACCTGACAGTCCATATTATAAATTTACAGTGCATGTTAGATCTTTAGTACTCCTCTTAATAATCTCGCAAGCAGGCCAAAGAGAAGTCATCACCTGAGTTTTCGTTTTCCTTCTCAACCACTGTTTTGACTCCCATGCTGCAAAATAAGTAAAAAAAAAAGTCACATAAATGGCGTACTGCATACATTGTTTTCTAGCTCTCCACACCACATGTCGAGGCATTTTCAATGTCAGTTGGACAAAGGTCCATATAGCAGTGAATGATGGCAATTAAATCTGCAGAATTTGTGTTTCCAATAAGACTAATGCTTGCTTATTGTTTGTGTAATAGGCATTCCTACTCCTTAACAGTGAACCGGAAACATTGAAGTGAACCAGTCATTCAACAATTATAACGCAAGGACTTCTCACCTCGCATACTGGCTCCCATTGAAAACACATAAATCAATCTGGGAACAAACTTTGTTGGGTTTCACCTGTGAACCATGATGATACATTCTATTAAGTATTCTGAATGAATGAATGCAAGTGGTGAACTTGTAATGGTCAGTGACATGCAACGGCAATCAAGATATCTCATATTAAATCTCCATATCGAGACATAAATTCCTTGCACTCAGTGCTCACAACTCCTTCGGCCCCAATAGCATGGTCGATTTCAGCAACAACTGACTGGTAAACATCCTCAACAGGTGAACTTAAGAATAAAAAAAAGAAAAAAAAAAAAGAAATAGGAATACAATAGTGGCTGGTACTCACAGGACAGATGTAACAGGCATAAAAAATTTAGTCGGCATCAATTAGTCCAAAGGGTGAACACATACTGTTGGACCAGCAAGCAAAGAAGTTCCTCCTGGACCTACAATAGCTGCACAACCACCCTGGCATATGCCTGAAAAGAAGTTGACATCATCCTCAACAACCACGTGACTGATGGGAAATTTAAACGCACAAATGTACCGGGCATTTCTATAGAGTTCAAAAAGTGTTGGAAATTTTTTTTTTTTGACAAAAGCAACCAATAGAGAAGATCATTAAAAAGGAAAATGTAAAGCAACTGAAACCAAAATAGACAACATAGACTACTGGTACGTGTACAGCTTCTATATTAAGTATGAGCCTTATCCAGTTACAACAGATAAAGAAAGTGATGTCATAATCAGCTTACTGAAGTAGCTAGAAGCTAATATCTAATGATATTATTGTCTTTAAAAAATTATTTGTAATTAGACACACAATTAAGCTTTAAGACCTACCCAAGGTAAATAGAAAAAAAGACAGATTACCTCTTGATGGGCTGCCAATAAGAAGATCGCTCATATAGAACTGAAAGGACAACAAATTTAAAGTCAACACCTTTTCTAGATAGAGGGATGAATGTACAAAGAATGAATCATTATTTATTTCTGACCTACCAGTAAACTTTTTGTGTAACTGGAACACCTACATGCTTCCTCTTGAAGTGTCTTTTGTCGACCCCATCAAACACAATCTTGCCTCCCACTTTTGCATCCGGCTCACCGTTTAACCGGAAGTAGAATATTTGTCGTCCACCCTACCTTGCTGCATCATATTGTACCTGTAGTTTCTAAAATCAGCGGCCATAGACAATATAGATAGACCAAAAGAATGACGAAAAATAGGTTTCATGCTCCAACTAAAGCAGGATGACTCCATGATCCCTGTAAAACTGATGGCTAAAGCTATGGGACAATACCAGACAGGGGTGACATTCGCAACAGAGACCTCTTGGAAGCAAAGCCTGAGGAGTCCTTCTCCTCAGGCTTCACTAAAACAAATGCAAGACTTCCCTCTCGTGTGGCCTCAAAGAAAACCTGCAAGTCAAACATGTGCCCAGGAAGGTTCACAATCCTCTTCAAGAACTAGATTTCTTTCTTTGTCTGTGTGTGTGCACATGTGAGTGAGTCAGAGAGAGAGCCCACTTGGTCTTTTACAATGAAATCACCTGCTTCAACGATATCCTGACTTGCAAAACCAGAAACCGATCCAGATCCATAGCTTATGTCACAAGAAGTGCGAAAGCAGAAGCTAATCCCATGCTATGATGCCGTAAGTTACGCTCTTTGTGCTCTCTGTTGCTATTTACAGTGAACTGGACTTGAGGAAGAAATGCTTATTCAACCTAAGTGTATTCTATTGTCCCACCAAGTGTTGAACCAGGCATTTGCTCAAATTGGATATGGTAAATGATACACGCGACACAACAGAATATGTTGTTTGAAATTTCTTGGAATGATTAATCATTTGATTTGCATATTTTTGAATGACCATTGATTGTTAATATCACTGAAGATAGCAGCCCTTCATAACAGCTGATTTTGCATCTATGCACAAATCAGCAGTAAATCTGTGTTTCACCAAAAAATGGACTTGAGTAGGAGGGAAGTTGATAGTTTAAAATGCAATCAAATGAGATGTGCAGAAAACTCAAATTCAATTCAATGTAATGTGTTTGGTAGCAAGAATAGCTGTATGAGCTTTGAAGAGGTTCGAGAGGAAACACATGTATAGGAAAGGAAGAAGAAACTCACGAGCCAATTTCTATTCCTGCAAACCTCAGAAGTAAGATGTTTTGAGGATAAGAATGTCAAGACATCAAACAATCATACTTAAAGAGCACCTAAAGAATGCTATCAGCTGTCGAGTCACCAGTAATCTCCGCATGTACATTGACCCTCAGTGAATCGATGAAACCGATTGACATCCCTGACAACAATTTCTCTTTTGTAAATATCAGAAGCGAATTTCATCACCGTGTGGCAGTCGCCACAAGTTCTCAGGTTTTTCTTTATCCTAACAGGAGCTCCATTTGGGAGTGTAAGCAGTGCGAAAGCAAGAGCCAATCTCTCGCTGTGATGCCATAAGTTACGCTCTTTGTACTCTCCAATGCTATTGACTGCGAACTGGACTTGAGGAACGTATCCTTTCTTTTTCACCAACTCCTCCAACCGACCAAGCATCTCATAAATCTCGCGCGTCATAGCATGCGACCTATCATGCGAGGTGAACACAAAGGTCGTGTTTTTTATATCTACCCAGCTACACCCTGGTTCCTTCTTTAGCCCATTGACAGACATCAGTCTTCTAACTTCATCTGCTTCCTTCAATCTTCCCTCACGCGAGTACATGTTTGAAAGCAGCACATAGTTTCCTGGATTATCAGGTTGCAACTCAAATAGCCTATCTGCGGCTTCTCTGCCCAATTCAAGATTTTTATGATTTGAGCAAGCTCCAAGCAAAGCTCCCCACACTGTTGAGTCGGCTTTGATAGGCATCGATTCTATTAACTTCTTTGCTTCGTCTAGCCGGCCAGCACGACCAAGTAAGTCAACCATGCAAGCATAGTGTTCATGTCCAGGGTTTATACCATAAATCTTACTCATCGAATTAAAATACAAGTAACCTTTGTCAATGCACCCAGCGTGGCTGCATGCCGAGAGAAGACTAACAAGGGTAATATAATCAGGTTTAGTTCCTTCTGCTAGCATATTCTCAAACATTTTGATTGCTTGATCAGCACACCCATGTTGCTGGAATGCAGTGATCATAGCACTCCAACATACCACGGTCCGGCCCTCAATCTCTTCAAATACCCGAGTAGCATCAGCTAAACTGCCACATTTTGCGTACATCATAATTAGAGCACTTCCAATGCAGGTGCTGCTCACAAATCCACTTTTTAATATCTGATTATGAATTGAGGTGCCCTGGCTCAATGCTGAGATAGAAGCAGTAGCATGAAGCGCAGTAGAAAATGAAACCTCGTCGGGAATTACATCTTCACTTCTCATGAACGACAAATAACGACAAGCCTCTTCAAACTTATCATTATGGACAAACCCCATCATCATCACATTCCATGTGACAACATCTCGAACTCCACTACTCCGGAATTGCCTAAGAGAATCATCTAAGGACCCGCATCTACAGTACATGTCCAAAAGCGAATTCTTCACATATGATGAAATCATTAAATTCCGCTTAATAACCAAGCCATGTACCTGCCTTCCAAATTCTGAGCTGCCATTATTGCCACAAGCACTCAATGCGCTTGAGAAAGTCACTTCATCCGGCATAACAGAATCTCGCTTAAGAACCTCCCTGAAAACTAAAACCGCCCGATCGAAAAACTTGTTTTGCAAGAGCCCCACGACCATAGAATTCCAGGTAACAAGGTTTCTCTCGGGCATTTCGTCAAACATCTTCTGTGCTGCATCCATACGGGAACATTTTGCATACATGTCGACCAAAGCACTTCCCACAAAGATGTCACATCCAAACCCATGTTTAATAACCAAGCAATGAATCTGTTCGCCGCGAGACAACACCATGGCCTCTGCACAGGCGGGTAAAACAGCAGAGAAGGTGAAATGGTTTGGGTAAATTCCAGTTCTCCTCATCTGGTTAAACAGGGCCAGTGCCTTGAAGGGCCTGTTGGCATGGGATTGTTGGGTGATGAGGGAAGTCCAGGTGACCACATTCTTGGACCCATCACTGGCTTGTGAGAACAACGCCACGCTCTGGTCAACGTGGCCACACTTGGCATACAAGCTGAGGAGCCTGTTGAGGAGGGAAGGGATGGAGGTGCAGCCGTTGGTGGTGATCTGGGCGTGTATCTGGGTGACATGTCTGATGTTCCTGGTCTGTGAAGCGGTGTTGAGGAGGTCATTGAGCTGAGTTGGAGTGGGTGGTGATGGGGTTTTGTGGTGTGGGGTGTGCAAGAACTTGGGTAACAGAGTGGATGATGAATGAATTGCTATGTGGCTTTTGCTGGGAATCAATGGGGAAGGAACTTTCATAATACTAGGACAAAGAGCAGTACTTACTACATCAAAGGATACATGCTGTCTTCTCACATTGATGAATGCTAAGATCTATCTTATATAACTCATCTTCAGGTAACTCATCGTCCATGTGGCAGCATTATTGTTTTTATAAGGACTCATTGTTCACATGACGACTTCATTGCAGCAAACTCGAAGAAAATTATAAGAATTCAATAATTGAGATAATAAAAAAAAAGTTATAATAATTTGTTTGAATTTTCATTTAAAATAACAAAGGTGCGTTTGGTAAGGTTTTTGTTCACAAAAATAATTTCGATTAGAATTATTTTTTTATTCTATTCACGGAAATAATTTCTAAGATTTTAAACCGTTTGATAACCGTCTAAAATTTCAATTTTAGAAATAAATTGCGTTTTAAAGACCGTCTTCAAAATTTCTACTCCAAATTATTTTCTTTTAATTTTTAAATAATTTTATTACTTTTTTTTTCTTTTTTTCCTTTCTTTCTTTTATTCTTCTTCTTCAAGTTGTCAGTTGTCGACCTTGGGATGACCAGTGATTGGCCAAACGAGGGCCAATGACTTCACCGGAGCGTCGCCGGCCCTCGGCAAGGCCGTGCCTCATCGATCGAGCCCTACCGGCAGGCGAGCGAGACTTGGCCAAACCTTGCCTAGTCAAGCGAGCCTAGCCAATGGTTGGGGGAGGCCCGGGCGAGGCCGCTCGCCTCACCGATTGCCCGGCGGGTAGTGGGCGGCGGATGGTAGACGGCGGCGGTGGCAATAGATGAAGAAGAAGAAAGAGTAAAGAAGAACAAGAAAAGAGAAAATAAAAGAGATAAGATAGGTCGCTCGATTATAGAATTATTCCCGAAATAAAGAATCAACTATTTTTTACTTCTCAATTATGTTCCAAATCTACTTCCAGAAACAAAAAAATAAAAATTTGTTTCCGAGAATAAAAATTTTACCAAACGGATTTATGTTCCAAATCTACTTTCGGGAACAACATAACAAAAATTAGCACTATTTGGCAAGTTGCCAAACATGCTCTAAATGTATCGATTGATTCTCTCCCATTTGATTGGACCGTTGGACCACAGATGCAATGATTTACTTCACACATGAGCTTTCTAGTTCAAGTGTACGATGGTCTGGTTGCACCGAAGAAAAGAAAAGAGTAGAAGAAGCGTATGATTCTTTCATGCCTGCTCCACCTGGCTCGGGGATGTAGCTCACTTGGTAAAGCTCTGGTTTCACAATTGGGTCGTTGCAATTACATGTTGAATGCGTAGCCTTGCTCTTAATAGTGATCTAGCACCAGAATTATAGTTCGGATTCTTCCAATGACCAATCTCAGCCATTAGGATAAAGGAATTTTTAGTAATCAGACAAATAGGAAAGAACTCACACATTTCATTTCATTTCTACACATAACTTATTAAAACCATACAGCTACGATTACACTCTGTAGATAATACAAAAGCATGAGTACGGTCGAACTATCTCATGATTTCAAGACTGTCTTGATTAGGGATAATATGGTACAATAATCTCTACAGTCCTCAAACCGACAAGGTGCTGAACAAGATTTCAAGCACATGATTTTGGAGATAAGAGAAGCTTGTTAGGCAGCTTCCGCAAAACCCAGCTCGAGATTGCCGAAATCAAACACCGTGTGATAGACCCCCATGAATACATCGCCGAGAATCCTGCACCGAGATCCAATGCGAGGTGAGGGAAGAAAAGTGTGGATAAAGATCGTCTTAAAGCAAATTACAGAGCATATATAAGAAGAAAAGGAGATGGACATACCAAAGAGGACCTCGAGGTGGTGGCATGTCGAAAGCCATGAAGCCACTGATGCAGATCGTATTAATTCCATCCCCAGTTTTCAAAACATACTGGAAATGAGAAAAGATGACAAAACCAGGAATTTTATCAGGTGCTCCATCATGCTGAGACAGTTCATCACACAGTACCAGACAATAGACAACTGTTAATAAGTGGAATTTGCCATTTTGCAAACTTAAACCTGCTCAGGGGTGAGTGTGAAAGGTTTCTCCCCGATGGTGAAAGTCAAGTCTGGCATGTATGCGATGTTATCGCAGTCAACTACTGATTCACCCATTGGACTTGGTATGCTTTCACAAAGCTGTAAAAAGGCTAAGAGTCAGGTGAACGAAAATCTAGAATCAATATGTTTGCATCGCAATTTATGGGCTTTGGATTGATTACCTGTGTCACATAGTTGAGTACTCTATCTTTTGTTCTCTTCTGTTTTAGTTGATTCTGGACCCATATAACAGTCAGCTCGCAGGCAGTGCAAACAACATCATCGCCTGACAGTCCACATTTCAGTGCCCTTTAGAACTGGAGTTCTCTTCTACTAATAAACTCACAAGCAGTTCAAAGAGAAGTCATCACCTGATTTCTCATTTGCCTTATCGACCACTGTTTTGATTCCCAGGCTGCAAAACAAGTAAAAAAAGTCATTAATATTCATGGCCTATTTCATACATTTTTTTTCCTAGCTTTCCATATGTCAAGGCTTTTTCAACGTCAGTTGGACAAAGGTCCAAATAGTGGTGTATGATGGCAAATATTTCACTTGGAAAGTAGCAGAACTTGGGTTTTTAATATGACTATTGCTTATTGCTTGAGTAAGAGGCATTCCTTTCCTTAATGATAAACCAGAAATATTTAACCAGTCATTAACAGTTATTCTGCAAGAACTTCCTCACCTTACATGACGTGTCCCGTTGAAAATGCATAAACCGATCTGGGAACAGACTTTGTCGGGTTTCACCTGTGAACCATAATAAGAAATTCTACTGAATTCTTGCAAATGAATGAATACAAGTGGCGAACAAATAGAAATGGTCAGTGACATACGCCAGCAATCAAGAGATCCCATATCAAATCTCCATACTGAAACACAACCTCCTTGCACTCGGTGCTCACAACTCCTTCGGCCCCAATAGCATGGTTGATTTCAGTGACCACAGACTGGTAAACATTTTCAATAGGTGAACTTAGGAATACGATAACGACAGGCAAGTAAACACAGAACAGACGTAACAGACATAAAATCTTTGGTCGACATAGATTAGTCTGAAGGGGGAACACGTACTGTTGGACCAGCAAGCAAGGAAGTTCCGGAATCTATAATAGCTGCACAGCCACCCCTGCATAAACCTGAAAAGAAGTTGACATCAACCATGTGACTGATGGGCAATTCAAAGGCATAAATGTACAGGGCACTCGTACAGAATTCAAGGAGTGTTGGGAATTTTTTTCCAAAAGCAACCATGAGAGAAGATCATTAATAGGACAATGTGAAGCAACTGAAACTAAACTAGACAACATAGACTACTGGTATCTAGCTTCTATCTTAACTTTGAGAATTTTTCAGTTAGAACAGAAAAAGAAAGTGATGTCATAATCAGCTCATCCAAAGTGTCTAGAACCTAACATCCAATGATATTATTCTCTTAGAACAATCGATTTTCAATTAGCGACACGATTAAGCTTTAAGATCTATTCAAGGTTAAAAGAAAAAGGAACTTAGTTTGGCAGCTGCAAGATTACCCGTTGACTGGTTGGCAATGAGAATGTCGCCCATATTGAACTGAAAGGACAGCAAGTTTAAAGTTAACGCCTTTTCTAGAGAGAGTGATGAATGTACAAAGAATGAATCATTATCAATTTCTAACCTGCCAGTAACCCTTTTGTGTAACTGGAACATATACATGCTTCCCCTTGAAGTGTCTTTCGTCAACACCGCCAAACACAATCTCACCTCCCTCTTTTGCATCTGGATCACGGTTTAACCAGAAGGAGAATACTTCGTCATCCACCAGACCTTGCTGCATCATATTGTACCTGTAGTTTCTAGAATCAGAAGCAATAGCCAACAGATATAGACCAAAAAATCGATGAAAAATAGGTCTCAAGCTCCAACAAAAGGAGGATGACTCCATGATCACTGTGATACAAACGACTAAAGCTATGGGACGATACCAGACAGGGGTGACATTCCCGACAGAGATCTCCTGGAAGCCAAGCCCGAGGATTCCATCGAACTTCGCCAATACAAAAGAAAGACTTCCTTCTCGTGTGGCCTCAATGAAAACCTGCAAGTCAAACATGTGTAAGTGAGATTTATAGTCCTCTTCAAGAGATAGATTTCTTTCTCTGTGTGTGTGAGAGAGAGAGAGAGAGAGAGAGAGAGAGAGAGAGAGAGAGAGCCCACTTGATCTTTTACAATGAGATTGCCAACTTCAACATTATCCTGACTCAGAAAACCAGAAACCGATCCAGATCCATAGTTTATGTCACAAGTTTTTCCTGAATTACCAACAAAGAAAAGTCAAATAAGTACACCACCAAATTCGATGACAAAAGATAAGAACTTTCCATATAAATCAAATGATCTATGGTGAAAGTTAAAAAATTCTACTCTCAAGGTCATACCATTCTTTTTGTATGTACTAGAACGGCTGGCCTTGTATTTGGAATGGAAATAGCAAGCAATCTGCGCATAATAACCAACCCGGTCAGCAATCCCACACCAATAGACATGTCACAAAACAAAGCAATTAAGCATGACTCACCGAGAAGTAACATTTCGCTGATGGAACCCAGAGATTTGAACTGCCGGTATCAAATATAACAGTAAATTGCTGTGGGGGCGAGCCGATGCCGATCTCTCCATAATATTGTGCATCCAAATAGTTCTTCAGGGGCACCATGTCTTCTCCTCCACTGTGCATATGATAGTTCAAGCCCTTTGTACCATATTTCAAAAATCCCTCTTGTCTTGCAGTTCTAGCAGCATTGATGCTCCAAACATCGAGGCGCCGCTTCTTCAGCCCAATTCTCATCAGGCCATGGGATGAAGTAGGAAGAAGAGGTACAATTACAGCCCACAGACAAATTGCTGCGAAAAGATATTTGTAGCCCATGTTGTGTGCAAATCCTGTCACCCAGTCAGGACAAGCGAAAACAAAGCAGGAAATTCTTGAATCAGCCCAAGAGTGATGGGGAAAACAACTTGGATCACCAATGGTTTAAACGAATATCTTTCAAAAGAAATACAAAACTTCAGAAGAGTGCTGCTTAACATAGATTTGGTTCATTGCACTCTTTTTAACTGGTAAAGTAGACAAAAGACCATCAAGTCAGAAATTAATCAAGAAAGAATTCCACTTCAGTTAAAACAAATCATTCCCAAGAGTGAAATATCAGCATCCTACTTACCACAAACTGCACAAAGATCAGACGTGAATGAAACCATTTAGTCAACTTAAGTTTACTTTCCTTCCCTCAAGGCCACAGTAACAACTGTTTTTAACATCATCGGGCCCAAAAAACAAATGCTTTTGACAATTTATGACTTCCTTTTTGAGTACTAATCACCCCAAGAGAAAGACTCAGGCTTTAGAGCAAGTGAATGGGACACACGAGCAAAGCAAAGCCAGCAAATTACTAGCAGTAGCCCATGCATGACATCATGATCTCTGCAAGAAAGAAACCATCAACCCTCATGCCCAAAGGCTGGCATGAGCTCCGTGCTCAGGGTGATCTTAGTGATGTTGTTCTACACCATCAGAGACAGAGATCGAACCTTTTGCCGACGTGCTTGAAGAGAGAGCTGAGTAAGGGATGCTGATGAGCTTGCTGGAAGGCTTCAGTAGCTTGCAGAAAGATGAGGAAGTTCGGGTGTCCACGAAACCAGGAGCCACTTCTTCTTTTATTCTCTATTTTAACAAGTACAATAATTACTTTTGTCCACCACCACATTAATATATGCCGAGCGAATCCTAAGTTTTGCTGCTCACGCGCCTAAGTCTCTGGTGATATTTCCAGGAAAGTCGTGCTATCTTCTAAAATACCAGTACCGATTCTAGATGCTGCACCAAGTACGTGCCTAACCAACAAAAAGCAAGCTTCCGATAAGATCTTTCAGCCATGATCTAATAACCTAGCATCTAGTGTAGATGCGCTCATTAATTCAACATGTCGATACTCACACGCCATATTTCTTCAATTAAAGAGAGAGTTTTTCTTTTCTCACTTCTCAAAATATCTCTAAATTTTACGTTTTACAGTTTAAACGAAATAATTTTAGGATATATTCAGGTCCAAGATTTTAACTGAAAAAAATGTAAATATATAATGTAGATGCACATTTATAGAATTAAATTGTAAATAACATGGACGGGAAATGGATTTTTTTTTCCTTCAAATCAAGTGCAGGTGTTTTAATGATTGAAGTAGTTTTCTTATGCTTAAGATTTTAAATTAAAAAAGGTAACTTTTAGTAGTTTTCACAAATCGAAATGAAAATATTGAATATCGACTTAGCTATGTATATTATAAGAAATTGGTAAGGACAAAACTTATTTTTTAGGTCAAAATAACCGGTTGTAACTTAAAAAATCTTCCGAATAATTTCGATATTTGGCAGAATTAAGTTGTCTTTACTTTTGCATATGTAGGTCTGTCCTCGGATGCCGACACGCCTACTACTTCGATGAGTTTTCATTATCGACTTGATTATTTTAATTTATTTTTGAAAGATAAGAAATTGTATTAGAAATCAAAAATGGGTGCTCGATATCTGACCGAGCCAATCAAGAATCCAATCAAAAAGCCATATTCGAACTTAATCATACCAACTGAACTGCCCTACTTGGTACTGATATTGAATTCCTGCATTTAACCACACTAATTAAGACCACTTCAACCTCTTTCCCTTCCCAACTCCCAGATGAAATTCGAAATGCATATGTAGGGCCATGCCATGGAAATTTGATTCCAAAACATGTCTGAACATGGAAATTGCTTGGAAGTTTCTTGAACATGGCCAACATAGGAAAATGCTAAGAGACGATGATGTCCTAGACACGAACTTGTCCGTGCAAACCCGACTTTAGACAAAAGGAAGCATACAACAACATCTTTGCATACCCATTTCCTCCACCTTTTTTTGAAGTTTTTGTCATTTTTCATGCCTGCGCAAACCCCTATAAAGTATCCTCAAAATCTTTTTTTTTTTTTATTTTCTATTTGAATGGGCTTTTGGCTATGTACTTTGTTCTGTGAGAGGTTTTGTCTTGTCAATGAAATACACATAAAAATGGTTTTAGAATATTAATATGTGCTTAGTTGGAATACGGGAGGTTTGGAGAACATTTCATAAATGAAAGAATATAGATTTATCATAAATTTTTTTCGATTTTTATTTTTGGTACACTCGTTCGAGTGCAATATAGAGTCAAATTGGAATTTGCTTTTTCAATAATCAAGTCATATCGAGCAAAGATTCAGTACGCAAAGCATTTTACCTTCTTAAGCTGGAGGGTGAGAAAGATGGAACAATCGGCCTCGATCGAGCTTCGATAGTGGATGGTTCTTAAATACCGGTGTTGAATTTATGGTACCTTCTAGGGGACGCTGTCTCATGGATTTTCAATTCATGCTGAGATTCATTGAGCAAAAATGAGAATCTTTCATTTCAATGTCAAACGGTAAAAGATTGTGAGGGCGTCATGCGCTACGAGAATTATGGCTTGACCGATATTGGAGTTGCAAACGACTGCCAACTCGATGCATTTTCAAATTGATTCTAGTTATAAACTATGAAGCATGGACATGTTATCGGAGCTTCCGTGTCGTGTTCGACACGTGTCGACGTGTCCGACATGCTCGGACACGTTCGACACACGCGGTCAACACTTGTCAGATTTTCTGACATGTGATCAACCTTTTTCGACACGTTCCGACGCGTGTGTCCGAAAGAGAGGAACAATGGAGGGTGGAGGCGAGGCCGAGGGAGCGGAGACAAGACTGAGGGAGTGGAGATAAGGCCGCAATGACGAGGGAGGGCTAGAGGAAGAGCATAGACTGGGGCGATCCAGAAGATAGTGATTGCGACGTTGTGATGGAGGGCCGGTAGCGAGGCTGCAGCCGCGAAAGCGACCAGGAGAGAGCTGTGTGACAAGGAGGAAGAAGAGGCCATGGTTAGGGTTTTAGTTAGAAGAGAGGAAGGGTGGTGGCTGGTGGGGAACGATGGAAAAACCGGGGCCGGAGAGGAGGGTGGCATGACGATGGAAAGAAACCCGAGCCGGAGAGAGGAGTGGGGTGAGGGGAGAGGTAAAGTGAGGGGGGAGTAGATGTGTTAAAATGGGTACACAATCCATTTATAAATCCATATTTGTTTAAATGGATCATTAATTAATCAAGTCTTATTTTTTAAAATAAAGATAATGAATTCTAAAATTAAAGAGATCGAGATATATGAGTTTGATCTATTTAAAACCCATTAAAATTTAAAAATGAACCTATTACGGGGACACAGACGCGAATACTCTCCCCCTTCGTTTCCACACCTTTGACCTCTAGAGAGAAACTAGAGAGAGCTTCATCAGCCTGTTCCATCGCACTGATCGAGAGACCATCTTCTTCTCCTCCTTCTGCTTCCGCCGTCAGCCGCCGTCGCCGCCGTCTTCGCCGTCCGCGGAAAGTAGAGGGAGCGGCGGGGTAGAGAGAAATTTTCCGGAAAGGGGGGCGGTCGAATTCGCTCGGCGCGGTTTGGCCGCAAACCTAAACTCTGCTGTGAGTTGCTATCCTTCTCTCAATCCTCCCCCCTTCCCCCTCCTTTCTTTTGGGTTCTCGTTCTGGTCTCGTGTCGTCGCGAAATTCGAGCGATCGGTGTCCTCGAAGCGGTCGTTTTACTGGTCTTTGTCTAGGTGCTGATCTTTCGGGTGGTCTGGTGACTGAATTTTTTTTTGGTGGGGCGCCGCCGAATTGCTGTGGCTCGAGGGCTAGAATGTGCACGGTTGGATTTGACCCGATCAGTTGTAGATGGGTTTCGGTTGGGTGTTTCGTTAACTCTTATGATGTGAATCTCTCTGTTTCATGGGGGCTTTTCGTGGGTTCTCTTCGTTTGAGCTGCAGTAGTTATTGGTTATGGATTGTGTCGTGCAAGTGAAGAAGGCAATGAGGGAAAGAGGAATAAAAAAGGTCCCTGCGTGTGGTTGGGTTGAGATTAAACATAGAACTCATGTCTTTATGGCGAATGATAATTTGCATCCCCAAATAAAGGAGATCAGGAGGAAAATTGACACATTGGCAGAAGAGATGGAGAAAGAAGGATACAAACCTGACACACGTCGTGCCCTTCACAATGTTGATGAGGAAGTTAAGATTGAATCTCTTAAATATCATAGTGAAAGATTAGCAATTGCATTTGCACTTATTAGCACACCTAAGGGATCACCTATCCTTATAATGAAGAATTTGAGAGCCTGTACAGACTGTCATGCTGCAATCAAGGTGATATCAAGGATTGTTCAAAGGGAAATTACAGTTCGAGATTCAAACAGGTTTCATCACTTTAGAGATGGAATTTGTTCTTGTGGTGATTATTGGTAGGTTTTGCATGGAAAATTCCCTGCAATGGATGACAAGGTCACAAAAACGAGTTCTTGGGTTTAGTCGGGGCTAGATGACTGTAATCCAGTGTTGCTTTAGATCGAGCAGCTGATTTGAGTCGATCAATAGAAGCTACTATTCTGGAGTTTATGATGACAATTACTGCACTAGAGGGCACAAAGTCTAAAGGTAGGGGGATTCATAGGAATATACCTTGTAAAATAACACAGAAAATAGCAATTATGTCTATATGATTCATATTGTTTTTACCTATTAAAGAGAGAATGTTTATTTAGTCTGTTGGTTGTTTAAATAGGGGTGGGTGAAAGGTACAAGATATTTCAATGGATAATCCTTCTTTAACAGTTCATGATTCATGATTTGAAATCTGCCTTTTCCTTTCCGTAAAGTACAGATACTTTGGTTGGGATTGTTTTGCCTGAATTATGAGCAAGAACAGTTAGTTTATCTCGTATGATCCACTTGCAAGGTGTGATTATTTTTCATTTTGATTACCTTGGCAGAAACCTTTCTCAATTGGTTAAACAATGAATGGGTCTTAGACAAATTCAGGATTATAGCCACCATTTGACAATTATATTTTGTCGGCTCTCCTACTGGTATTTTAGTAATATAATCTTTTATAAAAGAAAAAAACATAAGAATAAGTTTTCCTAATTTTGATTAAATATGAAAATATTTTATTAATATGGGTTGGGTCGGGTATGGGTCGGAAAATTTACATTAGGCATAAATGGGTCATAAATGGGATAATGGGTCAATTTGGGTCGGACCATTAATGACCCGACCCAAACCTAACCCGACTCACCCGTTTAACAGCTTTAAACAACTGGACTAATATGTGTTTTTCTTTAATTTTTCATTTTATTTAGAGTAGAGAAAAAAATTGCCAAAACCCTAAAAAGGTCAATCCAATCCAAGAACCAAATTGGACCGATAGGTCCAGTCCAGATCTCGGTCCCACCAGTCCAGCTCCCAGTTCTAGGGCTCACCCCTGGTAGCCATCAATTTCACACTGTTAACTGAAATTGAACCTGGGCCGAGTTCAACTACGATATATTCAGCCCAGTAAGAAATGAACCGAAAACATTTTCTTTGCAAGAAGAAAGAAGCAAGAAAAACAAAGAACGCACTAGCCGCTGCTTCGGTCTTCTTGGGGAGTGGAAAATTTCCAGGCTTTGAAGTGAAAAAGAGACGAACCCACTCCTTCGATTGACTCGGGTATTGACCACTGCTCAACCCTTTATACTTCACGTGCTTCAGCTTTCACGTCTCTCTAGGTCTCGGGCTTTTCTGGGTTGTCCACGCCAACCGTTTGAGGAAATTACCCACTGGGATTTTGCTTTGCAAACTCGCGGTTCTGTGAGTTTTTCTTTTCATAAAGTAGTTGAAATTCAAAATTTGATCATTTTACTGTTAACTGCATGATGGGTCGTGATATGATACCAATATGGTGGAATTGGAAGTGTATTTTTTTTATGAAGACATTATAATGGAAGTTAAAGCTGTGCATTTGATCCTTTATGCACTTCTACATTGGTTTTTGTCGGTCATTTTCTGGATTCATTAAATGTTGAAGCTAGACGTGATTGTTGTCTCTAATGGAGTAATTGATTGAGCATGTGCCAGTGCTTAAGGAAAAAAATGAGCTCTTCACGTGGAAGTTTTAACTGATGTGGAGCTGTGCAGATGGCGTTGAGGCAGCTTTTGGGGTGGTCTGATGGTGAGTTGATGAGATCAGATTCGAAGCCTTGTTCGCGATTGATGAGACAAACAGCTGCCATTTGCACGGTGGGCGGAGGCTTGGGGTTCTGGATTCTCTGTAGATTGCACTATGGTATGTTGCACCAGTTGATTATCCATGCTTCTATTGCCTGATCCTGCATAAGTTGAAGTGGTGGTCAGGTGTCTGAGGCATGTATTTATAGAGGAAATTTTTGGGCTTTCTCTAGGTAAAGAAAACACACAGGAGGGAATTGATAATTGTGTGTTTCATTCTAATTGATGTTGCAACATGAATAATTTCCCCCTCCTCTAAAACATGAGCATATTCCCCAGCATATTTCCAGTTCTTTAGTTGACTGGAGTATTTTAGTAGAATCTGCATTTGCATACCTGCTGTCTAGTGTGGACTCTTGATCATATTTTGAAGTCTGTCTTGTTTGTCTTCAGTTCTCTGTTAGATTTTCATCTCATCTCTGTGTACTATGGACCAAGTTGTTGGCCCTGAATATCGAGTTTCACTGGAGGGAAACCGTAAGGCATATAGCATAAAATAGACACTTATCCTGAAGAGTTGAGAATAAATCCACACTTTTATGGGTTGTTGGCTGTTGGTGTAGGCAGAGATATTTGGCTTCGAGAATTCTTCCTCCCTCAAGATGATAAAAAATATAGGGTATACTGTGCTTCTGAACAGTACATGTTAAGTTGCTCTTTTCCTTGTCAGGTCCAAGGATTACAGTACCCAGGAGTCTCAGGTGGGCAGCTTGTGGAGCTGTATCAGTAAGCTCAACTTCTACACTGCTGGTCCGCCTGTTCAGTCCAGAATGTGAACCGCAAAATATTGCTGCTTATGACAAAGGAAGATAGTAGCGGTATTCAATTAGAGCTGTCTTTCTTCTTTCATATAGTGACTTAGGAGCCTATCTTCTAGTCGTATACTTTCTTGCTGGACTGAGATTCTAGCGGAGTGATGTTAATCTCCAAGTCTGTATGTATTGATTCTGCACGATGAATGTTCCTCTAGTGCTGAGATTGGCAAATTTTCTGGTTAATAAACAGCCTAAGTATATTACACACCAATGTCTGGGTTTCCAAGATAGGTATATAACTAGTCTTTTACACACCAATGATAGATCCACATGGATTTGGAGTCGGTATGCTACCTAATTGGACAAAGCATTCTAAAAATGCTCTAAGACACAATGGCATGGCTGTAGTTATAACCAACTGAAGGGTTTTTCCATTTTGCTGAGTCGCGTATCTTTTTCGGGTTGCTCCAGTTGATGCTTTTATCATTTTCCATTTGGAGTTGGTTGATACGTCATACATGCACTTCTTCTGCATCCTAATCCTAGATAAATATTACAGAATGCTAGACTCTTAATTAAGTGTCAAATTTAACGACTTGCTATCGAGATATGGGCGCCAACAAGAACAATGATTTTGCCTTTCATCACTGCTAACGGTTTCTGCAGAAACTAAGAGCTAAGCTATTCTTCTACGGCTTTAACTGTGGTTATGCCCTCTGTATTGCTTTTGCTCCCTTTTTAGTTGATCATGCCCTTCAGTAGACGAATGTAGGAAATGCTAAAACTGACAAAAAAAAAAAAAAAATCTCCAGATTGGTATCAGAGGTCTGAAATTTTTTTGTAAAGGCTCATTCTACAAGTAATATGGTAGGCATGATGTCGCAGAGTGTAAGAGACATGTGAGGACATGCGTGTTTTGTGAGATTATTGAAGATCCTATTGTTTTCTTGATATGTTTTTTGGTTAGTTTTAATGAACTGGCGACTGCATATCATTCTTTTCCAAGCAAAGAAAGTGGTTTCTGTCAGGGGATTTGTAGCCGTTTAGTCGGAAATGAATAGATTTAAGCCGTTCATTTTTTTTCTTAAGGGCTTTGGAGGCTTAGAGCCCTAGGGAAAGCTGAATTAAACGCAGCCTAAGAAAAGTTTGAGTGTTGGTGTCTACGGTAATTTTCATAGGAATTAAGAAAATATGTACCTGGGTACCTTACGTTAAAACGGATTAATCCTTCGGTAGACCATAGACTCCCGAGGAAAGATGCCAAGGATTGCAGGATGATTGAGCCCACAACGTGAACGTAGACGAGGTTTTCTTGAGAATCGATGTGCTTGTCGAGACTTGGGCCTGAGAAACCGAGGGATCAAGGACTTGGTCGTTTCTCGTGTTCCTTGTCAGGCTTCACAAATCATATCGTCCCCCATTGGCCGAGGCATTGAAAGGCTAAGTCTCTCGTGGCCTGTCATCGATCTTTTAAAATTAGGGTGATCGATTCCCAAGTCGGTTTCACAGCCACACATTTATTAGATTACAGTAATTAATTCCCTGATTGGGTTGGTTCTATCCTAGAACCAGGAATCGAACTGAACTAGTCGGTCTCGGTCCGATTCTTGGGTTGGATCAGTTCGGTTTAGGGTTTTGGACCAATTATTCTCGATTCCAAAAATTTAAAACTGGGATTGGACTAGTTCTTGTGGGAACTTCCCAGTTCAGTTGGGTCCGATCTAGTTCCGGTCCATCTGGTTCCATGCACACTCTCCATGTTGGATCGAGCAATAATGCCAGAGGGAAAGATGACAAGATCGTGAGGAGTTGCGTGTAGCGCTCGTTAATATATTCGATGATGATGAATGGGAAAGCAAAGGGAAAAAAGGATAGAAGAGATGGTGCCGTCCACACGGTGCATGTCTCACCAATTCACTAAGTGCCAATGGAATCGTACCCAGATGACACCTTCGAGAAGCTGACACGCCCCCCCAAATGATTCACTTCTCATCGAAAAAGAAATTCCGAAGCAAATTTGAGGAAAAACTTGGTAACCAACACCAAAATCTCTCCAATTTTATTCCATTTTTTTATTCCGGAAAAGTATCGGCAAAATCTTAAAGGTAATTATAATAGTATTAATTTAGTCATAAACTTTTTAACCTAGTACCGATTTAGTTATAAATATTTTAATCTAGTGCAAATTTAGTCATTCCAACTACTTTTAGCCAACTATTATTGACACGGACGGCGACTAGCCTAAGTGGTAGGCCGGCATAAGCCAATCAACACTAACGTAAACAACTTTTAATAACATTTAAATATTTTTTTTGAATATTTTTTGTTTTTTATTTTTAATTATTATTTTCTTTTTCCTTTTTCTTTTTTTCCTCCCTTCCTTCTCCTCTTGTTGGTTGCCAAACCTTGGCAATTGGCGAGAGCTAAGGATCTCGCTGGCCACTAGTGAGGCTCGCACAACCTCTAGTGAGCTTGCGAGGGGCTGGAAGGGTGGCCTTGCATTAAGCTAGCAAGGGTCGAGCCTTGGCTAGCCATTGGCGAGGGAACTCAAGTTCAGTGAGCCTTGCCAGCCCTCGCCTTTGACCAGCCACCAATTAGCAACTAGCTAGAGGAAGAAGAAATGAAAGAAATAAATAAAAATAAAAAATTCGTAAAAATATTAAAATATTATTAAAAGTTGTTCACCTTAGTGTCAGCCATGTTACGTAAGTCAATCGGCATTCACATCAAATAAAATCCGACCAAAACTAGCCCAAATGACTAAATTGGTATGAAGTCAAAAGATTTACGATTAAATTGATGTCAATATAATAGGTTTAAGACTTTTCTAACACTTTCTCCTTAATTCAACTAGCTATAAGAGTACTCATGAATTGTTTGGGCTAACTATTTTCGGATAAGGTTTTTCAATAAAGAATATGGATATCTTTATAGATTTATCTTATACATAATGTTGCGGGCTTAGGCGATTGCAGTATAGAAAACTCGTGTGGATTTCGAATTGGATTATTAAATACGGAAATGACCGGTAAGAGCGTTTATTTTTAAAGTAAAAGCTGATGTTATCGAAGTAAGTCTAGGCAAGGATTTATCATTATTTGATGTTTATTGCTCCTTCTTGTATGGTTTCGTGATAAAGTTGTTATTGAGCTACTCGAGCTTGCTTAAAAGACTAGTGGAACTCGACTTGATTTTTTTCAGGTCCGAGTAGCATGAATTCCAAGCCTACTTCAAGCTTGAACTTGCAAAAAAGCTTGATTGAGTAACTTGAGGGTCTAACTGATTAACTAAATTTTATATAATATATTACTTTATTTCTTTGACTCAAGATGAGCCTGAAACTACCCTGTTGAACTTGAGCTTATCAAGCACTCTTGTGCCGAATGAAGCTCGAGCGGTTGACTATCCGATATTGTATAATGAGGTCTAGCCTCACTTAATATAGTAATACTTCAGTATATGATGTGGGAGCATCGCTCTCTATCAATCAGCTCCCAAATTCAACTCATTTTTCGTCGATTTAGCCAACCCATTCACCATTCTTGCAAGTAAAAGTCAATTTCTACTGCAATTTAATTATATGGATCCAAGGTTGAAGTTGCTGATTGTGCAACATAGTTGTTGATTTCAAGACTCCCAATTGACTACTTAATGACCGGAGGCTGTTCTAGTTGATTAATATCGCTCTTTAATAATATTCTACAGTAACTGTTTGGCTTCGAAGATTGGTGCACAAATTTAGAGGGTGTTATCAAGTTTCAATGCATCTGGTGCTAGTCCTCGTGTTTGAGTCTCTTAAATCCCAGCTATTTATGAATCTTTATTGTGGCGCTCCTTTCAAGAGTTATAATAAGGCGAATTCCCCAAAAGTATGACCAGTTTTTGGGAATTTCAAGAGTATTCTCCTTTATTTAGCAATATCTCTATAAATAGATGTGTAATCTCATTTGTAAAGGAGACAAGACATGCATATTGAGAACATATGAGATTTTTCCTTTATTTGAGCAAATATTTATTTCAAAAAGTGGATTATTTCATGTTGGTGAACCAAGAAACCTTTATCTATGATTGGCAGCACATCTTTTAGGGCCTTGGCGGTGAGCTTCTCTTATCTCAAAATATTTTATTCTTGGTGAGTGATTCGTCATTTAAATCTTTGACTATGATATTTGATTAATCCCGATATTTATTTGTGGTTGATGTCGTGTTCTTTAGAACTTGGGGTGATAGTAATTTATTCTATATTTATATTTACCCATTAACATCCATCTCCATACACTTTGACCTGTCCGAACTTCATTCAAAGCATCACTCAAAATACGCTCACTTGCCCCACAACCGCATCACTATGTCGATTCGCCTCGACTCGACTCGACTCGACTGTGACACACTGGACCTGTGGCCTTTCATCTTCCCCATACGTGGATGAAGAAGGCAGTCACGCGCATCTCACGTGACCCAGGACGTCGGGCCTCGAGGCAGAGTGGAGGCTGAGAGTGAAAGTGAAAACGAAAGCGAAAGCGAAAGCTTTTTAGGATACATGAGGAGATTAGAGAGAGGATAGAGATGGAGAGAAATGAGAGACAAAAAAGAAGAAGCCCGATATAGCGCCTGCTAACTTTGTTTATTCGGTTGTGGAATCTCCCATCACCCACCTCTTTCCCCCCAAGTTGTCATCAACCCCTCCATCCCTTCTCTCTCCTCCCCCTTCTCTCTTTCTCTCTCTCATCCCAAGAACATCAACCTAACAAGCCCACAACGCAACAATAGCAACAGCATAAACAAATCAATCACCCCCGGATTCCTCCATGGTTTCTCTCTCCTCCCCCCGTTCTTGATCTTGAAAAAGAAACAAAGAAAAGACCCAGTTTTCTTGCCGACCCATCAATGGACTTTCCCAAGAATCGCCGCCACCACCACCACACATCAACCTAACAAGCCCACAACGCAACAATAGCAACAGCATATAAACAAATCATTCACCCCCGGATTCCTCCATGGTTTCTCTCTCCTCCCCCCGTTCTTGATCTTGAAAAAGAAACAGAGAAAGACCCAGTTTTCTTGCCGACCCATCAATGGACTCTCCCAAGAATCGCCACCACCACCACCGCCACCACCTCCACCCCCAACCCAACGGCGATTTCAAACCCATGTGCCCAAGAAGCCCAAAGTCTCCACCTTTATCGCGGACTCCGAGGTCGAGGCCGAGTTCGCCCACCACGACCCCTCCGTCGCCCGGATCAACAACGGCAGCTTCGGCTCCTGCCCCGCCTCCGTCATCGCCGCCCAGCAGCAGTGGCAGCTCAGGTTCCTGAGGCAGCCCGACAGCTTCTACTTCAACGGGCTCCAGAAGGGGATTCTTGAATCGAGGGCCGTGATCAAGGACCTCATCAATGCCGAGGACGTCGACGAAATCTCCATCGTCGACAACGCCACGACCGCGGCCGCGATAGTGCTCCAGCAGATCGCCTGGGCCTTCGCGGAGGGGAGGTTCCAGAAGGGGGACGTCGCGGTCATGCTCCACTACGCTTACGGCGCGGTCAAGAAGTCGGTGGAGGCGTACGTGAAGCGCGCCGGCGGGCGGGTGGTCGAGGTCCAGCTGCCGTTCCCGGTGAGTTCTCGGGAAGAGATTGTGTCGGAGTTTAGGAAGGCCTTGGAGAGAGGGAAGGTGGATGGGAGGAAGGTGAGGTTAGCTGTTATTGACCACGTCTCGTCGATGCCGAGCGTGGTGATTCCGGTCAAGGAGTTGGTCAAGATTTGTAGGGACGAGGGGGTTGACCAGGTTTTTGTAGATGCAGCACATGGGATTGGGTGTGTGGACCTGGATATGAAAGAGATTGGGGCTGATTTCTACACTAGCAATCTGCACAAGTGGTTTTTCTGCCCGCCTGCGGTCGCGTTTTTGTACTGTAGGAAGTCTCCGAGGTCGTCAGACTTGCATCACCTGGTTGTGTCCCATGAGTATGGTAATGGGTTGGCTATAGAAAGTGCTTGGATTGGAACGAGGGATTATAGTGCTCAGTTGGTGGTGCCTTCGGTCTTGGAATTTGTTAATAGGTTTGAAGGCGGTATTGACGGGATTAAGAAGAGAAATCATGAAGCTGTCCTAAGGATGGGAGAGATGCTGGCGAAAGCATGGGGGACGAACCTCGGCTGTCCACCTGATATGTGTTCGAGCATGATCATGGTGGGTTTGCCTTCTTGTTTGGAGATATGGAGTGAAACAGACACTCTGAAGTTGAGGGACCATTTGAGGGATAGTTTTGGTATTGAAGTGCCGATTTATTACCGATCTCCAAAAGAGGGTGAGGTTGGTCCAATTACAGGGTATGCTAGAATCTCGCATCAGGTTTACAATAAGGAAGAGGATTATTTCAAGTTTCGAGATGCGATTAACAAACTCGTGGACATAAGTTCATTTGCAAGCTTCTTCCTGAGTAATAAGGTAAACTCCTTGAATTCATCAACTATAAACTTATATTTGCCATTATTGTTCTTTTCCTGGTTTAGCAAATGGTAAGTTAGTTTTCTTCATGAATCTATGAAAACAGTCAGTGGGATTTTTGTTTAAAGTGGTGATCTTATCTTCTGTCTGGATCATTGTGATTGTGAAGCATTTGTTAAGGTGGTCCCTTCCAGAAGGCTTTGATGATTAATAATCAGAGCACTGCACTCAATACATAATTCCTCACTACACATCAAGATCTAATATTAATGAGAACTATCTGCTAATGCAATTGTAGGATAGGATAAGAACTTGCTATATCTTTCTGAGTCGGCTTGATGCCAAACAGAGATGCTTGTTCATAATCTTGGTCACTATTTGAGAAATCCAGCATTAGGAGTACAATAACTGACGATTAACTAGCAAACAGTAAAGAAAGGTCAATAGGAATTGGTTTGATTTGAGACCTCGGATTGCTGAAAATTCTAATTCAGTGGCAAATAGGACATGTTTCAGATGTATTTCTCTGCTCTGAGGCTTATGTTCTAATTTCTCTTCTGATAGTCAGTACGAAGTACAGTTCAGGTGGTAGAGGTATTCTGTTTTAATTCTGTTGAGCGTAATGGCAAGTAGGGTAAAGAAAGCCCCCTTTTCCCCTATTTTGGCAGTATCAGTGCTGAGGCTTTGTCAATGGTCATACATTTTTCTTCATATTTATCGTGCTCTAAACAAGGTGGCTTTATGGACTTCAGAGGCTGAACATCAGTGCTGCTTGTTTACTATTAAGTGGATAGAGATATTTTACTGAGGAACATTGTCCAACTATACGGTAGTTATGCGCTGCACAAGTAAACAAAACAGAGCAGGCTTCGGGGTGAGGAGAGAAGGGCGAGAAAGTGGGTGTGGTATTTATGCATTGGTTTCGAGATATACCGTGGGTATAGCAATTAAAGTATCTCATGTTACCTCTGTAGATCCAAAGTTTGACCAGTTTGTTTTTGTTTTCTTGTAGCTCTAATGTGTTCTGATAATAAAAGGGTGCAGTTTTAAGCTCAGCTTGCGTGCCGTCGGCTGCCATCATGGTTTAGTTACCATGGGATTCCAAGAAGTCTGCAGGAATCCGGAACCGAGAGGATGCACGTTGCCTTTGTAATTAGATTTTTAGGAAAGATATTGACTGCAGGCTCATTTAGTTTGAGAGATGCTGACAACAGGCTCTGCTAATTTTTGTTGTTTCATGCTTTGTCGATCCTCCTCTGTGCAAATAAATAAGAACGAACCTGCTCTCATGTCCAGCAGGAGCTGCTTATGAAGGTCGTGGATTGAAGCTTTGGTTTAGGTTTGTATCGATTCTGCACGACTCGTTGCTTTTGGTAGGATCATCCTTTGCCTGTGCAGACTGATGATTTGCTGCTTTCCAAGCAAGTTCTAGTGTCAAAGCCAAGCCCTCTTCCTCTATGATTCTGTAATTGAAGAATGGCCTAGTAGAAAGCTTCACCGTTTGCTTTCGACGTTAGTTCCCTGACCCTGGGATTGTCTCCTTGGTGAAACCCATTGATATGCTGAGATTGTGATGCTGCCGCTCTAAGATGCGGCAATCGGTTGCTGGTGACTAATTTTGACATTCTTGAGTGTGCTTTGGTTGTTCAGTATGCCGTCAAATGGGGAGGTCAGGTGAAAAATGGTTCACTCGGATTAACCCATTTTTACACAATACAAATTTAGCAACTATGTCTGATTCGGGCCTAAACCATATACCCTACCTGACTCGAGCTTCAGTTCTTATACATGTTTCTCCTCGGTGTGTCGATGACAATTTAGAGAGTGAGTTCTTTTCAGACCCATTTGAACCCGTCCGTCATCAATTGATGTTTAGGGTATTGACAGAAAACGTAGGACATCTTTACCTCTTTTGGGCAGATCGAATGTCGAATCTCAAAGCTATACAACCATAGAAGTCAAGAGTAAAAATCACTCCGGACAGGTTTTGATTGGCTCTGATTATTTATAATCAACTGGGGCTTATAGATTTCAGTGCCTTGCCAGGTGTTTCTGATAGGGATGTCTCGTAGGCCAAAATCAAAAAGGTATTGAAAAGGTTTTCACATTTATAGATTATTTCTGTGGTGGCGAAATTGATGAAAAAGAGAAGTCTTTAGTGGGTGATAATGAAAAGTAAAAGTTGGGTATGAGTGCTTTTGTTGATGCGCGTTTTGTGTTGCTTCATGCGTTAAGAGTAGGGAGGAGAAAAGCATGACATATGCAATTAAGAAATTAATTTTTGTTCGCATAATGTCAATTTTTATATGATGAATATGATGACCTGCCCTTCAAATGATAAAGAATAATAATTAATTTTTTGGGGGCAACATCACATTATTTTCGGGGTCGGATTGCATATTGAGAACTCTTTTTTACCCGGATTGAAAAGGCAAAAAGTCGACCCGACCCATTAAGCCCATCTTAGAGAATCCCCACGTGGGAAGGAAGACTGTTTAATACGATTAATGATCCTTCGATCGGGTTAATGGATCCTTTAATTGAAAATGATAGGGGAACTAATGTTTGGATTTGCGATTGTCCCGGCTCCAATCGAACCTCATAATGCCAAAGTTGTAGCTCCGGATATTGACAATCGCCCGAACCGGAGGATTTGAATGCACCTACCGTAGTTGATATTGCCATCGCTTTTGAATTGAAGAACTTATTTTATATATGGATTTGTATGACTATAACATGATGTATGAACCTTAATTATATGAATCACGATCGACTTCAAATTTGAGGTTGGCTCGTTTCTATTGCATCAAATGAAGAGTCTAAATGTGAGTATCACGATATTTTTGGATATCTCGTTTACGTGATTTAGAAAAGTCACTTAGTGATGGATAATGTTTGATAAACTAAAAGGGAAAAAAGAATCAAAAGGGTGAAAAGAGGCAACTAACACTAATGGTCCTTCGACATTCCCACAAGAATTTCACAATTGTGATATAATGTTTGTTTTGAGCCATAACAATTGCTCATCCGAGCGGACTTGTCATTGCTATCTTAATACGATGCTTGTTGAAGTGGTGTCGAGAAAATCTTACATTATGACTTGATCGAATCTATGTATGCTCATGACTTGGTCGAACCTATGCTACGCGGCAGCAATTTCATTTATGGTCAAAGCCCAATAATTTCCCCCACATGAGCCTACACATTTTGATGTGAAATTTGAAGGCCAAATTACAAAAAGTCCATAGGTAATAATTTACATGATCAAAGGTTTCACCGCAAATAAGATCAATCTAGAGCATGCTAAGATTCTCTCTCTCCTGATGTCAAGGCTGAGACAGGTCGCGCAAACATTGGCAACCAAATCTCACAAGCACCTAGAAAAGACAAAGTTCTCCATGATTTCAGATTCAAAGGTAAGCTAATAATTGTCTCTCACACATAAAAAAAAAAAGAGCTTAAATGGCAAGCAGGAGATATTCTCTCTGGCTTCAACTTTATGCGAACTTCTCTGCCATGGAGCAGAACTGTTTTTGTCTTTTGTGTGCTTGATCTCGTTCTCACGGACATCTGGTTCGAGTCAGACACAGGCACAGGTCCCTCTCTCTCTCTCTTTCAGTTCCCTCGCTTTCTTGTTCGATTGTTCTTGAAGCTCTTTGGCTGTCTCTGCTAAGCCAGAACCCATAAAGAAAGCAAGAAAAAGAGAGAATGAATCCGTCTTGGGCTTTCATCGTTGAGAGCAAGCTTCTTGTTTTTCTCCCGTCTTGTGATCTTATATGATGGGTGTTCGAAATCGTGTCCAGCAGCTCTGAAGAGAGCTTGGGACACAGCCTGCACATGCTTTTGGTGCGTACTTCAGTTTGTTGATTAAGGAAGTAGGAATTTGGTTTTGTTGGTGATCGGCAGCATCGACGATTCTTGGAGATGGAAATGCTAACTACGAGGATAGATCGCGCGAGTCTTTCTTCGTGCTGTGATTTTTTGGCTCGAGTTGGCACCTGGTCCTTGTCACTGTAAAATTTCGTGTCATCTTTCCAGCTTCGTGGAAGCAACTGGAATTTAATACACACTCAACTACCGTTCACGTTCACATGCAATCTGTGGAGAGAGAGAGAGAGAGAGAGAAGGTTTATATTTCTCTGCTATTTTTTAATCTTTGCATGGTCAAACTCAAACTAATCACATGCCAATCTATACCCACGGTGTGCAGCACCCAACACCCGAGAGGAGGAGTAGGAGGAGGAGGAGGATTTGACTAGGCTTTGGTTCTCATGTCAATGTCCGAGGAATCTCAAGTTTCGAGTGTCGGATTTGACCCGCTTTTGAGCGGCTTGAATGAGAAGAAGCAGAGTTTTAGGCGCAACGTGCTCTGTTTAGCATCGGAGCTGAGGGACGTCCGAAGCCGTCTCGTATTTCAAGAGCAATCATTTGCGAGAGAAGCCCTTTCGAGACAGGCGAGTGAAATTTATTGTCCCGGTCATGTTTTCTGGAGCTCTGATCTCGAAATGATTTATTTGTTTTTGTGAAGTTTTGTGTTCTTTCTGCTTATTGGGAATCTGGGATTGATGGGAGTTCTCTGATTTTTGCATTTCTAAATTTGTTTTGGGCAGGAAGCAGAGAGCAGGGTGAGGGGGATGGAGGAGGAAGTGATTGGATTACAATGGAGATTGGAGGAGAAGGATGGGGAGCTTCAGGCTTCAACTTCTGCTTCTGAGAAGGTCCCTGATATTACAGCACCTATCTTGATTCTCACTTTCTGTTTTTGTTTAGCTCGTGGATGGATTTTGCTCATCATATTACATCCATTGTTAATTACTTGTTGATGTTCTTAGAAGGTCATGAAGGCATTTTTCCTTTCTGTCATCGCAAGTGATGCGATTTGCCTTTTGTTCTTAAGGCTTGTTTGTTGGTCATGCTGTTTGTAATTTGCGATCTCATGGTCATTTTGCACAGTGCCTTTTGGTAATTTCTCTTTGATTTTCTGGAGGAACCCATCGAAGGAAAAACGACCATTTCAGATAGCTCATGGTAGTTCACTATTAATGTAAATTGAATTGTTCATGAAACATTTATTTGCATTGACATAATCGAGCTGAAAAGGCTAAGTAAGGTGCAGAATTTTTTAATGAAGTCGCATTCCATATGATATTCCTCAAAGTAGTACAAGCTGGTTTTCTTGGCGATGTTTCATTTCATATTGCTTAGTGCAGAAAGCGTGCTGTACTTGGAAATTTTCTGGATATTAATATCTTCTCAATGTTCTTCATCACCATCTTAAATGAGTTTATGCTTTGAATTTTTCTAAATGGAATGTGAGTATTTTCAGTTGTGGACAGGCACAACGGCCTGAACTAAGGTTTGTATTGCATTGAGAAATCATAGCTTAAAGGTCCATGTTCCAGCTGAGCTCTCCCTTCTTCTGGATTTCTGCCCAATGAATGAGAGAGGGAGGGAGATGCCTGAATAAGCACATGTGCATATATTATGATTTCATGGTTGTAACTTCTTACTCTATAGACCTTGGCTTGAGTAAATATGCCTTACTATCAATTGAACCATAACTGCTAATTTGTGAACTGATGCAAGCCCTGAATATTTGCGTGCACCTAAGAAGAAGAGCTCATAAGTCACGAGGGAAAATATGTTCTCCAATTTCTGGGGAAGCCATAAAAGTTGATTGTGCTTCATCAACCTAAGATGATTTGATGTTAATTTAATTGCGTTGGATGATCCTTTCTTTTTCTGATTGTTGGAAGGAAACTTCTCCACTTCTACAGAACATAGCCTTGGTCGAAGTACACACAGTACCCTTTTGCTATGGTTTAATTTCTCAATGGCATCTTCCTTGATCTGACATTTTATCGAAATGCAGTGTCTACAGGAAATGGATGCTCTTAAATCACAGATTGTGATCACTCAAGCCACCGCAGATGCTAGTGCTGCATCAGCGCAATCAGCGCAGCTTCAGTGCCTCGCCCTCTTAAAAGAGTTAGACGAGAAGAACTGTTCTTTAAAGGAGAATGAGGACCGTGTTAATAGGTTAGGTGAGCTATTAAATAACCTGCAGAAGGATCTTCAAGCGAGGGAGAACTCACAAAAGCAACTGAGAGAGGAAGTTACGAAGACTGAGCGTGATATTATGGAAGCTCTTGCTAAATCAGACTTAAGCAAGGACTCTGAACTGAGAAAATTGCTAGATGTGGTATCTCCAAAGAACATCGAGAATATTAACAAACTTTTGATGGTTAAGGATGAAGAAATAGGAAAGCTGAGGGATGAGATCAGGATCATGTCCACTCATTGGAAGCTCAAGGCGAAGGATTTGGAATCACAGGTGTTGCATCGTATTCACTTGCTTATGTTTCTCCATTTGTTAACTCTTTTGCTCTGATTGTGCTTGGTGTATGTTATTAAAATTTCAAGAAAGATTCTACTTAGTCCTTAAACATCGGTACAGAAATGCTGGGTTAGTCACATGAGATTAGAGCGTTGTTTTGCTGAACTCTAGTTTGTCTGAGGCAAACATGCTGGAATGGAGTTTGTCTGTTCAGTACATAATGGAGTTTTTATTTGTCTACTTGACATGACTGTGAAATAGCTGGAGAAGCAGCGGAGAGTGGATCAGGAGCTGAAGAAACGGGTGTTGAAGCTGGAATTCTGTCTCCAGGAATCCCGTTCCCAGATGCGGAAACTTCAACGGGTAATTTGCTCAAACCGTTTTACACAGGGTAGTTTGAGTCATCGGCAATGGCCCTTTTGGCTTTAACAAATTTGTTCAATTCCTTGTCTGCGACACTCCTAGAGTAAATCCATGTCCTTGTCTATCTGATACGGCATTTTTACAAGACACCTTGGTCCACTTGCCATATCATGTTACATTTTTATGTGGATATGTTCAACCTGACTTGCCAAAACATTTATACAAACTTCTTACTCGGCGACCTTTTCTTTTTTGTTGCATAAGATCGATGTAGGGACATTTTTTGATCTCTCACCACGACCATTTGGATTTAGCTGCGTGTTTTATTCATCTTCTGTACTCGCAACAGATGGGAGATCGGAGAGACAAAGCTCTCAAAGATCTCAAGGAGCAATTAATGACGAAGCTGCACCAAAAGAGCGGTCCAAGCGGCGACAGCAAACGGAACTTCTGGGAGTCCCCTGGCTTCAAGATAGTGGTTTCCATGTCCATGTTGATCCTGGTAGTTTTCTCGAAGCGGTAAAAATTGTCACAGCGAGAGTTCACTTGTAAAAAGGCAAAAGCGACAAAGGGAAAAAGGATATAACAGGTGCTGTTTTGCTCATTTCCTTGCAGCACTGGCCAATGCATTTTTGTAGTTCATAGTGAGTATTATAGGACGTTGATCATGTCTTTGGATCGTGCCGGTGATCCACACAGAGACTTATTGCATATATGGTTATGCTTATGGTTTGGGCGCATCTAGTCCAGTTGGACGAGGCCGTGCAGACTTTCACCGAGGCTCTCTCTCTCTTCCTCATCTTTAATAATTTTTCAATCATTGAATGCTTTTGAAAATTAGAGCTGAGGTGGAGCCATGTTAACCTTACAAGACAGTCGCATCACAAATAAAAGCGTGGAATAAATGTGTCACACGAATACAAATTTATAATTTTTGGTGTCGAAAAATAATTTAGAGTAAATATGTCATAATTAACATAATTTAGGATTTTTGATGATTTTCCCTTTTTTTATTTTTTGTTTTGTTACAATCCTATATTACAATTTAAAAAGAGTAATCTAACAACCATACTAACTCACTTATGCCATAACTTCCTCTTTCCATTCTTTCCACCCTTCATATGACCTTTATTCAGTGCCAAACCAACAGCATGACTACATATGGTCATGACTACATGGTCACACATCAAATGTCAAATGATTTTCAATTCAATGACAATTCTGAAATGATCCACGCTATCTGACAATAATAAGAATACACATTTGTTGGATTATAATGTCTCAGTGCCGCTGTTTTTTCTTTTACATTTTTTTACTCTGTTTTTTTATTAAAAAACAGCCAAGTGCATTTAGTTTTTTTTTTGCTATTTTCTAGGAAGTGAATTAGCACGTTTAGGTGCAGTTATGTGCTGCACATGTGTGTGGTTTGTAAGCAGTTATTGTTCTTGTTCAAGTTGTCCTGTACTTGACAGTTTCCTTAGAAAACTGTTGTACGCAAGTTTGTGCTCTGTTTTCTCTGTGCTTCTCTTCCTCTATAGCTTCTGGTTTTCTGTTTTCTTGTTTACTGTTTTTGATCAGTAACAACAGTGGTATTAGAGCTTGAATGATCTTGAGGGACTATGAAGTGAAGCAAGTATCGAAGTGTAAAGAAGTTAAAGGGTGATGGAGACAGGGTTGAGTAGTTTCTCTGCGATGGCTTCTCCAAAAGGTATTTACTTGGAGAGAATTATCAAGCATGGGCTGTTAAGATGACAGCATTTTGGAGGGTCATGATCTGTGGGAAGCTGTGGAGGATGATTATGAGGTTGCTCCACTTCCGGACAATCCGACCTTGAATCGATAAAGTACCATAAAGAGAGAATCACAAGGAAGGCCAAGGCAAAGTCATGCCTCGTATCTTTGCTTTGTTTCACCCACTATCTTCACAAGGATCATGAGATGTGATTCTGCAAAGGCAATATGGGATTTCTTGAAGGATGAATACGAGGGAGATGAGAAGATAAGAGGCATGAAGGTGTTGAATCTCTTGAGGGAGTTTGAGAGACAAAGCGGATGAAAGATTCGAGTCGGTGAATGAGTACTCGATAGGTTGGTTGGGATAGCTGAAAAATCGAGTTTTAGGGATTGACTTGAAGGATGAAAGGCTTGTTCAGAAGATCCTGGTGTTTCTTCCAGAGAAGTTCGAAGCCACCATAGCATCTCTGGAAAATACAAGAGACTTAGCCGATATAAAGCTTGTAGAATTGTTAAATGCTCAAGCAGCACGGGAGCACGAAGACGATGAGAAGAGAAGAGTTTGTAGAGGGTGCGCTGCAAGCTAGAGTGAAGTCAAATGATGGAGGCAAAGGGAAGAAATGGATTCAGTCCGAGAAAATGCCGGTGACTCCAAGTTTGTAGCAAAAGAAGGAAACTCGGTGGGTCTAGCAAATGGAAGAAGAACAAAAAGTCTTGTCAATACTTTTGTGGTGGAACTAATCATCGGTTTTTAGATGTTGGAGAAAGCCTGATGCTAGGTGCGAAGATGTCACAAGTTGGGTCACATGGAAGCCATCTGCAAAGAGAAAAATTACCAGCAAGCAGGAGAAGCCTAGGTAGCAGTGAATGAAACTGAGGAAGAGCACTTGTTTGTAGCTTCTTTTTCTGAATCTTCTGTTGGGAATGATGCATGGCTAGTGGATAGTGGCTGTACCAATCATAAGACTGGCAATTCGAAGCTGTTTAGGATTCTAGACAGTCGATCGAGTCCGAGTCGAATTGGCAATGGACGGTATATCGAAGTGCAAGGGAAGGGTACAGTGGCTATTGAAGGAAATTAGGAGGTGAAGCTGATCAGTGATGTTCTTTTTGTGCCAAATATTGACCATAATCTATTAAGTGTTGGTCAATTAGTTGAGAAGGGCTATAAAGTGAAGTTCGAAGGGAAGGAATGTCTTATTAATAATCCAGATAGCAAAGAAGTGCTAAGAATCCCAATGAAGGACAAGAGTTTCATGTTCAAGCCACAAGAGATGCAACAAATGGCTTTAAAGTGCAAAGAAGAAAATGCAGAGTTATGGCATAAAAGACTTGGGCATGTTCACAGGAAGAGCATGTCGTTTATGCGGAGAAATAGCTTGCGAGATGACTTGCCAAGTTTGGAGGAGGAATTTCCACGGTGTAGAACTTGTCTTCTTGGCAAGCAAGTCGATTTCATTTCAAAGGAGGAGGTGGAGAGCATGTGAGAAGCTGCAATTAGTCCACACAGATTTATGTGGACCTATGTCTGAGTCTTCTCTTAATGGTAGTAGGTATTTCATTACCTTCACTGATGATATGACTAGGATGAGTTGGATTTATTTTTTGCGAACCAAGTCTAAAGTTGCTGATGTGTTTGTGAAGTTTAAAGCCTTAGTTGAGAATCGAGTGGGAAGAAAATTAAAATGCTCGGTCGATAATGGTTACAGTATACTTGCTCACAAGTTTAAGTTGAATTGTGAGCAAGCGGAATTGTGCGGCGGTTCATCGCTCCCTATTCACCTCAACGAGAATGGGGTCGGTGAGAGGAAAAACAGAAGTATTATGGAGATGGCCAGATGTATGATGCGGGAGAAGATATTGCCTAAGAAGTTCAGGCTGAAGCGGCTAATCTTTGCAGGTGTTCTGTTGAACAGATTGCCCACAAAGGCCTTAGAGAGGTCAACACCTTTTGAAGTCTGGTATGGTGTTAAACCTTCTGTGAAAAATTTGAAGGTTTTTGGGTGTTTGTGTTATACTCATGTTCCTGAGGTCAAGAGGGACAAGCTGGATAAGAAAGTAGAGCTTGGAATCTTCATTGGATACATTCTCCAATCAAAGGCTTACAGAATTTTTCACCCTATGACAGGGAATGTGACTGTAAGCAGAGATGTTGTTTTTCTATAGGAAGATGAGTGGAATTGGATGGAAGGAAAGAGTGCAGAACAATAACAGTTCGAAAAACAACCTGCAACAGATGTAGAGGTTGATGAAGTTATAGATGGATTGGAAGACAGTATGGATGATTTACCAATGAGAGGCATAAGGTCACTTGCTGAAATCTATGAAAGAAGCAATGTGGCAATACTCGAACCATCTAACTTTGTGGAAGCTAAGGAGGATCAGAGGTGGATTGCAGCAATGCGGAGGAGATTTCTATGATCCAGAAAAACCACACATGGGAGCTTGTTGACAGACCATCTGATAAGAATGTGATTGGGGTTAAGTGGGTGTTTAGAACAAAACTTAATCCTGATGGTTCTGTTAATAAACATAAAGCTAGACTGGTGGTGAAAGGCTATGCACAAATATGGGGAGTAGACTATTCGAAACATTTGCTCTGTTGCACGACTTGATACAATAAGGCTACCGTTAACTATTGCAGCAGAGAAAGGGTGGCCTATATTTCAGTTAGATGTCAAGTCTGCATTTCTGAATGGAGAGCTTGAGGAGGAGATTTTTGTTGAACAACCTGAAGGCTTCAGTATCAACGGGCAAGAAGAGAGTGTATATAGGTTGAAGAAAACTCTATATGGACTGAAGCAGGCTCCAAGAGCTTAGTATGGGAAGATAGATCGATATTTGCAGGATTTTGGTTTTGTAAAAAGCTTAAGTGAGTTCACTCTTTATGTCAAGAAAGTGAATCACAGTGTTGTAATTCTGTCACTTTATGTAGATGATCTATTAGTGACGGGGAATGATATGGAATTGATAGAGAAGGTGAAGCAAGATCTATTTGCAGTTTTTGAGATGTCAGACTTGGGAAAGATGGCTTATTTTTTGGGTCTGGAAGTCAAACAGGCTTCATATGAGATCTTCATCTGTCAAAAAAAATACATGAAGGAAATTCTAAAGAAGTTTCAGATGGAAGATTGTCGAAGTGTAAGCACTCCTATGGCTGCTAAAGAGAAGCTGCAGAAGAATGATGGAACAGATGCAGTAGATGCTTCTATGTATAGAAGTCGATTGGGTGTCTCATGTATCTTACAAAGAACTGCAATTTATATTCTATTTCTGTGAGTGTTTTATCCGGGTTTATGAGTAGTCCTAGTCGGTTACATTTGATTGCAGCAAAAATGGTATTGATATATCTCAAAGGAACATTGTTCTTTGGTGTGAAGTTTAAGAAATGTCAGAAGTTTAATTTGCAAGGATTTTCTGATAGTGACTGGGCTGGTTCAGTAGATGACATGAAGAGTACGTCTGGATATTGTTTCAGTTTTGGTTCTGCTTGTTTCTCCCGGTGTTCTAAAAAACAAGAGATTGTAGCTCGCCCTACTGCAGAGGCTGAGTTTATAGCAGCTACGCAGCTACAAATCAAGCTTTGTGGCTGAAGAAGATAATGAAGGATTTGTGGTTGAATTCCGGTAATTGCATTGAAGTTAATGTGGATAATCGGGCTGCTTTAGCAATATCTCGAGAATCTAGTTTTCCATGGCAAAACCAAGCATTTTAAAGTCAAATTTTTCTTTTGCGTGAGGTGCAACAAAGTGGCGAAGTTAAGTTGGTTTATTGCAGATCCGAAGATCAGCTTGCGATATGTTCACAAAACCACTTCAAGCTGGAAGATTTGAAGTATTAAGAAAGAAAATTGGAGTATGCAGCAGCAAGTGATCCAAGGAGGAGTTTGTTGGATTATAATGTCTCAGTGCCGCTGTTTTTCTGTTCTGTTTTACTCTGTTTTTTTATTAAAAAACAGCCAAGTGCATTTAGTTTTTTTTTTGCTATTTTCTAGGAAGTGAATTAGCACGTTTAGGTGCAGCTATGTGCTGCACGTGTGTGTGGTTTGTAAGCAGTTATTGTTCTTGTTTAAGTTGTCCTGTACTTGACAGTTTCCTTAGAAAACTGTTGTACGCAAGTTTGTGCTCTGTTTTCTCTGTGCTTCTCTTCCTCTATAGCTTCTGGTTTTCTGTTTTCTTGTTTACTGTTTTTGATCAGTAACAACAACATTAGATACCTTAGCATTCACCGCTCAAAACCTACTTGAACTCAAGTAGGTTCTTATAATCATTACACAAAGGCCCTATAATGTACCATTTCGCGTTTCTATATGAGTAATTACAGGCATTTCTATGTTCTTATACACGTAATAGACACCTATTCCACAAACAATTGCTGGCAAATTTTCTAATCACATCGCACCTTCAACAAGCAGATTATTAGCAAAGAATGGTTCAAAAATTTCTTCTCTGGCTAAACCGTACTTGTCTAAACGCTTCTTCAAGGATTTCAACTCTCTTTCACCCTTTGAAGAACATTCCTGGGAAATATTCGATAATCAATTGAAGTTGACCTTGGTATCATAAACATAATAAGCATGCAGAACTGAAAACATTCACCAAGAGCAGCCAATTAATACCCTAAAAAAATCATAAATTGGTACACTCATAACAAATTTACTCAAAATTAATTTTTTAACCTCCAAAAAGCCCAAATTGATAGACCCATGTAACAAATTTACCCTAAACTAATTTTTTACCATAAAAAATCTCAAATTAATATTCTTATGACAAATTTATAGTAAACTAATTTTTTGACCATTAAAAACCTTCAATTTATACACTTGTGACAAATTTACCCTCTATTAGCTTCTGTCAAATTTAAACGTTAAATTTGCTGACGTAGATCACACATGGTACATAGTATGGGGACATGCCAAATCTGTGGAAATCCATAGGGTAAATATTATGAAAAATCTCAAATTGGTACAATTTACCAAAGCATAGTTTACAACACAATGCTTGGTGACAATGTGACTTTATCCAAAGCATTGTTTACATCATTCAGAAGGATCAAAGATTTGTCCAGACTACCACTGATAGCTTCTTACTTACCCCAAACCAAAAGAGACACTTAAAATATATTTTCATTTTTTTTTTGTGGCAACTTATAAACAGCTTGGTTCACTCCCACTAAGCCTTTTGGCTTTGAACCTCCATCTACATTAGTCGTCTCCACAACTGCCTTTGCTTTTCATTGTTTGTAGACTAATTATCGATTTCCATTTCATTGATATTAGTTAAACCAGCAAAACAGCAATAGAAGCTTGTTCTCCAACTTCTGTGTCTTCCACATTTGAATGGGTAACTTCAGGAGCTAAATCCTCATTTTAACAAGGTCACTTATCTTTGATCAACTCCATAACATCCATAGTATCATCCAGTGCCAATTCAAAATCTGATGGTCTAGTTGATCGTTGAAATCTCTCCCTCATTGAACTCTCTGTCCAACTTGTTGATTGAGTTGACCCAAAGCCTTTCTGTCTCTAGTTTCTTCCTCAGCATATCAATCTCCTCCTTAGATCGATGTTAAATACTTGAGGCCACAAAGATCAGCAGCAAGAACTTTTAGTTCTTCAAATTTCTCCGTGCAAAGCTCTAGAAAACTAGAGAGAGTTACCAAGAGAATTCAGTTTTTAAATTATCTTAGAGTTTCCCCACTTCAAGAACACGCTTCTATTCTTTTGAATCTATAATCTTCCCCAACAAAGCTTGGTTTTCATTAGTCTATTAGAGTTATCTTCCTGCAGACGATAGTAAATCATCTGGATATCAACTAATTTTTTGCGCATCATTTTTGTTTTAGTCTCTAGAAGCTCATGCTTTTCTTTTTACAACATCATGCATTGCTCGGTCATGATGTTTGAGCTCCTGCTTGAGGGAGTCTTTACTTGGCTTGAGCTCGTTATACTCTAATCCAGAGAAAGGCTATTAGCTTGATGTTCTCAGCTAGCGACCATTGCTCTTCATCCCTACTCCTTGTGAGTGATTTCTTTATTTGCTCTATTCTGCCCAAGATATGCTCTAAAGGCAATCTGTCAAGTTGGGAAAGCATTTGTTGTTTCACGATCTTACCTTCACGCCCACTTCTGCATCAATTTGAAGAGCCTTGAACACTCGATAAAATGTCGTCTTCAGCCTTTCAATTTCATTTGTCAGCATTTCCCCTTCTACTGACTGCTCGAGACCTTCGCTTTCCAGTTCATTAATCAACTTATCGGATAATTGGAGGCTTCAACGTGTTTCTCGCATTCTAATTAATTCTTTGCTTCAGGATCTTCTACAAACTTTTACAAGATGAAAATCTCAATTTGTGCGTTTATGGCTTTCTCAACTTCTTCCTCAAATTCCTTCTCCCTCATTTAAATTCCTTCTTGCATATATATATATATATATATATATATATATATATATATATAGACACACACAACTTTTTGGACCCACCAAAAGTGCTTCACTTGATTGTATATAAGTTGCACGTTCTTGCTTTGTATCGCCTTCACTATTCGTCCGAAACATGCATATTTGAGACCTGCCTACTGCATGAGGGAGAGAACGCTTAACAGCACCCATTAAAGCCCTTAATTTCTTTTCGCAAAGACTTTGCATCTCTCTCCAACCCCCTAATTCCGCCAGCTGCATCACGCCTGCCTTTGCCTTTAGTTTTCAGATTCTCTTCGTCACGGGGTCTGTAAACGCCAATTACAAACACTTCAGAATCCGGAACCTTGCCATTTACGAACACTTCGGCCAGCCAATGCATCATCCCGATTGGGCGAACGAGGGATGCGAATACTCACCAGGCGTTGCAAATTAAAGTCAAATCGGCTTGACAAGGTCCCCTTGACACATCTCTGTCCTCTGCACGTTGAGGCTCTCTCTCCTCTCCTTTCCTCTCTCTTCTCTCTTCTCTTCCCTGCACGCTCTCTCAGACCCCACCATTTACTCGTTCAGCAATTCCAGCAGTCATTTGGCAACGGCGGACGATGGGTTTCCACGGAATTGCGGCGGCCAAGAGCTTCGGAGGAGGGCGGCGGACCAGCAACCAAGCCGCGCGACAACTGCAGGTCTGCCGCGGCCACCGTGTTCTGCGAGGCCGACGGGGCTTTCCTCTGCCTGGCCCGCGACGCCGGCGTCCACGGTGCCAACAAGCTCGCCTCCCGCCACGAGCACGCATGGATATGCGGGGCGTGCGAGCGCGAGGCGGCAGCCTTCGCGGGCAGGGCCGACACCGCAGCCCCGTGTGCCGCGCGCGACACGGACGTGCACTCTGCCAACCCCCCTCGCCGGCCGCCACGTGCGGGTCCCTTTGGAGCCCTTCTTCAACGCGGCCGCCGCTGCCGCCGAGCCCGTCGCAACGGGCTCCGTCCCTGACTTCCTCAACGGCAAGCGCTGCAGTGCATGGGGATGGCGGGAGGGGCCGGAGCGTAAGCCGGAGATGCCTTCTGGAATGAAGTGAGAGAGAGAAAACCTCAGAGAGAGAGGCAGAGAGAGAGAGCCGTTGGTCTTCAGACTCCGAAGGGGGGAGGCAAGACAAAGGGTCTCTTCTTCCATTCCTTAAGCCAAACGTCCACTTCCTCTGTTTTGTTGACTTTTAAACCACTCTTTCTCTTAATTCCGTGGGCCCCATCCTTTGAAAAGTCAACATGTTGTCTGGAGCTCTGATCTCGATATGCTATATTTGTTTTTGTGAAGTCTTGTGTTCTTTCCGCTTATTGGGAATCTGGGATTGATGGGTGTTCTCTAATTTTCGTATATCTAAATTTTTTGTTGGCAGGAAGCAGAGAGCAGGGTGAGGGGGATGGAGGAGGATGTGATTGGAATACAAAGGAGATTGGAACAGAAGGATGGGGAGCTTCTGAGTAGGTACCCGCGATTGCTGCTTCTATTTTGATTCTTATGCTCTGTTGTTATCTAGCTTGTGGACGGATTCCTGCTCATGATATTACATCCTGTTGTTAATTTCTTGTTGATGTTCTTAGAAGGTAATGAAGGCATGTTTCCTTTGTGTCATTGCAAGTGATGCACTTTGTTTTTAGTTCTTATGCCTAGTTTGTTGGTCATGTTGTTTGCGGTTTGCGATCTCACAGTCATTTTGCATGGTGCCTCTTGGTAAATTCTCTTTGATTTCTGGAGGAACTGAATGAAGGAAAAACGGCCATTTTGGATTGCTCATGGTAGTTCACTGTAAATGTAACCCGAAGTGTACAGGAAACTTTATTTGCATTGACATCATTGAGGTGAAAAGGCTAAGTATGGTGTGGAATTTTTTAGTAAAGTCGCATTCCATATGATATTCCTTAAGCAGTGAAAGCCTGTTTTCTTAGTGGTGTTTTATTTCATATTGCTTAGTGCAGAAAGCCTACTGTACTTAAAATTTTCTGTCATATTAATATCCGCTCAACGTTCTTCGTCACATCTTAAATAAGTATTTTCAGCTGTGGACTGGCACAATTTCTTCCCAGTGAGAGAGAGAGAGAGAGTGCCTGAACAAACAGAACAAGTGCATATGTGATGATTTCATGGCTGTAACTTCTAATTCAAAATACCTTGGCTTGAGTCAATATGCCTTACTATCAATTGTAGAACTGGTACTGTAACTGCTAATTTGTGAACTGATGCATGCCCTGAATATTGACACACGCTGAAGAAGAAGAGCTCATATATTGTGAGGAAAAGATGTTCTCCAGTTTCTGGGAAGCCATAAAAGTTGATCGTGCTTCATCAACCTCAGATGTTAATTTAACTGTGTTGGATGATTTTTTTTTTTTTTTTTTCTGAGTGTTGGAAGGAAAATTTTCCACTTCTACAGAACATAGCATTGGTCGAAGTATACACAGTACTCTTTTTCTAGGGTTTAATTTCTCAACAGCATCTTCCATGATCTGACATTTTATCGAAATGCAGTGTCTCCAGGAAATAAATGCTCTTAAACCACTGATAGTGATCACTCAAGCCCTGCAGATGTTAGTACTGCATTGACTCAATCAGCGCAGCTTCAATGCCTTGCCCTCTTAAAAGAATTAGATGAGAAGAACTGTACTTTAAAGGAGAATGAGAACCTTGTTAAGGTTAGGCGAGCTGTCAAACAACCTGCAGAAGGATCTTCAAGCGTGGGAGTACTCACAAAAGCAACTGAGAGAGGAAGTTATGAAGACCGAGTGTGATATCAAGGAAGCTCTTGCTAAACCAGACTTAAGCAAGGACTCTGAACTGAAAAATACTAGATGTGGTACCTCCAAAGAACATCGAGAAAATTAACAAACTTTTGGTGGCTAAGGATGAAGAAATAGGAAAGTTGAGGGACGAGATCAGGATCATGTCCACTCATTGGAAGCTCAAGGCGAAGGATTTGGACTCACAGGTGTTGCATCGTATTCGCTTGCTTTTGTTTCTCCATTTGTTAACTCTTTTGCTGTAATCATAGCCGGTATGCATTGTTAAAGATTTATGAATGATTCTACTTAGTGCTTAAAAGTTGATACAGGAAATGCTGGGTTAGTAACATGAGATTAGAGATCGTTTGGCTGAACTCTAGTTTGTCTAAGGCAAACATGGTGGAATGGAGTTTGCCTGTTCGGTGCGTAATGGAGCTTTTATTTGTCTACTCAACATGATTCTGAAATAGTTGGAGAAGCAGCGGAGAGTGGATCAGGAGCTGAAGAAATGGGTGCTGAAGCTGGAATTCTATCTCCAGGAATCCCGTTCCCAGACGCAGAAACATCAACTTGTTATTTGCCCAAACCCTTTGATGCATAGTAGTTTTGAGTCATCGGCAATGGCCTTTTCGGCTTTCATGAATTTGTTAAATTCTTGTCTGTGACACTCCTATAGTAAATCTGTGTCCTTGTCTATCTGATACAGCATTTCTACAAGACATCTTGGTCCACTTGCCATGCCATGTTACATTTTTATGCAGATATGTACAACTTGACTTGCCAAAAATTTTATGCAAACTTCTTTCTTGGCGAAATTTTCTTGTTCATTGCATATGATCGATGGACATTCTTTGATCTCTCACCACCACCATTCATCTTTTGTATTCCCAACAGATGGGAGATCAGAGAGACAGAACTCTCAAAGAACTCAAGGAGCAATTAATGGCAAAGCTGCACCAAAAGAACGGTCCAAGCAGCAATAGCGAACGGAACTTCAGGGAGTCCACCGGCTTCGAGATATTGGTTTTCATTTCCATGTTGATCCTGGTAGTTTTCTCAAAGCGGTAGAAACTGTCACAACAAGAGTTTCACTTGTAAAATGGCAAAAACAAAAAAGGGAAAGGATATGACAGGTGCTGTTTTGCTCATTTGCTTGCAGCACTGGTCAATGCATTATTGTAGTTCATGTCAAGTATTATAGAACGTTGATCATGTCTCTGAGTTGTGCTGGCATCTAAGGCCCTGTTTATTAACGTTCTTTATTTCTGTTTATAAACAAAATTTCTGTTTTTTTGTTGATTCCAAATTTATTTTTTTGTTCCTAGGAATACATTTGAACGTAAACAAGAAACAAGAAAAACGTGGCAAATTTTTTCTCTCCTCTCTTTTTCTTCTCTTTTTTTTTTTTCTTATTTTCTTTTTCTTTTTTCTTTGGCCGGTCGCCAGCCTCGGCCATGGCCGACGACCGGCCGTCGAGAGCCGACGACCTCGGCGGAGCGTCACCGGCCCCCGGCGAGGCCGAGCGTCGCTAGCCCCGGCCGAGCTCGCCCAACCAAGGCGAGGCCAAGCCTCGCCCGCGGGGCAAGGCCGGGCGAGCTCGGGCTCACCGGATCTGGGCAAGCCCGAGCTCGCCCAACCAAGGTGAGGTGGCCGGCCCTCGTCGGCCGGTCGCCGGCCATGGCCGAGGCCGGCAACCGGCCAAAAGAAGAAAAAAAAAAAAAAAAGAAAAAAAAAATTAAAAAATTAAAAAATTAAAAGAAACAAAAAAAAGAACACAAATTTACCAAACATGTTTCTATTCATTTTTTATTCCCAGAACAAGTTTAGCAAACACGTTTTTATTCAAAAATTGTTTCTCGGAACAAAAACAATTTTTTCTATTTTTGTTTCTGGAACAATTTTTAAACAGAAATGTTACCAAATGCGCCCTAAGTAGCACCGACACCGACGTGCAACATGCGACACGACATGACACGCCGACACGTCGTATCTCAAAAAACAGATAATTCCGATACGTTGTATATTAAATATATATTTTCATATATACATAATAAATTATCATTTTTATGATTATTTCAATCAAATTAATTTGAATCAAATTCATAAATAAATAAATAAATAAATAATTAAATAAGCCTATAATGAATATACAAAACATTAATCCTCAATTTATTAATATTATTCATTATTTCAATTTGACAAATTTAACTTTATTTTAATAATTCATAAAACTTGGAGAAAAAACAAGCAATCCATATTATGGACTCGCATGTTAGATATGTTGGAAGAGGAAAAAAAAAAACTTAAGGAGTGAATTGCATATCATAGGGATTGGAAATTAGAAGAGAAGAGAAGATTATGTTTTTCTTATTTCTCAATTTATTATTTTTATTATTGTGTTTTATTATTTCACATATATATTTTGATCTCTCATTTATTGAATTTTTAAAATTGACATCAATATCGGAATCACATGTCGAAAACTCGTATGTAAGAATTCCGACTCGAGTGTCAAGAAAATTAATTAGGTATCAAATTTTTCAACACGTGTTGACCAAGTGTTGGAGAGTGTCCAGAATGTCGGAGAATATCAAACACGTATTGAAATATCCGACACGACACGAAAGCTCTTGAAGACTGTTGGTACTTCATAAGCTAGCATTCCACAGAGAGACTTATTGCAAATTTGGTTATGCTTATGGTCAAGGCTCATCCGGTCCGGTTGGACAAGGGTCGTGCAAACCTTCACCCAGGCTCTCTCCCTCATCTTTGATAATTTTTCAATCATTAAATACTTTTGAAAATTAGAACGGAGGTGGAGCTAGGTCAATCTTACAAGACAACATCACAAACAAAAGTTTGAAACAAATATATCATACGAATATAAATTTGGGATTTTTAGTGTCACCAAAAAAAAAAAAAAAAAACTTACAATAAATGTGTCACAATTAAGATAATTTAACATAATTTAGGGTTTTTGGTGATCCCCCGTTTCCATGTTACAAGCCAATGTTGCAATGTAAAAGAAGTGACCCTACAACCATACTCACTTATCCCATAACTTCATCTTTACATTCTTTCTACCCCATTTTCAAGTGCCTAAGCAACGGCATAACTACATGGTCATACACGATATGTCAAATGACTTTCAATTCAATGACAATCCAATGACAGTTCTGAAACGATATCCACGTTTAGTACGTTCTTATACTAGTTACACGAAGACCCCGTAATGTACCAGTTTGCGTTTCTATATGAGTAATTACAGGCATTTCTATGTATTTATACATGTAATAGATACCCATTCCACAAAAAAAATTGCCAGCAAATTCTCCAATCACACTGCACTGTCAACCAGCAGATCAGCAAAGAATGGATCAAAAATTGCTTCTTTGGTTGAACCATACTTGTCTAAACGTTTCTTCAAGGATCGCAGCTCTCTTTCGTCCTTTGAAGAACGTTCCTGGGAAATATTCAATAATCAATTGAAATTTGTCCTTGGAATCATTAACATAATAAGCATGCAGAACTGAAAACATTCAGCAAGAACTGCCGTTATTACAATGGTGAAATGGGGGCAGACCATTATTAAAGCCAGTGAGTCGTGTGCATTTCATAGAAGGATGAATCTATCTAAACAGTCATTTGTAATCAGTAAATATTGAAAAGAAAAAGAGAAACCCAATTAACATATCGCCCATCATTTAGGAAATCAAAAGACTGAAGACAAATATAACTTTTGTTCCAAGACATGGGTGTTTATATAGAGAATTTTTCTGAAGCACTTAGGTTTCGCAAAAGGGAGAAAGCGACTTACAAATGATTTCTTCAGTAGTAATATATCGACCAAGTACACCAACCATAGCACGTTTGTTTTGGGAAGCTGCAAAGAAAAATGGCTTAATCATCAAAATTAACCTACAGCTGCACTGTAAGCATAGGAAAGCTTAGCTATGAGCCTATGACCATCTGTCAAGACTCAAATCCTGAAGTCCACACTCTTTGTACAAAGAAGTCACGTTGGGTTTCTATTAGTCAATTTGAGAAATCATACAACCTTCTTTTGAGCTAGAAAAATTAGATCTCAAATCCATTTAGCAGTTTTATACAGAATAATTTATTCGGTAATGTTCAGATAAGTTTAAAAGATGGAGCTATAAAAAATAATCTCATAAATTTCTGGGACCAATCACATGTTGTTTGCTAATCATATGTAGAATCAATTACTTCTCAGTGCAGGCAACAGAAATAATACCTTCCTTCCCAGTAATCTTCTGTCACTTCTTTCATCTTTCGATATGTTTCGGACTGCATATGCACAAAAGTTAGAAGGCATATATATAGAGTATCAAGGGAAACTATTTGTTATCTTACTTGTTTATCTCCTTTTGGACCTTTAAAGAGATAAGGGTCTGAGGATAGATCCAGAAAGAGTATATCTTGGCCTGTAAAGGCGGAATGCTATTATCAGTGTGCTGGGTTGGATGTATATGAAACAATCATAAAAGTGACATGTATTAGGTGTATTAGGTAATAGATAAGATGCCAACCTGTATTAATTCTAGAAAGCGTGAAATCAATTATGGATATGCACAATCCAAAAGTCTTGACATTGACATGCTTTCCTTCAAGCATGAAATTCAGCATCCTAGAATCATTCCGGCTTAATAGGATATTGCCCCTGTCACAAATTCACATATCTAATCAGCAATTAAAGATAAACGGAAAAATGCAATGTAAGGAGTAAATCACATTATGGATATACCAGTGTAAATCGCGGTGCTCAAATTCATAAGCCACTTCAGCCACGGCCAGGGCAGCAGTAACCTACAATTTTTTAATGGAAAAGAGATCACTTTTTGAATTAACAATACCGACCAGTAAAAAGTGCAAGTGCTTCATGATCTACCTGAACAAGTAGACTCCGTGCTTCATCGAAGTTCAAAAGCACAAAGCTCTCAAGATCCTTGCCCCCATGTTCCAGGACAAACACCACATAGCACTAAGAGTAATTTTTAAGCATATGTCAGGGGAAATGGGTGGTGTCAGCATTAGCACTAACTGTAATTAGAAATTAATTGAGGCATCAAATTATATATTTATGCTCTTGATCATAACTGTAAAGCACAATTACAGAAAGCAAGCCAAAAAAATCACCAAGGGTATTGAATAAAATGGTGAGAAAAAAATGTCATCTTTTAACAGAAGCAGAAGCAGAACAAAAGCACAAGACCTGTTTCTCTGGAAATTCCTTGGGATGATCATTTTCTGAACGATTTTTTTCATCCCAATCTTCCCATGCTCTGATCAACTCCACATCATATGTACCTTGGCAGACCTTTAGACTGTGAAAGGAAGAGCATGAAAAACAGCTAATGATACAATCTCTCAATATATTAAAAAGCAGCTTGAATTCAATACAGGCCAATCTGCCTGAAAGCATTTTTCTAGTTTGGCCAACCAAATGCACTCTTCTAGATTCTCGTCAGTCTGTCCCTATCGCAAGACTTAACATATTAGATCAGCAACATGCTTAGATCACATGACAAGGACCTTTGCAAGGACTATCAAGCACATCATCTCTTAGCAACATATTGAAAACCAAAAAGGATTGCATGCATCTTGTTATTTCATCTATGTGACTGGCTTACAAGCAAAATGACATAACTGAGATATCAGATGAAGACATACTCTATTGTCTGTATGAAAGTCGTGCAAGCATTACAAGCATCGTCCTTGCACTCTCTTAATCTGTTGAGAGTTTGAGAAAGTACAGCCTCCTCGAGCAATTCTTCCGATCTCTGGTGCACATAAAAATTAAGTTATCAAGGTCCATCACTCAAAACACTCCATTGTACCCATGAAAGCACTGACATTAGATCTAGAACCGGGAAGATAGGAGGTAAAGGGACAAAATTATTGGTAAATGCTGTACAAAAGGGTTTATTAGCTGACACTAGGCTATGTATTTTTATAACCCTAAGAACCAGTCTGCTAATATTTAGCTTAATTCGTAAACATAGCACGGAAATTGGAAAGCTGATGAAAGCACCTTTCCGATGAGCTTGTACAAACATGAGAGTTGATGACAATATTTACCTTCTGGACTTCACCATTAACTCGCAAATCACCATCAATCGGAACCACCTTGCACACATAATTACCAGCCTTGAAGGCTTCCCCAAATGTACCTTCACCAATTTTGATAATATCACTGGGGGCACTGTATAGAGTAAGTGCTCGGTCAGTAGGCTGAAGAAATTCATTGAAAAGTTAAAATGACCAGCACAAACAAATAAAGAATTAAAGCAAGAAAGGTAAACTTATTAAGCTAATGTTGAAAAAGTCCCTCAAAGTAGTCTAATTTGTATCACTTTATTCAAAGTGGCCATCAACATAGTTTCATTTCTATCATTTAACCAAACTAGTTCACACTGCAATTTCATAGCAACTTGATGCAACATGTTTTAAACTCAACCTCTTGCATTTATCTGGAATTGGAAATTTTCCTTTTGGCCCTTTATTTCATTCGATCACACTAGCTTTTTAAATACTTCTTTAAAAGACTGCAATATGAATTAATTTTCCAGTCAAAGGACTAACCAAAACTTAGAGAATACATCCACAAAATTTGAAGGAGCTGTCTGCCCACAAACTGCAAGCAGTGCAGTAAATGGGTTCCAGTTATCACCATCGGATGTATCACAAGTTGAAGCCAGAGACAGCTTCCTAACAGCTTCTTCTAGATCTTCATCCTTCAATTCCAGTTTGCTAAGCTGAGAATGAACATGCCTTTCAAGATCATTCTTACAAATCAAACTTGGGCACATACTTGAATTGTTCTGCAATAAAGATCCACTAGGTGTCTCCAACTTTGCCCCCAAGAACATGGCTGGGGTTTCTAATATCTTTGAGAGTGTGCTTGAAGGTCCACAACCATGATTTAGTTTTTTGATATCAACCATTTCTCTAGCCTAGATGACAAGTGAGGTATGACAAAACTGTCAGTTTGATTGCCAACAACCCAGGTACCAGACTTCTTGGGCGAGGGGCTTTCCTCTAACAACTCGAATGCATCAACCTCTTGAAAGTATGACCTTTCCTTTTCGAAGCTATGCATAACCTTTGCCTGCAAAGATCATGACATGCAAATTACCAGCTTTTTGATTGGAGGACCTTAGGTTGACAAGTGATCTGCTATGCAAAACTTCAAGCCCAAATATCAAGAACTAATAAATATTGCTTTGAAAGAAACCTTGAGAATCCATGTGATGAAATAGACAACATTAAAATCATACTTTTGGAAGAGGAGGTTTCGCTTTCCTTCTGGCATGCTTCTGTTCAGGACGATGATGTACACAAGCTGTGACAGCTATACTTGTTCTCCCTCTTACAAACACAAAATAAGATTTTAGCAAGATGACCAGAATTTTGAGACAAAATAATATGGAGACAGAAGCATTTCCTGCTTCAACGTGGGACAGATGGAAATAAATAACCGAAGTCTGCTAGATCTTCATAATGCACTCATCTTTTCTTATGGGTCGGAATCACAACGCCTACATTTAACAGTGTGCTGGACAAAGAAACGGAATATCTCTGGCTTTGTCAAACCGAGACAGAATTGGTCAAAAAATTTTCCATTAAATGAATTTGACAGCCTTAAGATTATGCAACATATGTATGGATGACCATATAACCACGGAAGCCAAGCCAACAAGAAGACGGGCAACAATTTTAGAAGAATGCTGACTTCACCCATTTCACGCCCACCTACTAAAACATCAAATCGCCTACGAGAAGCACACGAACCCGAAAAGGGAGTAGGAATGAACAAGGGGTCTACGGGAAACGAAGCCAACCTGGTCGAAAGCGAACGGTTCCAACTGACCCGCTTGCCATTAGCCGCCAAACTCACCCGGGCCACATGGACCACGCTCTTCCTGCAACCGGGCGAGAAAGAAACAATAGAGAAGAGAAAAAATGGTTAGAAAAAAGACGTCATCAACCGCGTTAGAGACAAAATGCACGAAGGAGCTCGAATAAGAAGGAAACTTTCGGCTTACCCGGTCGCTACATTCTGCTTGCCGACCTTCTCCTGCTTCCTCCTCCGGTAAATCGCTTGTCCCCCGGGCCCCGGTTGCTGCTGCAACCGCTCCTGCTCTTCATCGCCGGCCACGATCTCCGACCAGAGATCGGCGCTGCCCCGACCTGGCGGAAGCACGAGAACAGGGTTGTGCATGACATTCTGGACGGGAAACGAATCGGAGGAAGACAAATCGTTGCAAGGATTGAAGGGTTTTGGGTGTTCTGTACCTGCTGCTCCGGCATTCATCAGCACTTTGCTCGCGAAGAGAGAGGAAGAGAGGAGGGGGAGATTTGAATGTGATGCGATGTTGGGCGGGAGCGTGGGAAATGGGCCGGGCCGGGAACGGCCCAGTCGGCATGTGCCTCGTAATGGGCCGGGCCCGGGCCCACGCCCGCCCATGCATTTAATGGGCAGGCCCGGAACTTCTGCGTGATGTGATGTTTTGGGCTTTTGTTTTGCAACTAGGGTTCAAGGACGGAAAGTCGCCGAATGATGGTCCTGAGATCGCCACCATCCCAGAGCTTTAGTACAAGGAAAACATTGTTCCCATCGCAAATTTGAGATTATGATGGTCGGAAGTTCGCAGAAATGGCGGTGACGGTAGTGGCGACTAGTGATGTCTCTTTCCCGAGGTCGTCAGCCACTGGCCGGATTTGGGTTAAAGGAACTTTGGAGCTTTTAGTGCTTCAAAAGACTTACTTTTTTTTTACATAAGACTCACTGGACATGGAGTTCGGTAGAGAAACGAGACACGTTAAAATCCGCGGCGCAAGATGTCTCATTGTTCTGTTGGTGCTTGTGACCTTTTAGCCAATCCATAGTGGACCTTTTGGTGCAAAAAAAAAAAAAAAAAGTCTCTCGGTAGAGTTTTAGGGCCTATTTATTAAAATTTATTTATATTACCCGAATAACTATTTTTGTTCCTTTGTTTCTAGGAACGAAAAAAGAATATGTAAAATTTTTGTTCCTAGGAACAAAAATTCATTTTTTTTTTATTTTTAGGAATATATTTGGAATAGAAATAAGAAATATAAAAAAGTAACTTCTTGTTCTCATGAATAATTTCTAAAACCTATTTTTCTCTCTCTTCTCTCTTCTTCTCTTTTTTTCTCATTCTTCTTTTTGGCCGGTCGCTGGCCTTGCCATAGTTGGTGCCAACGACTGACCAAACAAGGGCCAGCAACCTTGGTCTGGTCGGAGCATTACTAGCCCCCGGAGGCACCGAGCCACGGTGAGGCTAGGCCTCGCCAAGCCAGGGCGAGCCCAACCTCGCATCTCTTGGGTGAGGTCAGGCTCGCCTAGCCACCGGCAAGGCTCAACCTCGCACAAATTTGGTGAGGCCAGGCTCGCTTGTTAGACCTTGCCTAGTTGGTCACCGACCACGGTAGTGGCCGGCGATTAGCCAAAGAGAAAAAGAAAAAGAAAAGAAAAAAAAAAAAAAATAAGAAAATATAATAAAAGAATTAAAAAATTAAAAAAAATAAAAAAAAATCTAAAAATCCTATTAAACGTATATCTATCCAGGAAGTAGAAATTTTGGGAAGTTACAAACACATTTGTTTTTTTAGAAAATATTTTCGAGAACATAATCAGAAAAAATTATTTTTATCAAAAATTGTTTTCGGAACAAAATCATTACCAAAGCACTCTAAGCATGACATTTAATGCATGCTTCTTTGACGGAATTTGAAGCTTTCCAAGATACATACTTTACGATTTGGCTTTTGATTGTCATCAATTGGTTTTTTTTTTTTTTTTATGAATTTCAAAATATTATGTCTCCAAACGTGGTATATTTATGATGTAATATAAGTATGGCATAATACAATATTTGAAAAGGAAAGTGAATTGTTTGGACTTATTTTTTCCTTATAAAATTCAAATCGGACATTAAGGCTCTGTTTAGTAACCATCCTCGAAACAACTATTTTTGTTCTTAAGTTCCTCGAAACTGAAAAAGAACAGAAATCCGTTTGGTAAAATTTTTGTTCTTAAGAATAAAAATCTATTTTTTCAAAAATAGATTTAGAATAGAATCAAGAAGAAAAAAAAAAAAATTGCTTCTTGTTTTCAAGAAAAATTCCTAGAATTGATTCCTATTTTTTTCTTTTCTCCTCTTTTCTTCTTTTTCTCTTCTTCTCTTTCCTTTCTTCTTCTTCCTTTTGGCCAATCGTTGGAGTGTCGTCAGCCCCCGACGATGCCGAGCCATGGCAAGGCGGACCTCGCCCCGCTTGGGCGAGGTTGAGCCTCACCAAATTTGGGGAGGTCAAGGCTCGCCTTTGCTAGGCGAGCTTGTTGAACTTTGCCCTGACCCGAAAAATTAGTCATTTTTTAAAATATATATTGTGGTAAGATGCTATGTTGTGAACAATTTAAAATTTATTTGTTTCATGGAATATGAATGATTTAGAAAATATTTTACTAAAAGTAACCTCTTGTATGAATTGAAATAATTAATCAATAAATTTTTTTCATTATTAACAATAATTTATATATAATCATTTTCGTCTATGATGGATTTTTTTTTTTTTTTTGGTTCATTCATTTTTATGTGCTATATATATAAAGGGGTTATTTTTAGGAAAATATTTTCCAAATGTTCAATTTTTGCAAAATAAATGTACTCTAAACTATTATTACAAATGTGTTTTTTTGGGTTCTCATTGTTAAATGTTCTTGGCGAGAGCGATGTCAGTACATGAGTGTCACCCACTAGTTATCGGTTTATTCACTCCTTTTCTTTAACATTTCAAGTTTTTTTAAAATGCTACCCTTAGGAGGAGTGTTTCGACATGGTGATTTTTGGATTGTATTCTTTTGGTATGAGTTATTGGCCAAGATTTGCATGTTTTATTTTTATGTTCATTGTGTTTTGTTTCGGAGATAGCTAGTTTGAGGACATACTATTTCTGTAGATTCCCATATCCTAAAACACTTAAACTAGATTGGCCGTTTGCCATGTATAATTACCCTGAGGCTTCACCCTTTTTCTTATATGGATTTAGGAGGTCGACGTCGTGACTCGAATCGAATATTATGAGACTTCCATGATAGCATTTAGAAAAGGGAGGATTACAAGTTCTGATAGTCACATCCTGTCGTTTTGTAGTTTAAAAAAATTAGGGTTAAAAATCGATCGAGGGTGTCCACAGAGATCGGCGATTTTAGCGTTGACTTGGAGCTTGAAAATGGACCCACAAGCCTTTTAAAAGAGCGAGAATTTGATTGAGTCATGCGATTGACTTTGTAGTCGGTGCAAATGGTATAAAAGAATATGTGATTTTCGGCAAATATCACAATCAAGCCATACGCCAACCTTTTCATCTGAATCTTTTGACCTGATTTATATACACGAAACATTAATGATGTTATGATTACGTTATTTCGCAAAAAATAAATATTTTGAAAAATATTTTCTTAAAAATGATCATTTGTATCACTTGAAATTATTAAATAATGAAAAATGTTTTCATTGTCAACAAGAAATTAGGTTTAACTATTTTCATTAATGATGGAAATATTTTTTATTCATTGATTTTTATAAGCGATCATTTTTCTAAATTATGTATTTCACGAAACAAACTCTATTTTAGGGGCTTCTTTAGCATTGGTTGCCACGTGATAATACAAATAGTGGCCAATAGCTATGAGTCACTTTAAAAATGGATTGGGTAGGCGTTCTAAGTGGATTGTTGCATGAATCACAAAAGCCGGTCCCAAGGCCAAGTTTGATCAATTAGACATATTGTCTTAATTTCTTGACTGTTTTTGTCTGTTTTTGTGATTGTGATTGTTTTTGTATGTTTGTAATGATGATTGTTTCTTTCACATTGTAAGTACCTCGTTAGTATTAGTTTAGGCTTAGCATAGGTCCATGGAGGTTGTAATCCCCAAGACATGAAGGTGATGGATAGTCAATGTCCAATCTGGCCTTCTTTTGTACCAATGATTCCCTGATATATGTTTCGGGTTGCCTCATGTTGTATAAATGCCCGACGAGTTGTGGGTTTTATTCTTTTGGTTTACTTTCCTTTTAGGATTGTATTTTAGATTTACCACTTTCCTTAACTATTTTTGGATGTCTACTTATTGCACCATCCTTAAATTTTAATTGATTTTTTTTTCTTTTTCTCTTTTGATAGAAATAGAATAGCATAAAATTGACCATCGACGTATGATTATCTAGTTAGTTTTTTTTTATTGGCATGAAAAAGTAAAAAAACACACATTTTGGACACCTTAGGAATACGACAAACTGTTAAGTACCGAAAGAGCGCTAATAGAAATTTTAGAGTAACCCAAGTCCTCGAATCTTAAAATCTTTGGTTGCATCGATGGACCAGCGATCCTCGATTGGGTTTTCTAGCCGGCCCCTAAAAACGAGGTTATTGGCGACCCCTAACTTTTTGTCTTAAACAACTTGTAAATAATAAATGAATATGTCATAAGGGATATGGGTCTTGACAAGATTCATCATGGTTTAGCATACTTGATATGAAAATCTCCTAAAAGATGAAGTAACGCCATCCTTATGGATGAGTGTTCTATCGGGAGGACTACCATGGTAAGAGTATACTTACCTTTACGTCCGATTTCCTTTTGACCTTAAAATCGTTGATCAAAGTGTGTCATGACATCAAGGTAGAGTCACGACAACTCCCGCTGTTATGCGAGGTACAAGTTTGGGAGAGCTCACGACAATAATTGAGCAAACTCATATGGTTGATCCTCGATGTTAGATATTTTAGCCTTTCTTCTGGTATACTATTCTATATTCCACAACTTGCTGATGTCTGCACCATGTTATTGGATTCAAATCAGTTTTTCCCCCTAAACCTGCGGTTGTGCCTTGCTATTGCTAAGTTCTACCATCTGATGCCATTGTCTTAGCCTTGAAGTCTCTACATGATTCTGCTATGTCGTGGATCGAATCAGTGACTCATGTTTAATTGGTGCTAGGTGAAAATACGAGTGCGAGTTTAACACTCTTGAAATGAATTTGTGGCGTGGAGGCACAGATACACTTAATTGATAAGGGCATAGAGGCAATGATGTGGAACAGAGCTGCTTCTGTATGCATATAATGTTATTCTTTTGTGATGCATATTTATGAATAGATCACATCGATTGAACCATATTGATGCCTGAGTTATTTTATTTCTATATTCACTTTTTCACGAGAAGGCTAATGAACAAAGTTGAACATTGCTAATTCATTCCAAAAGAGGGATTGCCTTAGATATATTGACCTTGGTTCATTAATTGGGAAAGTATTACCTATTTGACCAAGGGAAGAGGAGACATTAAGACGTGAGAGAGAAGCATGCGCCATATACCAGCCTAAACTACTCAGTGGTCTCATGCTATGATTAGAAGAGTGAGAAGACAAGTTTCTAGAGTATGGAAGTCAACTTCCTACTTTCGGTTGTTGAACGCAAATTGCGCAATTCCAAGATCTCCATAACCAGAACAAGAACATGCATAATTGAGTAAAAAGATTAATGTACTTATTTTGGGATTCATCAAACATAAAGCGGAAGCAGAAAATGGATTACCCACTCATCAAGGGGATTCATGCATCAAGTCATTCTCCTCTATTGCCCTCTGTATCACTGACTCAATGAGGCGGCCCCCCTCACGTTTAGCGTTAGGTAAACGCCTCCTTATGTGAGGATACATGTGAGAATTAGGGTTAGAGGAGAGACTTGAGCACTATTTATAGAGTTTCCAGCTGGGCTCCCTTATTACGGGCCAGGCTCAACTCGGCCCATACTAGCCAGCCCTATATTAGACTAATTAAGAAACATTCTATCTCACCTTAGACCAACTCTGTTTTACGGTAACCGTAAAAATAGTAAATTACAATATCAATTAATGTAGTCCACATTAGGAAAACTCTTACATTCTCCCACTTGTACTATATTAATTGAAATCATACCGTATGTGCGCATATTGGTCCATAGATAATTCTTAATAGTCAATCCTATCCCATAAAGTCTTAAATACCGAATCATGATGGTAACTGCATGTATACACACAGAGTTTCCATAGTCACGAATGTTCTCCACTTTATTGATATTGATTTAATATGATAGTGTGGCAAATGGATAATATCTCTCATAAAGAGATCCCATTTGTCAGTCACCATTCTCTTACCTTAAGCGTTACAAAAAACTTGTGGCACTAGAGAATGTCTTTATGGTTCCAATGAACCCACATATGTCTTGTCCTTACGGTTAACCTATTTTTTTTATGTATAACAAGACATATGCACAAGGCTAATAACCGGATGCCCCTAGCCTTCACTCAAGGTTTATATAGTACCTTGAGACTTTATCAATATGTATTCAACATAATAACAACACATTTAAAAATATTTTATTGAATGCAAAAGTTTATACATATCAAACCGTTACTAAATGTAACGAACACAAATGAAACATTTATTAGAGTAAAGCCAAAAAAGCTCCCACTAAACAACATCATCTCATAATGCTCCTAGACCCATGCTAATGACATGTCGCTCAAATACACATGGGCGTAGGCTTTCAATTAGTGGATCTGCAACTATATTATCTATGAAAATATGTTATATTATTACATCACATTTCTGTACCGTTTCCTTTTGGTCAAAAGTTTTGACCGCCATATATTTAGACCCATTGAGATTTCTGTAGTAAATAAATAATACTACAAACTTATTGTCTCAATACAACCGTATGGGTTTATCCATAAAGTTAAAAACAGTCAACTCCTTTATGAGGTTCTGGAGCCTAATGGCCCAAGTAATAGCCTAAAAGAATGTTACAAACTTTGCTTATATAGTAGAAGATGACATAAAACTTTATTTACTACACTTCTTGCTAACATAAATATGTATTCTGTTATTGATCACATATTATCTTAACAGCTGGCAAAGTTTACATATAAATACCTTACTAGTTGCAAGAATTGAACTTGTCTGTAAATTAGCACATAATCTTCTATCCTCTTTAAGTACCTTAAAACCTTTTTTGCAGCAACCCAGTATGATTGATTTCTGCCTAGAAGTTCTGTCGCAAAGACGATATTTAGTCTAGTGCAAATTTGAGCATACATTATATTTTTAAATGCATTGACATAAGGTACATCATTTAATTAGATTTTCTCAATATCTAAATAAGGACAATGTGATAGATTCAATCCATTACCCTTAACAATAGGAGCAATTCCTGGCTTGCAATGATGTATATTGTATATTTCCAAAATATGATCAGTAAATATCCTTTGAGAAAATCTAATATAATATGGCGAAAACAATCCTTACGGACCTCAGTACAAAGGATAAAAGATGTCTCAAGATCACTACTTGTAAACAAAATATCATTGACATAGAGTATGCGAAAAATAAATTTCCTCCCACTAACATTGCAGTATATTGAATTACTTTGTTTCCAATTGAACAAAATAACAACATTATGAAACTTTAATAATAGTGTCTAGAAATTTGCTTAAAATCATAAATAGAACTTTTCAGTCTAAACACAAGTTTACTTGAATTTATTGCAAAATCCTCCAATTGCACTTACATAGATTTTGTAACTCTTTGACGTAGCTCCATATAAAAAAATAAACTATTAATGCCACATTCACTTTGAAAGAATCTTTTTTTAAAAAAAATACTATAAAGAAATAATTATTTCTTCACTACCTACCACCTCTCTTTCAGAGTGAAAATGTTAGTCACCAATTTGGTTTTAAATTCCACAATCTTTCTTTGAAATCCTTTTAGTTTTGTACGCTAATTTGCAACTAATGAACTTGTGATTTTTAGGCAAATCAATAAGTTTCCAAATACTATGATGTTTCATAGATTGTATATCACATTTTATGGCATTTAATCACATACTTGATTGAGGATAAAAAACAACATTTATTTATGTCGCTAAATCAACCATATAGTGAATATTGCAATCATGCTCTCATAAATAGACTATATAGTCTAATGGAATAACTAATCGTCTTTCCCTAACAAATCTCTCGAGTAAAGCTACAATTATTTCATTATATACTTGAGAGGTTTGAAAAAATTTCATCATAAACTATATCAAGAATAGTACCTTAAACCTCAACAAGTTTAGTCTATGGTACTGGAGATTCCATAATTGTTTGTACCACAATTATTTGTATAGGCAAATACAAAGACACAGTGATTTTCTATCGTACTATTATCCTTAATAGTTTGAGAGCAGCTATCCTCTACAATTATGTTGAACTGTAGAAACTTTTACAGTATGTGATTCCATAATATTTATACCTTCTTTAGGGTCATAAAATTGATACCTCTTTTAACAATTTGGGTAAAATACAAAATAATTCCGAGTGGATCTAAATTCTAACGCCCTTAATATTGGATTAGATAACCTTATTTCTGCATGACATCTCTAAATTTTATATGATTCAAGTAATTTATGTCAAGTCTATAACTTAAAAGAAGTTTATGACACAAATTTTGTCTGTGAAAAAGTTGCTTTCAAAATATCAACCCATAGAAGACCGGATAAATAAGTCTTACTAATCAGAAGACCGGATAAATTAGTCTTACTAATCATACTCATCACCATGTTCAATATGGTGCATTTATGCCTTTCGGCCAAATCTTTTTGTCAAGATTTTCAGGCATAGTAATTAAGTTACCATCTCAGAATCTACCAAGTATTTGACAAATGACCATTTAAGCTATTTCGCATTGTCATATTTGCTAAAATACTCACGGCCACTATTAAGCCTGACAATTTTTTAAGACTAATTGTAATTATTTTATTATTTATCTCGATCATTTTCCTTAAATATAAAACTTTTGGAAACAACATTTTAACCATATACGAGATGTATATGTCATTAGGATTTAAACACAATCTTTGCAGATGTGTTCTAAATTTGATATTAGACAAGATATAATTACAAGCTACTAAGGCTTCCATCATCTTATATTAGTGCAGTCCACAAGCAAATCACTTTTCAAGTGTTTCAGAATGGAACGCTTTATGGACAGTAAATAAATTCTATTGCTCTTTTCTCAAGTAACAAATCATATGTCCACAACTTAAAATTTGAAGTAATAAAAACCTCAATAATAATGGAGTTATTAATTTCAGAAAATGTGACTGAAAAACAAGCAATGTATATAATTAATATCATGTGAGCACCGTGTAACTTGACATACAAGTATACATCCAGAGAGTTACATGCATAATCATATAATCATCTTTAGGCAGAATACATGACATGCAGTTGTACACTCCCCACATGATAGCGGTTATGAGAATATATTCCAATTTTCGTGAATTTATCACCTTTGGGCATATGAACTACTAGGATCAGTCACTCCTCCACCACACCATCATGTATCCCTCCATGAACTAATACACAATCACCTCCTTTGGGAGTATGACCACGCATTAGACTAGGAGACATCCCAATCAGCATACGAGATCGAAATTTCTCAAACCCAATCAAGCGTGCCACTTTGGCGGTCACTACTCAATTGAATCATTGAAACTCTCTCATACTAGGGATATAAATTTTACTTCTCACATACACCATATACATGTGATTTTAACTTTAGTGATAGGGGCAGTAAATCACTAAAATCACACATCATGCTAATTACATTGTTTTATTCAATAAAATTAATCATATATATATAGCGAACCTGAAAGACAGATTCCAATGAGATCATCGATCACAGCAACACAAGAAACTTCTCATAACAGAGAATAAATCATCTCTTATACACCCCGATTACATATTACCAGAACAACATAAAAAGAATGCTGATCTAAAATATCTCTCACAAATTAACATTAATAGTAATACATGGTACACCGAATCGACAAGCCTGACAGCTGATCCATTATCACTCATGAGTTTCATAAGGCAAAAAATGACTCCAATGCCAACAATTGATTTATTAGTCAATTTTTAAGTAATAAATTATCATTGTAATCAACCGGTGGCCTATTAATTGAGTCAAACTAGAGAACCAAATATCTAAACTTTAACAGTAGGTACTATTGCTTTACGTAAATGTTATCATACTCCTTAACCATAAAAAAAAATATTCAACTTAATGGACATTAACTAGTGACCAGATGAGTTTAGGTACAATATGCAATGACTTAACTGACATGCATTACCCACATTCAATGATGTGTTAATTAGTATAATCAGTTTGGTCACAGATTCTTAAGACGTCCATCATTCAAAAGTTACCAGCATGTAAAAGAGTATGCATGAGCAACAAAAGTTTCATAACCTTTTACTGTTTTTCATCACCTCAATATAGTTCAATTACTATCCCAAAATGATTGTATTTCATTAAGCCATCTTCAGTTCTCAATAAGTTTAATTTTTATTAATGAATCACACCATTATAATGTTTATGCAATAACATACCTGTAATCCAACACTTGTATTTCCAAAATTACAAAAAATACAAGAAAAAAACGCAAAAATACACTAAAAATACACGTATTTAGGGTTTTGTATGTATTTTCACATTCATAAAATCATTAAAAATATAAAATAAATACACCACAAGATAGAGAATGAGTATATGATTCAATGCTACTAGCCACGCGCCAAATGGAGGTTTCACGCGCCTACACGCACCGCCTGAGTGCGTGGCGCGTGGAGCTCACGCGCGGGATGAAGAGATCGGTCAAAACCAGTTTGACCGGTTCCCTGCTCGACCATCCGGTCCAACCCCCCGGTTGACCGGTCCGATCCAACCCCCGGTCCGACCAGTTGACCGATCCGGTCGATAGTTGACCTGGTCGGGTTGGTCAACGGTTCTGGTTGGGTCGGCCGCAAACTAGGTTGGGTCGGGTCGGGTCGTTGACGTCATCGTGACGTCAGTGCCCGTGTGCGTCGCATGCGCGAGCCACGCCTTTCACATGACGGCGTGTGAACGCGCGTGGGGCGCGTGTTCGACGCCTAGGCAGCGCGTGTCCGCGCGTGGGGGCACGTGTAGCCTCCTCCGGCGACATGCTGCCTCTCTGGTTCTTCTCATCTCATTGATCCTAGTCCGAATATATAATTTAATTTAATTTTTATTGAGTAAAAAATCATGAAAATCTCCAATTATGGCAAAATCTTATGTGTTCGAGTTTTAGGGTTATGAAGGCTCTGATACCACATGTTGAACGCAAATTGTGCAATCCTAAGATCTCTATAATCAGAACAAGAACATGCATAATTGAATAGAAAGATTAACGCATATGTTTTGGGATCCATCAAACATAAAGCGGAAGTAGAAAATGGATTACCCACTCATCAAGGGGATCTATGTATCAAATCCTTCTTCTCTATTACCCTCCGTATCACTAGCTCAATGAGGCGGCCCCCCTCATGTTTAGCGTTAGGTAAATGCCCCTTATATGAGGATACATGTGAGAATTAGGGTTATAGGAGAGACTTGAACACTATTTATAGAGTTTCTAGCCAGAGCCCATCATTACGGGCTAGGCTTAACTCGGCCCACACTAGCCAGCCCTATATTAGACTAATTAAGAAACCTTCTATCTCAACTTAGACCAATTCTGTTTTACGGTAACCATAAAAACAATAAATTACAATATCAATTAACATAGTCTACATTAAAAAAACTCTTACATTGGTTACTTGAAAAGGCAACATACTGTGCCAAATCAGATGTTTGCGGGCTTATATAAACTTAACTGACATATCTCTTACTTCCCCTGCCGGCCACAAAAAATGAGTTACTTTATCAGTTCAACATTCCTCGTGCAGCAATGATTGACTGACCCCTGCCGGCCATAAAAAATGAGTTACTTTATCAGTTCAACGTTCCTCGTGCAGCAATGATTGACTGACCAAAAAAACGTTCCTCGTGCAGCAATAATTGATATTGCTGACCCCTGCCGGCCATAAAAAATGTGTTACTTTATCAGTTCAACGTTCGTCATGCAGCAATGATTGACTGACCCCTGCCGGCCACAAAAAATGAGTCTACTTTATCAGTTCCATGTTCCTCATGCAGCAAGCTTATGAATGGCGTATTTGATTGCTTCATCTTCATTTGATACCAGTACCGTTGGTCTATATATACGTATAAGCATATATAGCATTCCAGTTTTTCTTCGGAGTTGACATTTGTGCCTACATTCACATATGGCTGAGCTAATTGGAACAGAATCAGATGGTATAGATTCCATTAGAAATGAGTTATCAGAGCTAGAAAGGAGCCTGGGATCATCATTTCGGCTTCAGGGATCAAGTTTTCGAAGCACTTCGGCTATAAGCACAACAAAAGATGATACCAATGATGAATATGATCTCCAATGGGCTGCCATTGAGAGGTTACCAACTTTTGAGCGGTTGAGGTCGTCACTGTTTGAGTGTGAGATCGATGGAAGGGCAGTTGATGATAAAGGAAAGAAGGTGGTTGATGTTTCCACGCTTGGTGCATTGGAACGTCATTTTTTCGTAGAAATGCTCATCAGGCATGTTGAGAAAGACAACCTTAATTTGTTGCGCAAGATCAGAGACAGAATGGAAAAGTAAGCTAATTCTTCTCCTCTTGATAATGGGAGTTGCATCTATATTCAGAAAGTCGAATGGCTATGGAGTTACCTATATACATTAAACCTGTGGCAGCATAAAAGATTTGTGCAGACCTAAGCAGCATGAGACCCCAAAAGTTCGTTAACAGATGAAAACACTTCTGTTCATAAAATGTGTTCCAATATACATGCTTCCATTTTATCTTGGTAAGAGGCCACACCATGCCTGCCCATGTTGGCCAACTTATTTGAATGAGGTTTTGCTTTCTTCTTGCTTTTTTCTTTCCTCGTTTACGTCCTCAAACTCATCCCATGGGTGTTATTTTTCATGTAGTAAGGAAATAATTGTTGTCAAACTGTCTTTGACAGGGTTGGTGTCAAATTGCCCACCATAGAAGTGAGATATCTGAATTTATGTATTGAAGCAGATTGTGAGATAGTTCAAGGAAAGCCCCTGCCTACTCTCTGGAATTCCCTAAAGAGCATGCTTCCTGTGAGTACTTTTTTTTGGGGTCAATTACAGTACTACTGTAAGTATCTTTCTTGTGGAGTAGATTGTAGGAATTCTTGCCTTTCCCCATTTTTGAACAGGCGGCTAAATATTAAAGATTGAATTTATTTCATGTGAACTGCTTTCCAACATGTATTTCTATGCCATCGGCAAATATATTTGCAAGTTCTTTAACTCCTGTCCTCTTGAATTTGGTTTTTCTTTGTGTACAGATGCATGTTCTTTCTTTTATTTTTTGAGAAAAAAATCAGGCTAAGAAGGAGCTTGTCCTTCTTGAAGAGATTAAGTGTTACCGATAATTTCTCACGTTTGTTCAAATATACTATTGCCAATTAGAGGCTATATTTTGGAAGTGCGGCAAAACCATGTACATCTCTATGTTCTGATTTGCCAACACTGCTTTTTTGTTCCCATGCCCATTCTTTCATCCTTCTGCTGCCGTAACACTCATCCTGTAATACTTTAGTCTGTCATAAGACTGAACTACTCCTCACCGTTTTGTGTGTTGCAGAAAAATTTCAACAGATGTTTTTGGCATCATGTCAATTTACCTTAAATGGTTGGTGCTTCCTAACAATTTACTAATTCAAGTAAATTTAACATTTTGTCCAGGGTATTCCTACAATGCCAGGTTCAGAGTCACGTAAGGCCAAAATAAGCATCATTAAGGATGTCGGTGGAATTATAAAGCCCGGAAGGTTTGTTATCCTGTTACAGCTCTTCCAATCTCATCATCTCTGGGAAATTGTGCCTCACCCTTCGTCTTTAGGCAGTCTTAGTGTCTTCAACTATTTCATTCACTTCACCCACTGGTAACTTGGTGGCAGCTGTGATGGTTTAAGGCTTGCTCCTTATCACCGAGGTTACAAGTTCGAATCTCCAAATGCTTGCATCTTAAGTGGGGGGCCATGATGGTGGGGTCCTATGCTAGTCTCCCCCGAGGTATAGGGGCCCGGTCCTTCGGTCTTGTCCAAGCACGGGGGGCCCGTGATGGAGTCCTCGGTTACCAAAAAAAAAAGAAAACTATTTCATTCTTTTCTAGCTGCAATTGTTTGCATCACCTACACTCAAATTAATATCCAGACTCGATGTAGGTTGTAAAAGGCTAATTACTTAGCTTTTACAATGAACTTTTCCAAACTTGAGCATAACCTCATCACCCACTTCGTAGCAAGTGATGAAGTTTGTGAGCATTGGCTGATACTTCATATTTGAGAGCAGCGCCAAACTTTGGCAATTCGCACCATACTTGCCCACTGTGAAAAGTTTTATGAAGTTTGAGAAGCTTGCTAACATAACCTACCTTTTAATGGGAATGGTTATCTGACGTATTACCAATCTCATTATCACACCTGCAATTCAAGAAGATTATTGTCCTAACAGTTTTAAGAGAGCAGCACAAGCTTGATGATAGAAGAGTACATAATATTCATTGTGCCTTTTCTTGCCACAGAATGACTCTACTGCTTGGACCGCCTGGATGTGGGAAAACTTCCTTTCTAAAGGCTCTTTCAGGGATTCTAAGCAAATCACTCAAGGTTTTATGGTCGCTCTATGCTTAAGAACTTCTATCTCAAACTGCACTAGGCTTAAAAGCAATACCAACTTACCGCATGTATGGTTTACAAATGACATGTAAACTGAGACAGAATCATGCTCAAGGGAACGCATGCTCATCCAAGTTCTTCTTTGTATAAAAAATCAACATCAGCATCCTAGCAGACATGGACTCAGCGAGTTTTCATGAAGTCAACACTGAGGCATATTGTGCTATTCGATTTGATGAAAGTGCTTGGAGGGTGCTGAGAAGTGAGAGATAATATTGTGTGCATTTGTCTTCTTTGCATTTTGTAGCTAATTGGAACAGAACTATTCTCTAGTCTATGGTTAATTGCACATAACTTGAAGTTCGAACTAAGCGAATTGAGTACTGTCAAAGCATCTGGAAGCTCTTATTAATCTATCTTTGAGTGTAATATTCTCTCCTTTTCCCTCTCTTATCTGACAGGTCACTGGAGAAATATCATATAATGGCCACAAGCTTGACAAGTTCATCCCCCAAAAAACGTCTGCTTACATAAACCAATATGATCTGCACATTCCAGAAATGACCGTGAGGGAAACACTGGACTTCTCTGCCCGTTGTCAGGGTGTTGGAAGCCGAGAAGGTGAATATCCTTTGTGAAGAAAAAACTGATTTAGTATTATTCAATTAAGTTTAATATATATACATCAAAATAAACCCTAAAAGTCCTAAAGACCAATTTACCCTTTGTTACAAATATGTTCTATCCTCCCATTACTCAAAGATTTAGTAAAGATGTCTGGAAGTTGTTCGCATGTTCGAATATGATTGGGAAGGATCACTCCACTTTGCAACTTCTCTCGGATAAAATGACAGTCAATCTCAATGTGTTTTGTTCTCTCATGAAACACAGAGTTAGAAGCTATATGCACTGCAACTTTATTATCGCACCATAAAGTCGTGGGTATTGAATTTTTAAAGCCTAATTCAGTGAATAACTGTCGAATCCACACTAATTCACATGTCACTTGTGCCATGGCTCTGCATTCTGATTTAGCATTGGAGCGAGCAACAACACTTTGTTTCTTACTCTTCCATGATACCAGATTTCCTCCAACCATGGTACAATATCTAGTAGTTGATCTCCTATCATCTAGAGATCCTGCCCAATCAACATCAGAGAATCCTTCGACCCTGCTATGACCATGGTTTTGGTAGACAATTCATTTCCCTGGAACTTTCTTCAAATACCTCAATATTTGAATAACTGCATCGCAGTGAGATGTACGAGGGGAAGACAAAAACTAGCTTACCATGCTAATAGGAAAAGCAATGTCTGGTTGAGTAACTGTGAGATAATTTAGCTTACCTACTAGTCTTTTATATTTCTCAGGATTATTAAGAATCTCTCCTCCCTCAACAACCAATTTAACTCCTTGTTCCATGGGTGAATCAAGAGGCTTTGATCCCAACATACCTGTCTTAGTGAGCAAATTTAGAACATATTTTCATTGTGACAGAACAATACCTTTCTGTGACTATGCCACCTCAATTCTTAGGAAATATTTTTATTTTCCTAAGTCTTTAGTTTGAAATTGTTGCTGAAGATAGGTCTTGAGTTTAGCTATACCAATCAAGTCATCACCCGTGATGATAATATCATCAACATACACAATTAAAAACAATTTGCCTCACCCTGATTGTTTATAGAAGAAAGAATGATCATTTCCACATTTAGACAACCCAAAAGTAAGTACAGACTCATAAAATCTTCCAAACCATGCCTGTGAGGATTGCTTCAAACCATATAAAGACTTTTTTAATTTGCAAACCAGTCTAGCTTCTCCCTGAGCAATAAACCCTGGAGGTTGCTCCATATAAACCTCTTTATGAAGAGTAACATGCAAGAAAGCATTCTTGACATCAAGCTGAAATAAAAGCCAGTTATATGTTGCAGCAAGAGAGATCAAAAGACAAATGGAAGTAAGTTTGGTAATAGGAGAAAAGGTGTCCAGATAATCAATTCTATACACTTGAGCATACCCTTTAGTAACAAGTCTTGCTTTTAAACGAGCAAGAGAATAATTGGGGTTGACTTTTACAACATATACCCATCGACAACTAATAGCAGTTTTGCTTGGAGGAAGTGGCACTAAGTCCCAAGTTTGATTAATCTCAAGAGCCTTTAATTTTTTTTACATCGCTGTCCTCCAGCTAAAACTTTGCAATGCCTCAGCAATGACTTGGGGACTGGATATTGTTCAATCGTACTTAAAAAGGCTCGAAAAGTAAGTGACAAAGAAGAGTGAAATAAAATTTGCAATAGAATGTTGAGTACAAGTACGTGTACCGTTGCGATAAGTAATAGGAAGATCAAGATCAGATACAAGAGGAGGGTCAACTAATGGCGAATCTAGGGCAGAAGATGAAGTGGTAGTGATAGGATGAGTAGGGGGAGTAGCAGCTACTCGAGGACGTCAAGTATAAAGCTGAAGAGGAGGTGGTTCTTATATAGTTTCTGGTGAGACAATTGGAATAGTTGACCGGATGGTGGTCATATAAGAGTCTTCATCCAATTCAAACACAGTAATTGAAACATCATGATAAGAAGTTGATTAAAAAATATAACATCAGCTATTATAAAATATTTTCTCAGTAATGAAAAATAACAACGATATCCCTTTTGAGTACGGGAATAACCTATAAACATACACTTGATGGCCTTGGGATCAAGTTTTGATACTCTAGGTTGATGATCACAAATAAAACAGACACAACCAAAAATACAAGGAGGTAGGACAAATAGTGGCTCATTGGGAAACGGAGTAGAAAATGGAATACCACCTTACAAAACAGAAGAAGGCATGCGATTAATGAGATAGCATGCAATTAGAACATCATCAGACCAAAAGATTTTGGGGACCTTCATATCAAATAACATAGATCTAATAACTTCCAATAAATGTCTATTCTTTCTTTCAGCAACACCATTCTATTGTGGTGTATTAGGACAGAAAGATTCATGGATCATACCATGTTGAGTCATAAAATTAGAGAAAGGAGTAGAAAAGTACTCATTAGCATTATCAGAATGCATAACTTTAACATGCACACCAAATTGAGTATAAATTTCATATATAAAAGCACGAAAAATAGAAAATAGTTCTTAACGATTTTTCATTAAATATAACCAAGTGACTCTAGAATAGTCATCAACAAAAGTAATAAAATATTTGAAACCCAAATTAGAAACCACATGACATGGACCCAAAATATTTGAATGAACTAACAAAAAAGGAGACATTGCTCATTTAATAACTTGTGGTGGGTAACTAATACAATGTAATTTGCCAAGTTGGCATGACTCGCATTCTAGACTAGAAAGAGATTGAAAACTAGAATCTAACTTTTGAAAACTACTTAGAGAGGGATGACCAAGACGACAATGAATCTGATGTAAGGATGCAACACTTGAACAAGCAATTGAAGGTGCATCTTCAAGTACATACAGCCCCCTACCTCACGTCCTCTACCAATCGTCCTCTTTGTAGCCAGATCCTGAAAAACACAAGAATCAGGATAAAATGTTATTGAACATTGAATGTTTTTTGTTAATTTACTGACAGACATGAGGTTAAATGGAAATTGTGGGAGATAAAACACTGAGGACAACGGCAATGAAGGAGTTGGATGAACCGTGCCAATCCCCTTAACATGTGTAGATGATCCATTGGCTAGGGTAACTATGGACAAAGATGGAGAAAAAGAAGAAAATATATCCGAAAGACCTGACATGTGGTTGGAAGCTCCTGAATCAATGATCCAAGGGCGAGAAGTAGTTGAGAGACATGCAGTAGCATTATCTGTCTGTACCAAAGTAGTTGTAGAAGAAGCAGGCTCTGAGATTTGAAATTGGTTGTACCGGTCAAATTCCTCATCAGACATAATCACTACCTTGCTTTCAGAAGACTGTGGAGGAGAGTAAGTATTGAAAGCCGTATTTGTGAACTAGTGTTGTTGCCCTAATCTCCTATGTAACTTGTAACAAAATTTCTGGATATGACCAAGTTTGCCACAGTAATGACAAGTTCGTGTAGCCCCTGAGTTATCAGTAGACATGTGGGATTGTCCATAGAGATGCTGTTGGCCTTGACCTCTCCTTGTTCCTATGCCTCAGCCTCCACCTCGGCCACCACGCCCACCATATCCTCCACGATTTCCTCCATCACTCCTATTACCACTACCAATTCGAGTTTGGGACACAAGAGTTGAACTACTTATCATGGATGTAATATCCTGAGAAGTCTCACGAGACATTCAAAGAATTTGAGCAAACGTATCTGTGAGTGATGCAATATTCTCTCCTCCAAGAATTTGAGACCTAACAATTTCATATTCAGAACCAAGGCCTCCTAAGAATCCCATTACAACCAATTGTTTTCTTTGACGTTGTATTTGTTGAACATCAGCCGAAATAGGAAGAATAGCATTCAACTTCTCATACATTCTCTTAAAGTCTACAAAGTATTGCATAATAGAACGCCCATTCCTTTTAGATCGATAAAACTCCTGAGATAGCTCATAAATCCTTTACAAGTTATTTTGGCCAAAATATAACACATTCAAATACTCCCACAGTTCTTTGACCATATCAATATGAGTTACCAGATCAACTACATTACTCTCCATAGAATTTAGCATTTGACCAAGAATTCGTGCATCGACAACATTCCAAGTTACATCATCCCTATTTTTAGACTCAGTTAAGTGTCTATGTTGATTTATGCTTGTCAAAGTAAGCTTCACGATTTTCTTCCATTGATGAAAGTTAACACTACCCTCAAGCTTCTTATCAGTAATTCGATTAGACAAAGAGGAAATCACCTTAGTCATCACAACACTATTCTTCTCAAGATCAACTTCAACTATACTCTTTGAGGAATCGCCCATTTTCCAAATAATAAGAAAATTCCGACCCTCGTTTCCTTCAAACTACTCAGTCTCAGTAACTCAATAATCCAATATTACCACACAAAATCTCCACAACCCACAGAAAGTAATAGAGACTGCCACCAATTCACAGACCCTCATATTAACAAATTTATAATCAGAAAATGGTCAGTCAACTTCCCAGCCATCAAAGACAAAGCAACACAGACCATAGAAACTCCAGAAGATCAATGTAAAGGGACAAAAAAGAATTTCTCCTTTCAGTCACAAAGGAAAATATATGTACCCCCAAAATAGCTCATCCCAAAACCAATTCACTTAAAGAAGATTGCATCTTCTCCCACGAAAATACCTCAGAATCCAACCTTGGTGCAGTGCCTGTGCTTTGCGTTATACCTGATGGCATTGTCAATCCTCATGTGAATTCAATGGGTCAGCCACCAAAACCAGCGACCCGGCAAGCCTGTGAGCCACTTGATGGAGCCACACAACCAAAATTAGCGACTTAGCATGTAGCGTGAGTCACACGATGGAGCTGTGCTAGCCACCTGAGCCGAGCAAGTTGCCCGAAAGAGCTGTGCTCGGGGAAAGTTCGAGAAAGGAGTTGTGTGAGAAAGTGGTCATGCTAGGAAGAAAGAGAAAGAGAGAGAGATGCTTGGCAGTGACAAGCTGTGCCGGCAGCGGCGACAGCCGACTGTTCCGGCGAGTTGATGGCAGCAAGTGACTGCTACGTCAATTAGGGTTAAGCCCTCGGCTCTGATACCATTTGAATAAAAAACTGATTTAGTATTATTTAATTAAGTTGAATATATATACATCAAAATAAACCATAAAAGTCCTAAAGACCAATTTACCTTTGTATCCCTAACATCCTTCAAAGTGGTTTTGGATCTGTCACTTGGAATCTATGTTAAATGATGGTCTTCTTGGTTTTTCTAATTGCTAAGATATCATGATGGAGATTAGCAGAAGGGAGAAGGAAGCAGGAATTGTTCCAGATCCTGATACAGATACTTACATGAAGGTACCTTAGTGACAATCTCCAACTTTTTTTCTCTCTACCCATTATAAGGTACAATTTGAGTCTCCTGTTTTGTTACCGGAAAAAAGCCGATTTAAATCTCAGCATTGCATTATTCCTAGAAGGTGAAGAGTTGTAAATCATAGTTTGGTTGTTTTTCTGGAAGACAAATTTGGGACTTTTGTGCTGTATCATATAAAAGAGGATATAAACTGATTTTTCTGCATTAAAATGTAATTTCAACAGTTAAGTGGTGGGTAACAGTGAGTTTCTGCGCTCTTCTATTCCTTCTCTGCCGAGCAAACAACTTTGAAAATTGGGATGGCTGGGATGTAACATTTGCATTAGATTGTTTCTTAGCCAGGTTACTAGAAATTCTACTTTGAGTGTGGTGCAACTAGTGCAGTTAATAGTCACAGATTCCATTGAAACATAAATAGCATGTTAAAAAGTCCAACTCAAAAGCTTAACCTGTTAGGTGGAGGAGACTACATGAATAAAAAGAGTATTTAGGTCAATGCATATTCATGTGGAATTTGACCACGCACATTTACAAAAGAAATAGCATTGGCTTTGATATTATGTTGAGAGAAAAAAAAAAATTGAACTGAATGCTTGATTAGGGTAATGTGACTCCAAGCCATCTATTTATAATGAAGCCAAGAGGCCAAAACTACAATATCACCATTATTGTTTCCATACATAAAATAATAAAGGAAATGGACAAATATGTTTCGGCCAAATACTCTTCACTCGTTAAGACCATGGCATTGGCTTAAGGGACGGAATAGTGTGCGTAGCATAGGCGAAAAACACAGGTTTGAGTCCCCACACAACTTGTTCAAACTAACCCATGTTGGGGCCACCCACCCAGTCTTGGGCTTGTGTGTCTCACTCGATCTATTGGATTGATGGGGGTATTTGATGTGCCCAACCAATCCAATGTGAGCTCGTTATGATAAAAGGAAATATTGGCCACTTCTAGAACTTTTGTCGACAAAAATCATGTCTCGTTTACCAGGCAATTGCTCTCAAAGGACTTAAAAGAACTCTTCAGACGGACTACATTTTAAAAGTAAGCTCTTTTGACTGAGTTGACAGTTAATTAATTTGCTGTACATCAAATATTTAAGCAGAAACTTCCGTCTTTATTTCTTCAACTTCTTTGCAGATCCTAGGGCTGGATATCTGTGCAGACACGTTGGTTGGAAATCCCATGAGAAGAGGAATCTCAGGTGGTCAAAAGAAAAGATTGACTACAGGTAGTAGAAACACAGAATGCAGCAAATCTCATTGAGAATAAAATTCTCTGTGATTGAAGTGAGACTATGTTTTACTATCATTTTCAAGCTTGGCTACTTAGGGCGCGTTTGGCAACGATTCTGTTCCCGGGAACTGATTCTGACAAGAAATTATTATTTTTGATTCTGTTCCCGGGAACTGATTTTGAGTAAAAGAACGTGTTTGGTAACTGTCTAAAATTTCTGATTCTGGAATAGAATTGCGTTTGATAACGTGTTCATTGATTATGTTCCAAATTATTTTTTATTTTTAAATAATTTTTTCTACTTTTTTTCCTTTTTTTTTTTTTTTTTTTTTTAACCTTTTAACCTTTTTCCTTTTCTTTTTTTTTCATTTTTCTTTTCATTTTTTCTTTTCATTTTTTCCTTTTTCTCCTATTTTTCTTCTTCTTCTTGTGGCCGATCGCCGGACCGGCGATCGGCGGACGAGGGCCGGCGACCTCACCGGGCGTCGCCGGCCCTCGGCGAGGCCGGCCCCTCGTCGGCCGAGCCTCGGCCGACAGCCTGGGCGAGGCTCGCCCGGCCCGCCCGAGGCTCGGCCTCGCCCCGGATCCGGCGAGGCCGAGCGTCGCCGATGGATAGGCGGGCCTCGCCGGGCGGGCAAGGCCCGCCCGGCCACCGGTCGAGCTAGGCGAGCCCGGCCGGTGGCTAGGCGGGCCTCGCCTAGCCCCGGTGAGCCTCGGCCTCGCCCGGATCTGGCGAGGCCTCGCCTCGCCTCGCCGGCGGACGGGCAAGCCTCGCCGGGGCGGGCGAGGCTCGCCCGGCCACCGGTCGGCTAGGCGAGCCCGGCCGGTGGCCGGGCGGGCCTCGCCCGCCCCGGCGAGGCTCGCCGGACAGGCGGTCGGCGACCGGCGGCCGGCGGTGGTGGGCGGCGGCGGACGGCGGCGGGCGGCGGCGGGCGACGGTCGCGGGATGACGGAAGGAAAGAAGAAGAGTTTTATTGTGTTGATTCTTTTTTTGATTCTCGGACGCAGAATCAACTTTTTTTTTATTCTCAAATCTACTCCAAAACTGATTAAGGGAACAAATTTGTTCCCGGGAATAAAATTTTTACCAAACGCGATTCTCGTCCCAAACCGATTCCGGGAACAAAAATCAGAATCGATCAGCATTTGGCATGTTGCCAAACAGGGCCTTAAATTTCCAAAATCTTATCTGAGAAGTCAACTTTCTGGTAAAAATTGTACAGCGGAGATGATTGTTGGCCCAAATAAAGCTCTATTCATGGACGAGATAACGAACGGCTTGGACAGTTCAACGGCCTTTCAGATTGTTTATTGTCTTCAGCAACTAGCACATTTGACAGATGCCACTATACTGGTTTCGCTTCTTCAGCCTGCCCCAGAAACATTTGATCTGTTTGATGACCTTATTCTGATGGCTGAAGGGAAAATTGTGTACCAAGGCCCTCGTGACCAAGCTCTAAAGTTTTTTGAGGACTGTGGATTCAGGTGTCCTGAAAGAAAAGGGGTTGCCGATTTCCTACAAGAGGTAGCAAACACTCAGCAGATTGTGCACTGCAAGTTAGCTACCTTGGTCGACCATTTATTACGTTGCCTGCTGATATGCAGGTTATATCAAGAAAAGACCAAGCACAATATTGGCAGCGTCCTGAGCTACCATATAGCTATATGTCAGTCAATTTGTTCTGTAAAAAGTTCAAGGAATCTTATTGTGGGATGAAGCTAGATCAGGAGCTTTCAGACACATTTGATAGGTCCAAAATCCACAAAAATGCTCCTTCTTTTAATGTATACTCTCTGTCCAGATTGGAACTTCTGAGAGCATGCATGGCGAGGGAACTTCTTCTCATGAGGAGAAATTCTTTTATCTATGTTTTCAAATCAGTACAGGTCAAACTAAACTCTCATACATTTCTAGCAGCTTTTATGATGTATATCACTTTCAATCTTCATGCCTATTATAATCTAATTTTTAATCTATCTCCCTGATTCTAATTTCAAAAAGGACCTTGGAAGCTGATTATTGCCATTGCATAATACAGCTCATTTTCGTTGCATTTATCACGATGACTGTATTCTTGCGGACTCGGATGGGAATAGATGTTTTTCATGCCAACTACTATATGGGCTCTCTGTATTATGCGCTAGTCATACTCCTCGTTGATGGATTTCCGGAATTAGCAATGACCGTTTCAAGGCTAGAAGCCTTCTATAAACAAAAGGAGCTGTACTTTTACCCTGCTTGGGCTTATGCAATTCCAGCATCTATACTGAAACTTCCTCTTTCACTGCTGGAATCTGTGGTTTGGACATCTCTCACATATTATGTGATTGGATACAGTCCTGAAGTAGGGAGGTAAGTCTTAACGTGAGAGTTCTTCAGTTTAGGACCTTTCATTACCTCACATCAATAACCTTCTTTTACATTTCAATATCATCTGTAAGTTTTACTACCATTTTACTCGTAAGCCAATGCTTCTATTGTTTTCTGCTTATTTATGCAGGTTCTTCCGCCAACTATTACTTCTTTTCTCTGTGCACTTGTCCTCAGTATCCTTGTTCCGTTTTCTTGCCTCAATCTTTCAAACTGTGGTTGCCTCCACCGTAGCTGGTAGTGTTACATTACTGATTTTGATGCTATTTGGTGGTTTCATCATCCCAGAACGTAAGGATGCTAGATTTCTATTTGGTTTGATCTTGGATGAATAAGTGTGGCCTAATATTTCACTTTGTCGCTGCAGCCTCTATGCCTGCTTGGTTGAAGTGGGGTTTCTGGGTCTCTCCAATAACATATGGAGAAATTGGACTTTCTGTCAATGAATTTGATGCTCCACGATGGCAAAAGGTGAGGGCCTTGTAGAAGTGAGAACAAGTATTTGGCTCCTGTAGCTCCTTAAGTTGCAGAAGTGCTTAAGCACTTTTATCTAGGAAAGTATTTTGACATGCTAGCACTCTTGGTTAGCTAAACTGGCTTGGCTATTCAATGTTCTTTTGTTTGTGGTGCTCTGAGTATGCGGGCAAGACACAAGTCCATCTGTTTATAAATCTGAGGGCTTCACTTAACAAAAGATGTTGACAATCTTTACGTCCTATGGTCTCATTCTTGTAATTTCTCTGTGCTACCTTCTTGCCTAAGATCAGTGCATCTCTTGATGTTATAGCTTCCAGTTACTTGACTTTGATACAGCACAATTACTGGATTAATGATAATACTCGTATTCTTTCAGAAAACAAAATATCCTCAAAAGTGGGTACAATTTTGTAATCCATAGGAAAAACTAACTTCCTCTGCATTTCTCCATGCATTTTAACTTGTTTTTGCTTAAATGAATCATTGATTTAACTAACTTTCTCTTCATCTTTTTATGTAAGTGGACTAGTTCTTACTGTTAAACGTATATTCACAGATATTGTCATCAAACACTACAGTAGGGAGTGCAACCCTTGAAAGCCGAGGACTAAACTTTGATGGGTATTTCTTTTGGGTATCAATTGGTGCCTTATTGGGATTTACTTTAGTGTTCAACATTGGTTTCACTTTGGCCTTAAGTTTCTTGAAGCGTAAGTTTGTCATTTCTGCATCTGGACCTCACTTTTGCAGCAATAGTGCCAAGGGTGTTCATGAATCACTTTAAAACTTACAGCTCCAGGATCATCACGTGCTATCATTTCACGTGAGAAGTACTTGCATAGTCGTGAAACTGAAGATTCTCATGACAGCATAAAGCATGAAGAGACAAAGAAAGTTGCTGCTGAACCTATGCAAAGAAAAAATGGTCGAGTCCGAAATTCTTCCTTGCCCAATTATAGTCACGCAATTATTATTTTTGATGTTCCTTTAAAATTATTAAACCAGCTTCTTTATTTCAAACAGGCAGGATGGTGTTACCTTTCACACCGTTGACGCTCGTTTTTAACAATCTGCAGTACTACATAGACACCCCCGTGGTAACCTGGAACTCCTCTTTCCTCCTGAAGTTGCAAGATTGAACCTTTCAGATCCAATAAATGATGATGTCTCTTCTCACTACATTCTCCCTTTTCGAGTTTCTCAGGAAATGAGAGAACGAGGATTTGCACAGAAAAGACTGCAACTTCTCTCTGATATCATAGGCACATTCAGACCTGGTATTCTTACCGCGTTGATGGGTGTGAGCGGAGCTGGGAAAACTACTCTTATGGATGTCCTTTGTGGGAGAAAAACTACCGGCTATATTGAAGGAGAAATAAAAGTTGGTGGTTATCCCAAGGTTCAAGAAACATTTGCAAGAATCTCCGGTTACTGTGAGCAAACAGACATACATACCGCACAAATCACAGTGGAAGAATCTGTCATATTTTCCGCATGGCTTCGTTTGGATCCTCAGATTGACTCAAAACGTAAAACGGTAAGATTACAGTCCTGGCTTCTGATAATTTGCTTTGTTGAGCTACCATCAGGACAACCATGAATTGCCTGTGTAGGAATTTGTTAATGAAGTCTTGGAGACAATTGAGCTTGATGGAATAAAAGATTCTTTAGTGGGCATACCTGGCATTAGTGGTCTATCCACAGAGCAACGAAAACGACTCACAATCGCTGTAGAGCTTGTTGCAAATCCTTCCATAATCTTTATGGATGAGCCTACAACTGGACTTGATGCTAGAGCTGCTGCGATTGTCATGCGAGCAGTGAAGAACATAGTTGATACAGGAAGAACAATAGTTTGCACCATCCACCAACCCAGCATTGACATATTTGAGGCTTTTGATGAGGTAAAGCGTGTTAATCTATATATGTATACACACACACTATGTCCATCAGTTGGCTTTCTTCCAGCATGCTAGAACGATTAGATGAATAGGTTTCATATGGATCACAAGTGAAGATAACAGTATTGAATCACTAGAGCAGAATCTTATTTTAATTTCATTAAATAATGGTAGCTCTTAAATCACTATGAGCAGAATCGTATTTTTATTTCATTTTGATTGAAGAAAATCTTAAAAAAAGCCACATCTTAGCCGGTAATTTCTTGTGTAAAATATTTTAGTACTTCTGGTTAGATATTGGAAGGCCTAATCTCTCTCTCTCTCTCTCTCTCTCTGAGCAGTTGGTTTTATTAAAAACTGGTGGACGGCTGATTTACTCAGGACCCTTGGGACATAACTCAAGCAAAATTATAAAATACTTCGAGGTCAGTTTGATGCCCTAACACAAAGATTTGAGAATTGCTTCCATTTCTTGTAATTTGACTACATAATTCTTATCAAAACAACTGCTAATAATTAATAGCTCCAATAAACAACTTCTGTTGGACAGAGTATTCCAGGGGTGCCAAAGTTTAAGAGCAACTACAATCCAGCTACATGGATGCTAGAAGTGACTTCTACCTCAGCTGAAGCTGAACTTGGGATTGATTTTGCTCTAATATACAGAGAATCGACATTATATGAGTAAGTTCATCCTCTACTACTATTGAGTGCCCAATAACAGTGTGCATGCTTGATAATTGTCTGAGATGGTCCATGATATCCTGCCATTTTCTATCATAGTCAACATACAGCAATGTTTCTTTGGTCATTTCCTTCAGGCTGTATAAGCTCCTGGAGTCTTAAGATTTTAGAATAAGGGAGCCGATATGCCATATCATGTGTGAGAAGCTTAAGTCGTTAGGTGAAGACATGGTTAGTCTAGTCTTTTTTGTCTAGTACTAAGCGTGGAAATTTAATTGGGGAGGCAAATGGGGCCTGGAAAAATTCAAACTCAGTAGCTCCAGCTGTGACTCTAGGTAAGATTTTGTAGAACAACTGCTAACTGTTCTAAAAGCTTTAGCTGTGAAGGCGTGGTTATTATTTGAATATTCTAACACCGTATATATGATAACCCACAGCTTTGTCTGCTGTATCTTGACCTTGCCTTCCAGTGTCTATAGTTGTCTTCAGACTTAACCGGTGTTCCTGCTCCGATCTCCTCTGTTAACAGATGTGAAGTTTGATCGATCCATTGACAAAATCCATTTTGATCAACCTTTTGTTGTTTTTGCTTCCAGGACCAACAAAGAACTTGTAAACAAGTGGAGCACTCCACCTCCTGGTAGTAGTGACTTGCACTTCGCCTCCCAATTCTCGCAGAACAGGTGGGGACAATTCAAGTCATGTCTCTGGAAGCAGTGCTTGTCTTATTGGAGAAGTCCTCCTTACAACTTGATGCGTATCCTTTACACAATTGCCGCGTCTTTTCTGTTAGGGGTACTGTTCTGGAAGCAAGGGAAGAAATTGTGAGTAACTATCCCTCTCGGTTAATTTGAGACTTGAGTCTGCTGGAGTTTTGGAGCACAAGCTTATTGAGATGATCTAAGGTCTCCATCTGGCTAACTGAACTAACACTTCTCTCATCTTTTTAGCATCTAATCTTCAACAAGGAAGAAGTAAAAGCAAAGTGCATACCTTCTAGGGTGGCAATTGTTTGGCTGGGTTTTTCAGTTATAAAAAGTTGCATCGATTGGCACAATTAACTAGCATATATTCAGTCCTATAAGATCATTTATTTTTTTATTTTTTTATTTTATGATCTGGTATGGTTAAGAGGCTGGAATATCTCCTGATGCCATATCCTCTTGTTGATAGAAACAACCAGCAGAACTTATTCAATGCAATTGGTTCGATGTATGTAGCCGTTATCATCTTGGGCATAAACAATTGCTCATCAGTACTACAGTATATTGCTATGGAACGGACCGTCATGTATCGTGAGAGATTTGCAGGGATGTACTCTTCATGGGCATTTTCACTAGCACAGGTATAGAAATCTTGGAAGTTGATTGAGTTAGTTAGGATTCAACCTTCTTAACAGATGCACAAATATAGTTCAATTGAATATTCCAAATTCTCAACATGTTATAAGACATAAAAAAAGAAGTAAAACAATTTAATCAGATTGTAGTGCTATGCTGATTTCACAGGTTGTTGTTGAGATACCATATGTACTAGCTCAAGCAATTATATTTGTGATCATCACCTATCCAATGATTGGTTATTTCGGGTCAGCATACAAGATTTTCTGGTACTTCTATGTCATGTTCTGCTCATTGCTGTCATACAATTACCTCGGAATGCTGCTAGTGTCCCTGACACCAAATTTCACGGTGGCTGCAATTCTACAATCTGCCTTCTATGCAAATTTCAATCTTTTTGCTGGGTTTTTGATCCCAAAACCGGTAAGCCATCTGTGTCATCGACCATAGTTTTATCTAATTTTTTTTTTTTGTTCTTAGCTCTTTGCACAAACATTTTGTCCCTTTTCTTTTCTTTGTATATGTGGAGTACCAAATTATGAAGTTCATGAATCTTACATGATATAGATATCTTATGCATGTATCAGCAACTGCTAATTAAAACTATTCCCTACATCTCAAAATTTAGTGCTTGGGGAATTAATAAAGCTCTACTATCACTGTGGCAGAGAATTCCAAAATGGTGGATCTGGTTGTACTATGCGTGTCCAACATCATGGGCACTTAACGGTATGCTAACTTCGCAGTATGGAGATATTGATAAGGACATATCGGCATTTGGAGAAACTAAAACCGTGGTGGCCTTCTTGAAGGATTATTTCGGATTTCACCATGATCAATTGTATGTTGTGGCGATTGTCCTTGTCGCCTTTCCTGCTGTTCTAGCAACTCTTTTCGCGTACTGTATAGGGCACTTGAACTTCCAGAGAAGGTGACATCATAATTCTCTGTTAGTATCACAGTGTAAAATTTAGTTGTATAATCCTCAAAACTAGCTGAATAAAGTGAATAGGTTTTTGTGACATTTAGCATTGTGGATTTAGAAGTGTGCTAGTTCCAGTATGGCCAATTTGTATAAAGTTTTGAGGAGGATTTAGTGCTAGACAATATGGACTATTATCTCATGTGAAATCTCTCCAAGTTCCTGGAACTCTCTCTTGTCGTCAATTTGTGGCGATGAAGGAGAGTGGGAGCGTATCTCTTGGCTTCAGCCCCTTTTGGGTCACCAACTGTTACACAACGCAACCACTTCTCCAATTCTGAGAGCTTAGAGAAACAAAAGTATGGCGCCTTTGAATAGTGGTTTGATGCTAAACACCCACATGTCTGTGATAAAAAAAAGTCCGGATCTATAATGATAATGTACAGACAAAGTGAAACTAACTAAAGCAGCTATGTGTCCAAGCATGACAAGAAAATGTCAAGTAAAGAAAAGGCGGTGAACTCTGAAGATAAAGCTTAGAGCACAATGATAAGCAGAAACTGGTTGTTTCCGATGCAATTAAGACAGACATCCAAGTGGAACAGGCCAAAAATGGGATGTGAAACAACATTCTTGGCACTCTTGCAACCCCACATCCTCAGATATTGGCACACAGGTTATCAGGTTGGAAGCAGTAGAATCTGCAAAGGGACAATAATGAACATAGAAAGAAAAATAAAAAAAAAGGCACATCATTGTCATCTCCAGAAAACAGAAGACCCTTCACCATTAGATGTTTAATCAGAGTAAGCACTGCCTGTCAGGCAATTGTGTCAGTCTCTTATTGCTCTCATTCTGCTATACTTGTCGAGCAATTTGAAGTGTTCATGGTCTGTAAATCACATACGTCATGGAGAATTGACTTAAAGCTAATTTTGCTGCAAATGCACTAGCCTCTTAACATTTCCATTTTCTCTCTGTCCTGTTTCTTTTGATGGCTGCTGCACTACACTTCATTATACAGGCACATGTTTCCTAATTACAGTATCACTACCAATTTCATGACGAAACATAGAATCTTTGTGACTCGTTTGTTTCCTCCTCAGCTTTTTTAAGGATGTTGGAAATTGTCTCTCCAATGCCTCCAGTTTTTCCTCCTCCGCCTTTAAATCTGCATTCATTGACTCTACTTCTTCCCTTAAATGTTCAGTTTCTTCAAGTAGTTTTGTAACAGAGGGGTCCTCTCCATCAGCTCCCGTTCGCCTAAGGAGAAGAGATGGCCAAATTTTTTTAGTAATTTTCCGGAATTTTCTGACGTACGGAATTAACTTCATAGATAGTTTCACGTGCTTACGCGTTTGACCTTTGTGTTGAAGATGACATTTACTATGTTTGCTACATTGGTTATGATCATTGATGCATTGAAAAAATTCATTTTCTTAAAACTCACATTACCCTTGAATCCGTCAGCTTCTCTCTTTATTACTCATTCATCCAAACTTCTTGTTTAAAGCTCAACCGAGGTTGTCTTAGAAAGAAAGTAGCTAGATGATGGTGGTTTACAGGAGATACAGTACATTTGAAGTGACAAACTGGCATTTGCCACAATAGTGAACCCACAAGTCCGGGTTTCTGTTCAGTTCAGAAATTACGCATTAGTATTTGCCGGAATCATCTTCACCGGAGGACTTATCTAGGGTTACCAGATAGATGTGATGCTTACTTTTTATAGTTTGCGGTAAGTGAAAGAAATCATGGTGAAGGTTGAAGTTGCCTCAGGACAATGGTGGAAGTCGACGATACAATGCACTGCATGTAGCTGGCCTTCTACAGACAAGACTTGGTCTTTGGGCGCAGAGAGGATGCAAATCAAAATTGACATTCTATACAGCGGAAGCTAGAGGTGAAAGTGATTAAGGGCGCATGATATGTATTCATAAAAGTGATTAATTGTAGTATAAAAATCTTATAATACATACCAATCACAAATTAATTTCGCGTGCCTGCTGCTCCTGAACTCATCATAGTTTTTAATTCCAGAGTAGGACAATATAAGAAGAGCAGACTTTTGACATTCTCTCTCCTGAAATTGGGATCATCTGTAGTGTTAAACAAAGAGAAGATTGCCTCGGTTCAACTTGATAATACCCAGATTTTAAGAAAATCATCTCAGTAGTGTTCTGGGGCAATTCGACTTTGACGCCTTCGTATATGCAGCAACATGATATACGAAGGAATGTGCTTTGAAACTATAGCATTGTACGCCATGTATGTATTGTACTATTGTGGAAGAAGCGTGTCTTGAAAACATATTGAAGTGGTTAATGACATGAAAGGCAAAAGAGTCGATTTTGGATTAGCCAAACGACATCTGTCACCTTGTAATGCCTTCTGATACATTAATGTGGGATGCCGAGAGAAATGTCAATGAGGCCCATTTTAGAATCCCCACGTGTTAATTGGCGGTTGACGATCCAGCCCCGCCATGTTGATAGATGAAACATTAATAAGTTAGTAGTGGTGGCGGGAAATTACAAGGCACTATAAATCCCAACTTCTAGTGCCGAACTCTCTTTATTTTGGTTTGAAATTAGTGCACTAAAAATATCAAAACTTATCACAAAAGTGTGACTGAGTTTTAGAACTTTCAAAAAGTGTAATTAAGTGCTAAAACTTGTCAGAAAGTACAATTGAGTTCTAAAACCTTCAAAAATTACAATTGTGTCCTAAAACTTATCATTAAAGTATAATTAAATCCTAAATTTTTCAAAATGTGTAATCAACGAAATGACTTGACTAGACCAATTCGACAAAATTTAAGACTTGATTATATTTTTTAAAAATTTTATGATTCAATTATACTTTTGTGACAAATTTTATGACTTATAATGCACTTAATCCTTCGTGTTTGTCCTAGGAAGAATTCTACTTATACTTTCAATCTTTTCAAATCGCCTTTACACTTTTTATTTGGTCTAATCAAGTCACACTATTACAAAGATTTCCAATCAAGTCTCTTCGACATCAAAGTCAGCTAAATCCAGCTGACGTTGCCATCAATCCATGTCATATTGTGAGGAGGATAAAATTTTTACCAATGTAGACATCCACGTGGGCATCAACATTAGTTAAATTTATTTACATCATATGTTGCTGTCATTTTCATTGGCTAAATTTTTCCTCTCACGTCCATGTGAGCATATGCATATTTTATCCACATCCTACTTTGGTGTCATCCGATAAATAAGCCAAATAAATTTGATAAGATTTGTTGAAGAGACTCGATTATATAATTTGTGAAAGAAGTAGGACTTGATAAACAAATTAAAAGTACAGAAACATGATTAAAAGAAAAAAACGTGAAAGTACAATGACAAAAGATCATAATTTGTTTGCTACATTGTTTATGATCATTGATGCACTGAAATAATTCATTTTCTTAAAACTCACATTACCCTCCAATCCGTCAGCTTCTCTCTTTGTTACTCATTCATCTGAACCTCTTGTTTAAAGCGCAACCGAGGTTGTCTTAGAAAGAAAGTAGCTATATGATGGTGGTTTACAGGAGATACATCACATTTGAAGTGAATCTAACTGGCATTCGCTACAATAGTTGTAACGACCCGGGCCCCACTGTTTAATATTGTCCGTTTTGGACACTGAGTTCTCACGGCTTTAAAACGCGTTATACAGATGTCGCGACCAATTTTTTGGGTGTGAACCACCTAAGGTTTGGCTAATGGACTACTAAGTCTAACTTAGCTCGGGCTCTCCTAAGCCCATACCAAATCGCGACTTAAGGTTCAATTATCTAACATAGAAATAATTAATAAATAGGAGTCGCCACTAATCAGTTTATGGTAGGTCGATTAGACACTTAAGTAAAATAATGGGAGGATTATTTTACTCCTACGAACCAGAGACTATGGGTACGGAGACTTGGTTACACTAGATTTCTCTAATGCCCTTTCGGTACCATTTCTTTTTTTAATTTTTCAAAAGTGTTTTTGTAGGCAGCTTGAATTTATTTTAACCTAAATTACTATCATGCAATGGGATGACCACACAGATGCTCAATCATCGTTAAACATTGAATAAAAAGGTAAATAAATAAATTGCATCACACAAATCAAGCAATCATTTTATTATTATTTTTTGGTTTTCTTGAAATTAGAATTTTTTCATAAAAACATGCATTTTAACTACATGACCTAAACTATATGACATGAAGAAATGCAATAATTAAATGCAATCTAAATGACCTAATTCTAATGACATACAATGCAATGCAATGACATACAAAATTATTTCAACTAAAATGTCATGTAACATGCAATTTAATATGCGAGCTATATGTCATGCGACATTTATTAAATGACTTAGTCTAATGACGAGGAAGTTCTAATTAAATGAACCTAATAAAAACTAAATGACGTGCATTTGATATTTCTATTTTTAAAAATGCAAAAATGATCTAGCTAGATTAAAATTCTATCTAATTTAAACTAAGGATTAAGTCACATTAAATCTTAATTTAAACTAAGATATTATCTTAATCTAACATGCAATTTATCTAAAAAGATGATCTAAATTTAAAATGAAACATGCCATTCTAACCTAATATGCTCAATGATTTTTTTTGTGATTCTCTTTATGAAAATTCGAAATTAAAATTAATAAATAATTAAACATGCAAACCAAATAACTAACTAACAACCTAAATGAATGCATTTTTTTTTTTTTTTATATTTTTCTAAATTCGAAATAAAATCCCTATTCTAGATATGCAAGATAACAAGAAATATTCCAAAACAAACTGAATCCTAATTCAAATATTTTTGGATATTTTTTAGTGGTTTTCTAAAACAAGCAATTATCAAATAAACATTGTATTTAAACTAATCGGGACATTCAATCAAATAAAGGATTAAAATAATTGAAAAAATAATAATCAATTATCCTAACCCTAATTATCACGACAAAGAGTTCAAAATAACTAAAAATTTGATCCGAATTCTTACGGATCAAATTAATAATTATATTGATTACACTTAAAATACTATCGACAAACCCCAAAAATTAATATAATTAAAAAAATGATCCGACGTCTTACGGATCAAATTAGTAATTACAATAATTATGGGGAAGACCCTGCGGATAATGCCTACAAAATTCATGAAATGAAGATCACTTCAAATTTTCACAATAACAACTAAACTTAAAAGAAATAAATAAAATAAAGTTAATAGAAAAAAGGAAATAAAACTACCTAATTTCCTTTCATTTTCTTTTTTTTGTTTTTCTTTTCTTGCTTTCTTAACCCACGGCTGAGCGGTTTCGGTGGATCACCGGGGTTGGGTCGCCGGCGTTCAGAGCTCCGGCAAAGACCAGCAACGGGCTGATCGGCGGCGAGCGGTGGCGTCGCGAGGAGCAGCAGCAGGCAGCCTCGCTCAGGCTCGGGCTCGGGCTCGGGCAGAGGATCGGCGTCGGGCTGTGGCAGAGAATTGGCGTCGGGCTGTGAGTGGGCTCGACTCAAGCGACGGGGGCGGTGGCAGGCGGACAGGCGACGAGCGGACCAGGAGCAGTGTCGGGGTCGTCGCGTGGTGAAGACAGGGAGTCGGCGAGCGGGGCTATTGGGAGCAGGTGTGGTGGTCTGCTACGGTCGTCGATGCTGGGCTTTGGGGACAAGCAGAGGCGCGGCGGAGCAGAGGCGGAGGTGTAGCAGACGCTCGAGATCTGTTGGCGTTGCGGGTTGCTTGCGGAGGAGGCGCGGCGATGGCTGGCGGCGCTCAGGCGCGGTGGCGAGCAGAGCAGGAGCCGCAGCGACGTCGCAGGGGGGAAACGAGCAGTGGCTAGCGCGGGCTCGCGGGTCGCTGGCAGAGGTGCAGTCGCGGTGTCGCGGCGGCTTCTGGCGGGTGGAGGGCGGAGCGCAAGCAGGCTGCGGCGACTACGGAAGCGCGGCGGACAGGTCGAACGGCAAGGGGGTTGGCAACCGGCTCCTTTTCTTGGTTCCCTCCTCTTTCTTTTTTTCCTCTTTTTTTTTCTCTCTCTTCTGCTGGCCTGTCCCTCTCACGTCTTCTCCCCCTGCTCTCTTTTCCCTCTGTAGCTTCTCAGGCCAAAAACAGAGAAAAAAAACTCTCTTCGTTTTACTTTCACGAAGAGAAGAAAACCTAGAAAAAGCCCCTCCTCTCTCTATTTCTCTCTCTGCTGTTTGCTTTTTTGACTTTTTGTGTTGCTCCTTCGAAGAGAAGCCCCCGACGAAGGAACAAAAGGAAAAAAGGTTTTCTCTTTTGTGCTTGAATTTCTAACCTAGAAAACCGAGAGAAAAGCCCCTCTCTCCATTGTACACGGCTCCCTTTATAGGCCAATAAAGATCTGATCTTCATCAAATATTTCATCCACTTTTCAATATATACGAAGATTTTCCTTAACCTCCTGATCACAAAAAATCCCCTTATTTTCCTTATCTCCCAAATATTTTCTCCTGATTTTTAAAGATAAGATTACAACCTGATTTTCTTAAATTTCAAAAATCCTCATTTCAAATCTCAATTTAGGTAATTTTTGTCATTAAAAGAAAACGGGCTCGGGCCAATTTTGCTCGTTTCATGGGCTTAGTCCGGCCTGCCAAGCTAGAGCTCGAAAAAATTAATTCTAACCTATCCACCACCGGTCCTAAAAAATAAAAATGCAAAACATGTAAATTAAAAACAAATGCACCTAAAATTATATGCTATGCAATTGAATTATAATATTTTTTCTTAGGGGTTAAAACTTAATCCCTAATTTTTATGCAATAAATGACTAAATGGGTACCAAAATTTAGGTGTCAACAATAGATTAAACCACCCGCCATTGTAGCGTAGAGGGTAGAGCTTGTGTTCTCCACCGAGGAGAACCAAGTTCGAAGCCCCTGCGAAGTAGGGAGGCTGAAGCGCCTGTGTGGTGCCTTGCCCGGGTGCGTGGGTGGTGGTTTCTGTGTGCCTCCCTGGGTTTACTCTCCGGCTGCCGGCCGTGCGGGGGTTCCCTGGGTCACCAAAAAAAAAAAAAAACAATAGATTAAAGGGACCCAAGCCTTTATAAACTAGCCCCAGGACTCTCGCCTAAGCGATGTGGGACGAGAGACATGCCCTTAACCTCACCCACGTATTGCCAAGGCGATCTCAGTCCATCCCTCCGTACTATCTTGGGTCTGGGTCGTCACATTCTCCCCCCCTTAAGGCATAGCGTCCTCGCTGTGGGCCCCACACGCGGTCATGAATCAGCTCTGATACCATTTATAACGACCCAGGCTTCATTGTATAATATTGTCCACTTTGGACACTGAGTCCTCACGGCTTTAAAATGCATTATACAGATTAAAAGGACCCAAGCCTTTATAAACTAGCCCAGGACTCCTCCCTAAGCGATGTGGGACGGGAGACATGCCCTTAACCTCACCCGCGTACTGCCAAGGCGATCTCAGTCCATCCCTCCACACTACCCCGGGTCTGGGTCGTCACAATAGTGGATCCACAAGTCCGGGTTTCTGTTCAGTTCAGAAATCATGCATTAGTATTTGCCGGAATCATCTTCACTGGAGGATTTATCTAGGGTTACTAGATCGATGTGATGCTTGCTTTTTATAATTTGTGGTAAGTGAAAGCCTATCATGGTGAAGGTTGAAGTTGCCTCGGGACAATGGTGGAAGTCGACGATACAATGCATTGCATGTAGCCAGCCTTATGCAGACAAGACTTGGTCTTTGGTTACAGAGAGGATGCAAATCAAAATTCACATTCTATACAGTAAAACCTAGAGGTGAAAGTGATTAAGGGCGCGTGATATGTATTCATAAAAATGATTAATGGTAGTTAGGGTACAAATAGAAATGTAATTATATACAAATCTCATAATACATACCAATCGCACATTAATTTCGCTTGCTTGCTGCTGCTGAACTCATCATAGTTTTTAATTCCAGAGTAGGAGAATATAAGAAGAGCAGACTTTTGACATTCTCTCTCTTGAAATTGGGATCATCTGTAGTGTTATACAAAGAGAAGATTACCTCGGTTCAACTTGATAATACCCATATTTCAAGAAAATCATCTCAGTAGTGTTCTGGGGCAATTCGACTTTGACGCCTTCGTATATGCAGCAACATGATATACGCAGGAATGTGCTTTGAAACTATAGCATTGTACACCATGTATGTATTGTGCTATTGTAGAAGAAGCGTGTCTTGAAAACATATTGAAGTGGTTAATGACATGAAAGGTAAAAGCGTTGATTTTGGATTAGCCAAACGACATTTGTCGCTTTGTAATGCCTTCTAATATATATATATATATATTTTTTTTTTGACCCAGGGGAACCCCGCACAGTCGACAGCTGGGATTAAACCCCTGGGGAGGCACGTAGGAAACCACCACCCGCGCACCTCAGGTAAGTCGCCAAGTGTCTCCACCTGCCTCCCTGCAACTTGCGTTGCAGGGGCTTCGAACTCCGGCCTCCAGCGTGGAGGTCCTAGAGCCTACCAGCGAAGCCACCCTCGTGGGTGGTCCGCCTTCTAATATATTAATGTGGTGTTGACACCTAAATTTTGGCAACTCGTTTATTCATTTATTGCATTAAAAATTAGGGATTAATTTTAACCCCTACAAAAAAATTAATCACTTAATTGCATAGCATATAATTTTAGATGCATTTATTTATTATTGGGCCGGTGATGAATGGACCCGAATTGGTGGTTATGAGCTTTAAAATTGACAAGTTAGGCTAAGCCCATGGAAAGAGGGAATTAGCCCAAGCCCATTATTTTTTGATGACTGAAAATTAACTTATGAGGTTGGCAATTTAGAGTTAGAGCCTTAATTGAAAAAGATAACATATTCAAGAGGCTAGAGCTCTCAAGGGCCGAAGCTCTCTCTCTTCCTACGTGGTTCGGACGATTCCATCTCGGTGCTTGGCAGCTCCCTTGATCATTAGCTGTTCCTTGTGTAGCCCCTCGTCTATGAAGTGCGACACCAGTGGTTCCTATTTGGTGTATATACGCTTCGATCAACATCACAGCGGGTGACCACAATTGAATCAAGAGCAGACGGTGATTGTTGGATTATTCAATGGCCTGGTCAAAGTAAATGACAAGTTTCGAGTGGGGGTTTCTGGTCATGATCTCCACGGCTTGAGCAGCAAATTCAGTGACCAAACATTTGGTCAAGCACACGCACGTGAGAATAAGTTCTCCCTGTCGCCATCGTTTCTCCGCAATATCTTGTCCCCGCACCTTGAAGTTTTGTTTGCAGATTTCTCAAGCTGCGAGATACTATCACTTATAGCACTCGCGAAGCTCCTCCATGTACGACGGTTTTCCTTGCAAGTTGTTATCCTGGCAATGCTCCGCGGCTTCAGCAGAGTAGCTATCGGTGGATCCCCTCGGAGGTTCCATACCGAGCTAGTTTCCAGTTTTTCAAGATTCCCCATTAACTACCGGGCCGAGTAACCATCGGACAACCCCTCCTAGTAGACGAAGTCGAGAACCACTGCTGGTCACTTTCACGAGCCATCACTGCAAGCTGTACCTTCCTCGGTCGAGACCCCATAAACGGCCGCATAGAGAATCGCCAACTGTCTACCCGTTTCGATTTGAAATCAAATTCTCAATTAGATATTCATGCAATCTATTCATATATTCTCAATAAGGACAGGTGCGGGAAGGAGATATTGCAAGCTCATCTTTGCAAGATTCGGAATCATAAAAATTCTATTACGATCAAGAACTTTTGGCAATATTTGATCAATTTTTGGGTTGTTGGATGATCCAATGGAAAGGAATTCTTTGCTGATCTTATGAATGTAAACGTGCGGCAGCCGATTCTATTGTTTGTAGGAAAGAAAAGAAATAAAGGAAAGAGAAGGATGCGGATGGGTTACAATTTTTGCATGGTCAAAGGTGGAAGGAAACTGAAAAAAGAAATCATGTCTTGACCATGCAATATGTGATTTTGTTTCTTTTCTTGGTGGGCTCCTTTCTTTTGCATATAAAGGGGGCTCACTTTCGATCAGTGGGGGGGGGGGATTCCGAATTTCAGAGAGACACACGTGAGATAGAGCAGACACAAGGAATCTCAACTAGCTCTTGGCCGAGACGCTCCTTCCTCCTCGCAGACGCCCCTTCCACGGCCAGACTTGTGGTCGTGCTTCTGTCTCCATCACCACTACATCGTGCTGCTGCCCTGGTGAGGTGTCGACGACGGCCAAGCTACTCCCTGCACACGTGCCACCTGATAAGTCAACCGAGTCCGAGCTGTTACACCCCACCGCACTGCTGCTCTGATCGTCATCCCGAGCCTTGTCCGTGACGAGCTATTGCTTGATGATCCTTGCCGAGCTTCCATCCACGCCAGCCTCGAGTAAGATGCAGCTGCTTTCAGTCCGTGTCGCTCCTTCCAGTGCCAACGTGGGCGACGTTGCCGCTGTCACTTATGTAGGGCATCCTTAGTACTTGTGCTGATCCGAGAAGACCCGTATTGTGACGACTGAGTTGCCCGCGACCTTGCACCAGAAAAATTGTAGCTGCTCCATCCTCCCGTCGACGGCATTGCTAGTCTCGCGAAAGCCTCTTGGCGCTCTTCACATTAAATTTTTTGTGCCTCTGCAGGTTAAGAGGAGAACTTCAAACGGTGGTAAAAAAAGCTATAGTGGAGTTTATATTAAAATATAGTAAGCCAATCCGAAGAGGGGACGTCTGGCAAACAAGAAAGTCCACTTGAAGACTTTCGGTTGTGTCCGACAAAATCGACGCAGCCCTCACTGAGCCGAGAGCCCCTTTCCACGTCGAGTGCCGCGAGCGATTCCCAAAGCGTTATCGTGAGCCAGCTACCGTGAAGCAAAGATGATTGTGACTCCTATGATCCGATACCCGTCTAAACTAGGAAACAATAATCAAGGTAGGTAAAATTCCCATCTAAATTAATTCTCGAATATTTCGTTTGCTCAATTGAGGTATTATATTCTTGATTAAACCCCCGAATGATCGAATGATGTTATCTTGTCCCATGTTTCCCGAATAGTCTTTCAAATTAAGGAAATCTTCCTAATTTCGCAACGTACATATGATTGACGGTCCGATTTCACGCTCGAAATATGACCCGTAATCATACGGAAAAATCACCAATCCGATTTTACGCTTGAGATACGATTCGTGATTTTATTTAAAAATTGGCCAATCTGATCTTATGCGCGAGATATGATTCGTTAATTTATTTCCCAAAATTAAATGGACATGGATGATATCTTGCTTGATTTGTTGCCGTGCTGTTCTTGATGTCTTTATTTGTTTGCTCCCGTAAAAGAAAAAAAATATTTGAGTTAGATTAGATGCATGTTAGGATATTACTTATTTTAGGTTATTTTGCATGTCTAGAATAGGAAATTTATTTATTTCAATTTCTTAAATAAAAAATAACAAAAACATAAATTTAGGATGTTAGATTTTTGTTTCACTAGTTTAAATAGCATGTTTAATTATTTGGCAATTATTAATTTGGAAAATAAAAAAAAAAGAAAAAAGTAAAAAAAAAAAAAAAAAAAAATCATCATGCATATGTCATATAGAATTAGGGTATCTTTTGCATGTTATTGCATATCAAGGTAAGATTGCATGTTTAATTTTAAACTTTTTAAGTTTAGATAGATTTTTTAGATAATTTTTTAATTATTTGGGTTAAGATAATATTTTAGTTTAAGTTAGGATTTGGCTCAACCTAATTCCTAATATAAATTGAATAGGATCTTAATCTAGCTAGGTAATTTTCACATTTTACCTAATTTCGAATTTCATAAAAAATACAAAAAATGTCTTAGAATAAATTAGTTTTATTCTTTAGGATAGATTGCATTCTTTTAGGAAAAAGAAAAGAAAAAAAAAAGAAAAATGTCATATGCGCGTCATTAGGATTAGATTCATTGAAATGCATGTCATAGAGTAGTTGTTATTAGGTCCATTTAATTAGAAATTGCATGTCATTAGAATTAGGTCATTTAGTTGTATTGCATTGCATATTACATGATTTTCATCAAATAAGTGAAAAAAAAGAAGAAATTGCGTGTTAATTAGAAATTATATCTAGAACTGTTGATGTGAATTCTGATCTAACAATGCAGATGCTTTCATTGCTATGAGGTAAGTCTTGCAATTTATTTATTGCTTTACTTGGGTGTTTAATTAGTGGTTTGTGCACCCGCATGATAAACTCACATGTTAGGGAAATAGATTTAAAATCAATTCAAACTGCCTGCCAAACAATTTTTTTAAAAAATAAAAGATAAAGGTACCGAAATGGCGTTAAAAAATCTAGCATGATCAAGTCCCCGAATTCATAAATCTATGGTTCATAGGAGTAAAGTAAATCTCCCGTTACTTTACTTGGGTTTCTAATCGACCCACCAAAAATAGATTAGTGGCGACTCCTAATTGAAAATCAATTGCATGTTAAGAGTTTGAATCTAAGTAGTGAATTGGTATGGGTTTGGGAGAGCCCGAGTTAAGTCTAGGCTTAACAATCCATTAGCCAAACTCTAGATGGTTCACACCCAAAAATTTGGTCGCGACATGTGGGATGCCAAGAGAAATGTCAATGAGGCCCATTTTAGAATGCCCACGTTTTAATTGGCCGTTGATGATCCAGCCCCGCCATGTTGATAGATGAAACATTAATAACTTAGTAGTGGAGGCAGGAAATTACGAGGCACTATAAATCCCAACTTCTAGCGCTGAACTCTCTCTTTATTTTTGTTTGAAATTAGTGCACTAAAAGTACTAAAATTTATTGTAAAATGCAATTGAGTTCTAAAACTTTTAAAATTGATGACTACCCACGACACGACTCAATAACACTAACCATATCACTTAGCCGAACCTATCTTGCACTCTGTTGCCACTATTTTACATATAGATTCATCAAGATTGACACTACTAACACTCTAATCACACCATGAGCTAGTTGAATCTCTACTAGAGTTGTACCATCACATAATCCCAAACATAACACACAACACCACTTGCGAAATTCATAAATCAAATGCATCATCACCTCAATTGAAACTACCTTTGCCACCACTATGCACATCCAAAATTTCACCAGAAAACTCTAATTAAAGAATTCAAAAATCATGTGACCTTACAGCACGACTCGCGCACTATCGAATCCTCAAAATTTAACATCGACGACCCACAAATACGCCATCGAACCTCACAACCGAGCATCTACAATCCATTATTACCAAATCTCACAACCAAAATCTCGTAATTCAAGCCATTGACAATTTGAGACCATTAAGCCTCATGCCAAGCCCATGACCACTGAACCTCATACACCTAGACCCATGACCACCGAACCACATGCCGAGACCCACGATCATCGAACCACACATTGTGACCCACTACTATCGAGCCACACTGAACCCACGACCACAAGCAAAGCCAAAACTAAGCTCAACTTGACCTATTTATAGTCCTAATGATCCCTCGACATCACATGAAGTGTTGCATGTAATCTAGACCTCGATCAACCCACGGCAACAACACAATTCAACCCAAAGTGATACAAACCAAGTCAAACAACACAAGACAAGCAATGAGTGCCGGACACCTGGAGCACCAAAACTTGGCGCGAAGGGATATTTAAATGCCAAAAGTTAGAAAAGTAATACTTAAGTGCCAAAATCGGAGCAAAATAGATCACTTAAGTGCTAATCCAGCTAAAATGCTAACGTGGTGGATTTTCCGGTGAAGTAAGTGCAAAACGACGTCATTTGGCACACTGATGTGGCTAGACAATGCAAAAACGACGTCGTTTTGGTGCTGATGTGGTAAAAAATTAATATAAAATTAATATTTAATTTAAAACTAAATTTATTTAAGGCATTAAAAAAACAAATTTGAAAAAAAAAAAAAAAAAAAGGAGGCGGGCGAGGGCCGAGCCCTTGCCGTTGTCGCCTCCTCGCCATTAGTGGGAAGGGCCGGTGGCAGTTGGGGGTCGGCCGGGGCCACCGGGCCTTGGCCGGGGTTGGCGACCCCGGCCGACTAGCAACCTCGGCTTACCCCCCCCCCCCACCATCGCCGCCCTTCCCGACAGCGGCGGCGACGGGGCTCGGCCCTCGGCCGGCTCCCTTTTTTTTTTTTTTTTTTAATTAAATGTTTGTATTTTTTTAATGTTTTAAATAAATTTAATTTAATTAATTTTATATTTATTTTTTTACCACATCAGCATCAAAATCATGTCATTTTTGCATTGTCTAGCCACATTAACGTACAAAATGATGCGGTTTTTCACTTACTTCGCCGGAAAATCGCCACGTCAACATTTTGGCCGGATTGGCACTTAAGTGATCCATTTTGCTCCGATTTTGGCACTTAAGTGTCACTTTCTAACTTTTGGCACTTAAATGTCCCTCCATGCCAAGTTTTGGCACTTGGGGTGTACTTCTCCCAACAAGCAACCCAGCACATCAAAGACAAGATTCGTCGATCCTCACAACAAGCAAATCAACATAGTATAGGGAGTTGGAATTTCACTTGCCTCAATGAGCAAACTGAACCTAATCTCATGGAAAAAAACGTGCTTCAACATCTCACCTAGGCTAGACGTGATTCGATGTAGCTTGATTACCTTGATCTCATGAGCAAAATCTAGAAAAATAGGAGCGACGAGGAATTGAAGGGGGAGGGGGGAGAGCGATTGGTGAGAGAGAAATATTGAATTGAGTCGAGACAAAGATGTGAGCGTGACGCAAGGAAGTAACACTTGGAAAGAATTCCAAAAGATGGTGTTTATTTTGAATAAAGAAGTACAGATTACAAAATCTTAGGTGCCTTTTATAAAGAGATCGCCATCTAGATAATAACCAAATAACTGAAATCTAATAACAAAATAAAGGAAAAGATATTGATAAAAGGGAAAGTTTTCAAAGCACAACTACCAAATTTGAAATCTAATAACAAATTAAGGAAAATATATTGATAAACCAAAATATTTGAAATCTAATAACAAAGTAAGGAAAAGTTATCAGAATATTGTAACCCATTTGTAATCTTGAAGATCACACAATCCACTTTGATTTGTGGGACCGCCCGCTCTTATGGCGTTCCAATGTTTCCATAAAGGCATTTGCATGTTGTTCTACATCAGAGCAAGAGAGAGAGTCAAAGAAATGAGAGGGAGAGAGAGAGGAAGGAGGTCTTTTATTCTCCTATGGTCTCCATGAATGAAATTCTATTGGACAAAGTGGGTGGCGTGCCAAGTGGCATGGCCCGCAAGGCTAAGTGGCGGGGGAGAGAGAGAAGAGAGAGAGAAAACTGAACAAGAGAAAGAAAAGAGAGAGAGTGGGCGGTCCACAAAAGAAAATGGAACCATGTCTAATTTTCCATGCACATTAGGCACTAGGGATTGTAAACTAAATCTAGAATTTATCTAATAAGTCCTAAAAATCTTTGTTCAAAAACCATTATCCTTTGGTCTTGCCATTGGCACATTTCCAATTGCCAATTCAACTGGTCTAATTATTGTTGCTAATTTCCATGTTCCTAGTTCACAAATCAGTCGGGTCAAAAATCTAGATTTCACACAAGTTGTCAAATTAGTAAAAAGTTAAAGATTGTCATTTTCTTTGTCCGAATCTCGATGTCCCATCCATTGGAGAAAATATATTGTGATAATGGGGACCAAGCCCAATTCTTTCTATGCAAAATTTTGATATTATGTGGTATTCAATTGATGATTTCTCCCAATACCATTGGTTGTGTCCATTACAATGAAAGTCGGATTTCTTTGAACTTTTCCTATCTTTTTAGAAACTAGTTGAAAATCATTTACGGCATATGACAACTCTCTTGTCTTGGTACACTAGAGCAAAACATTGTTGATGGGAGGAAACATCAACATATCGTTGAAGTCGGGCTTGCCACATTATTTGAGGCATCATATGCCACTTAACTGGGAAAATTGTTCAAAAAGTCCTAAACTTGTTTCAATTCAATCATAAACCTTTTAATTTTGCCAATTGAGTTATAAACATTTTCACTTTTTGCCAATTAAGTTCATTTGACCAATTTTGGCCCAAATTCACTTATGTGGGGAAATTTTATTAATTTTATAATATTTTTGATATTTTTAATTTCCTTTTGTCTTTTCTTTCTTTTCATCTTCTTCCTCTACTAGTCGCCTAGCCTCTAGTGATTGGGCAAAGGCTACAACTGGTGAGGGGTGACCTCGAGCAAGGCTTGCCCTCATTAGGATTTGGTGAGGGACAACCTCCTTAACCTTGGGAGAGGCACACCCTTATTGGATCTAGCGAGGGCAAGCCTTGCATGCGATTGGTGAGGTTGCCCATCACCTACTTTAGGCAAGGCCAAGCCTAGCCCTCACTAGCCTTTGTCGAGGGAAACCCTCACTAGCTTATGGTGAGGCTCACCTTGCTCAAGGCTAACAAGGTTCTCCCTCACCAGATCCTAGTGAGGCCAACCCTCACTGGCCTCTAGTGAGGCTTGACCTTATTGAGTTTGGCATGGGCGAGCCTCACTTGATGTCGGCGAGGCTGACTATAACATTCTCAATTCTAACCTCATAAGAATTGGTCATAAGATCTTGAGACCATGGGCCATTGGTCAAGGTTTGATCGCTCACGAACTAGTCGAGGTGTCGATTGTGAATTTTCTATTGACTATATTGATGGGATATGATCACCAGCTCATAAGATGACCTTTTGATCATGATGATTGGTCATGGGATGATTTTGGATTGGCGGATAATCATGGGTCGATTTGACCGGTCGAAGTGCCCGGCCACAAGTGATTTTGCCCGGCTATGCACCAATACGCGGATGATCCGACTTAGCCAAATGTGATCATCTTCCGACCGAAAATGCATCATTCTCTATTTGATTCTTAGTGATCAGAAAGGAATCTTGAATTGGTGATGTCCGATCATAGATCGGTAATGCACCGACCATGAACCATACGGATGGATCGGTTGTTGACTGGAATGAGCTCAGGTATAGACCCGGCTATTCTGTTACTAATTATAAGGTCCATGAGTGCCTTGACTTAGTGTTAGGTCATGGGTAGCCTTAAAATTTGGCCTTGAACCGATCGAAGGACAACCAACTCTTTTGGCCGACCGACCGTCCAAAGGGACGGTTTAGGTGAACATGGGGCATGATGGCCGAACCACGGCTGTACGTGATTTGGTTTTTTGAGGTGTAACTAATAATCCATTTTTCAGCCCAGAACCAACCTAGACAATGGATTTATTCAGACCGCTTTCTTGAGGAAGAAAAGGACAAAATGGAATTCTCTAGAACACCCTAACTTCTTTATAAAGGAGGTTGACTTATCATTCCACCTAGATTTTTCTAGATATGGTCATGATTATCAAGGATATTTACCTTGGGAATTAAGCAAAGTATCTAAGCCAAGTGTCCCAATAAAAATAGAATACATTGGAGCTAATTATGGCTATCCTATAACATTGATGCCACCTTGAGTTTCATACGTTTTAACTTCCCAATTTTTTGAAACTATTGGATCTTTCCTATTTTCCAATTTTATGGAGCTCTTTGTGTTTGAAATTTGGAGAAAATTCCTTCATAATAGTTGTTCAAAACATCTTAATCTATAACATACTTAAATTTCAATTTTTATGAGGTTAAATGGTTGGGATACTGTATAGAACCTACCTAGTATAGTGAAAAAGGTAAACAAATTACTTTCTTGAATTTTTATAAAATCTTCCCTTTCGAATTTGGACATGCTTCCTTCACAAAAGTTTTAAATGACATCAATATCTACAATATATTAAAATTTCAAAGAGTTTTGTAAAGATTTGGATTTCAAAATAAGTTTCTCTAACTGTTGAATTTGCTCAATTGCCAAATTTTTGGGTTGTGTTCAATGATTTGTTGCTCTTCCCACATAATGAATTTGGCTTGGATTCCTTCATGAAATTTTTTTCTAAGGTCTTCCCTACAAAATATTAAAATTTGATAATTTTTCAAGTCCGTTTGCCAAGGTAATGGTACCGATGTCGAAAGTTGCTCAAAACTGTTTTCGTCTTAAAATGGGAGAATCACACGCCCAACTTGGAGGGGAAGGGGGCTGCATGCCCAACTTGAGGAGCAAGCTAATCTAGAGACTTCTTGACTTGAAGATAAGAATGCATTAAATGCTTTTGGACCTTAGTGTGTTAAAGAGAAGAAACTTGGAGAGTAAGTTGGCTAATGTGAACACATCTAAGCCTAATGATTGCATGAAATCTTGGTAATTAATTAGAGAGGTGAGTCACCTACTTAGGTGTCCCCTAGAATCTTAGGTGAATCTTAGGTTATGATGGCCCTGGATTGTAGCCTTGGTGAACAAGGGAAGAACGAACCAATTAGAAGAAGACATTAGGCATTAAAGGGGCTTATGTGTCCTTTAGGCGCCATAGGCAATAATGAGCCTAGATTGAGCCTTGGAGAGCAAGAAAATAGGTGGACCAATCACAAGCTAACACAAAATGACCTAGGCGCCAACTCGAGTAGATAGGTAGGCCAACTCGTTATTTAGGCGTAATCATGAGTTTGTATAAAAATTTAAGAGGAAGAAGCCTATAAATAGGAGAAGGCATCCTCACATTTTAAAGATGAGCCATTCTCTCATTTCCTCTCCCTTTCTCTCCTTTCTTTCACGCCCTTCTCTTCCAAAATGCCCTAGACGCCGACCAATCACCAAAGAAGCATCTTGGAGCTAGGTCCAAAAAAGTAATAAGTAAATTTTCCTAACTTTTCGATAGGGTGATGTGCTATGTTTATCGATTTTAAGATCATGTCATCGGTTGCTTGTGTTGACTTTATATTGTCATGCTTGTTATGTTTCTATTGTTTGTTGTTGTATTGAGTAAGTTCATGATTTTGCGTGAGTGTCGAGCACACCCGGATGTCGAGGAATGGTCTCGGCGACTTTGAACGTGTGTCGAGGTGGATGCACAACTCACACTTGATCCCAGGACAATATTGAGGCATGTTGCTACTTGCGACAAGTCACGGGTCGATGCCAAAGCTGGAGCAAACAATTCCAAGTCAAGACCACAAGATAGAATCACATCCAGGCATGAGTCTAACAGGGTATAAGAGTCGTTCATTGATTCACTTTGCATGGCACGCCTTTGGGCCTTTCATCTAACTAAAAGTTCAAAGATAAAATGAATCGATTAATACTTGAAACGCATGGACACACAATGGACTTATACGCCGACGTTGAGGGATGCCGAGTCGTTGCTTGAGGTAAAGCCTTAGATGCTGTCCTGATATTGAGATTGTGAACGATGTCGGCCCGGGTGAGGCTGATGCCTGGGGGTCACCTTGGATGCCGTCTTGATAATGAGATTGGGATGATGCCGATTGCCAAGGGGGGGGACCGATGCCCAGTTGTTATTGGAAGAGTCGATTGATTTCAACTAATATGATACTGAAAAGAAAAAGGAAAGTCCACGTGTGGTCCATGATTGATACATGTGTGATACTTGCAAAAACTTGGTTTGTTTTTATATGTATTGTTAAGTCCTTGCATCAATTTGAGCATATGTTTGAATTGTGTCACTTAGTGCTAGAACGAGTTTCATGAGATGCATGCATCCCTTTTTGTGACCAAAATGATAGTCGCGACCTAATTTTTCGGGTGAATCACCTAGGGTTTGGCTAATGGATTGTTAAGCCTAGACTTAACTTGGGCTCTCCAAAACCCATACCAATTCGCGACTTAGGTTCAAGTTCTTAACATGCAAATGATATTTCAATTAGAAGTTGCCACTAATCTATTTTTGGTGGGTCGATTAGAAACCCAAGTAAAGTAACAGGAGGTTTACTTTACTCCTACGAACCAGAGATTTGTGAGTTCGGAGACTTGGTTACACTAGATTTCTTTAACGCCCTTTCGGTATCTTTTTCTTTAATTTTGAAAAAAATTGTTTGGTAGGCAGTTTGAATTGATTTTAAATCTATTTCCCTAACATGTGAGATTATTATGTGGGTGCGCAAACCACCAATTAAATACCCAAGTAAAACAATAAATAAATTATAGGACTTACCTCATAGCAACGAAAGCATCTGCGTTGTTAGATCAAAATTCACATCAGCAGTCCTAAATATAATTTCTAATTAACACACAATTTTTGTTTTTTTTTTTTTCACTTATTTAATGAAGATCATGCAATATGCAATGCATGCTACTAACAAGAAATAATATGACACGGTAATATGGCTTAAACTACATGACATAAATAAAATGCAGTTTGTCCTAAAGAATGAAATTGATTTATTCTAAGATAATTTTTCGTATTTTCCATGAAATTTCGAAATTAGAAAAATGCCAAAATTACCTAGCTAGATTAAGATTCTATCCAACTTATATTAAGGATTAGGCCGGGCTAAACCCTAATTTAAACTAAGATATTATCTTAACTTAGCAATCTCTAACCTAAGATGCAATCTATCTAAAAAATCAATCTAAACTTAAGATGAAACATGGAATTTTATCCTAATATGCAATGACGTACAAAAGATGCCTTAATTCTACATGACATATGCATGATGATTTTTTGTTGTTTTTTTTAATTAATTTCGAAATTAAAAATTGTCCAATAATTAAACGTGCAAAAAAACTAACATCCTAAATGAATGCATCTTTTTTGGATTTTTATTTAAGAAATTCGAAATAAATAAATTTCCTATTCTAAACATGCAAAATAACCCTAAAACAAGTAATATTCTAACATGAACCTAATCTAACTCAAATGTTTTTTTTTTTTATTTTTTTTTTTATGGGAGCAAACAAATAAAGGCATCAAGAATAGCATGGCACCAAATCAAGCAAGATATCATCCATGTCCATTTAATTTTGGGAAATAAATTGACGTATCGTATCTCGCGCATGAGATCGGATTGACCAATTTTTAAATAAAATCACAAATTGTATCTCGAGCGTGAGACCAGATCGGTGATTTTTCCATACGATTGCGAATCGTATTTCGAGCGTGAAATCGGACCGTCAATCATATGTACGTTGCGAAATTAAGAATATTTCTCAATTTAAAAGGTTAATCGATATTTTGTGGATATGATGGTATCATCCAAATATTCATACGGGATAATCCCATAAATTAGGCAATAAGGATATATGAAAATCGAATTAAAAGAGATTCTTACCTAATATTTGGTGTCACTTGGACCTCGTTGTCAAGTCCGGTGGGACGACGGATGGTGGGATGACTCACGGGTCGCGGTTCAAGGTGACGTGCTGCTCAATGACGATACCTCGCTCAATAAGTAATAGCGAATTTTGAATGGTGGCTAATACTTCATTGATTTGGCCTGACAAGGTCACAAAGTTGACCAACACAGCAAGGGGACGTCCACCAGAAGACTTGAACAGCAAAAAGGAGGGTTGTTGGCGTGAAGATTTGAACGTCCAGGGCTGGTCACCAATGTAACTCAGGTGTACGCAAGTGACACTGGGACTCGCGGGAACCTGAAAATAAAAGCACAAAAGACCGCCAACTCGGTGGGGTAGCGTTCAACGGTGGAGGATCGACGGTGGTCAGGAAGCAACGGCGCCAACGCACAGCAATAACGAAACCAAAACAGCAACGCGGTTGGGTGCAACAGCTCAGACTCGGTTGATTTCTCAGGTGGCACATGTGCAGGGAGTGGCTTGGCCGTCGTCGACACCTCAGTAGGGCAGCAACACGATGTAGCAATGATGGCGATAGAGGCACGGCCACAGGTCTGGCCGTGGAGTGGGCGCGGCCAAGAGCTGGACTGGATTTCCTTCTCTCTGTTCTCTCTCAAGTGTGTTCTTTTTTTTTTGTATTCTGCGATGCCCCTGCTGACCAAAAGGGTTTTCTCCTTTTATAGGGAACGGCTAGGGCTGGTAAAAGGAAAGCCCAAAATCCACTTTCCTTCTTCTGATCCTTGCATATCATGCATATATAAGCCGATACTTCTTTATTTCCTGTTTCTTTTATTGACCGAATATTGCTCCAACTTCGAATCACGAGAATCGAGTTTATTTCATGATGCGCACGCCTGCTCTTTGCCAATCAACCTTTTTTATTTTGTTTCCTTATGACTCACCAAATCAACCATACTTTATTGTTTTCTTTCCCTAATTACTGAAGATCTTGTGCCCACACAAAATTGAAAGAATTTCTGCATGGGTCAATGGGTCAAAACTTTCACTTAACAGAATTAGAACTCTGGCATTTAAAGGGTGCGGTCATCATGGCCTTTTAATGAGCTTGGCCCCGTTTTACTGCCCAGTGGACTGGAGCTGTTTCGAAGCCGCAACCAGCTGTGTGATTGTGTTCCCATCGTGTAGTCACAAGGTTGTCTGCATTTCCATCCAAGGCTCGACAAATGTGTATTTAAATGAAATATGCCCCTAATATCTATATGCTAAGCAATTTAATTTAATATTTTTGCTTAAGGGCTAAATTTTAGTTCCTTATTTTCTATGCAATGAAGAAATGAATAGGTCGTCAAAATTTATGTGTCAACAATTATCATAAGTATGGATCTTTGAAAAGCTTATTCTTATGCACTAACTCATTGTCCTTGATTCTTGAAAGCATAGATGATTGAAAGCTTTTCATATGCATAAGCAAGGCATGAACCTTGCTATTGATTTGCCATCGATAAGTGGGTGGTGACCTTGTATCCGATGATCTATGGCGAGATGTCCTCCTTTTGGAGGATTAAAGATTTCTACTTATTGAGTCATTGACTCACTCTTGTTGTTCTCACAATTTCAGGTGAATGATGGGTGAACTTGGGTCCAAGAATGGAATGGACCTAGCATAAGGGCCGCTTTTGGGAGTAGCTCGATAGAGGAGTTAGGCTACCCTAGCCTTTTGATTGATTATATATGGAAACGAAAATAAGTAGTCTAGGACTAGGATGGGCATGTAATCAAAACAACTTTTGATATGTGAATATGTGCTTGAATATATGTTACTTTTATTTGCTTGGCTTGCATATGTCTTGCTTGACTTCCATGTTTGTTTGTACGAGGATTGTTTATGATCGCTTCCACATGTGCTTAATTAAAGATAAAAGACTTTTGGGATGTTCAATGTTGCCTGGGGCGTCGATGCTAACCCATTAGGTCATGTTCTCGTGCCGAAGGTGGGGCGGGGGTGTGACACTGACCCTTGCTAGTCGTAGCCTCTGGCCATTCGTCGGCCATCGTCGATGCTAGGCAATCGGTAGAGGAAGAAGAGGGGAAGAAAGAAATTTAAAATATAAAAAGTAATTAAAAATTTGAAAATATATTGTCTAGACGTAACCCCATTGGCCCTCTCTTAGCGAGGAGGGAAAAGGTCGGTGGTTTATGAGTACTTGACTGTGGAAGCTCCCTCACAATACATGTCCCAAAAGACATCATCACCTCATCTTTCAGGCTGAACCATATGGGTTTGCTCAATCATGGTCGTAAGCTCTCCCAAGCTCATACCTTGCATGACAATGGAAGGTGTTGTGATTCGTATCCACATAAGCGATACACCTTGAAAAAGGAGATCAAGTGTGAATATCAAATTTCGAGGTATTTTTTTACCATGGTAACCCTCTTGACTGTACTATTCACCCATAAGGATGGCATTACTTCATCCATTTGAGCTTCTGCACATCAAGTATGCTAAATCATGGCGAGTCTCTTCAAGATCCATACCTCTCACAATGGGTTCATTTATTATTTAGTTGTTTAAGACAGCCTAAGTATGAGTATGAAGTCGCCACTAGCCTCGTTTTTGGGGGATCGGCTAGAAAACTCAATCGAGGGTTAGGAGTGGTCCCTTGATTTCTATGCAACTAGAGATTCCAGGATTCGAGAACTTAGGTTACGTTAATATTTATATTAACATCATTTCAATACCTAACAGTTTGTCGTGTTTCTTAAGGTGTCCATACATATCTTTTTTACTTTTTTCGGGTTGATGAAATTAACTAGGTGATCATGCGTGGAATAGTCAATTTCATGCAATTATATTTGTATCAAAGGAGAAAAGAAAACAAGCAATTGATATTTAAGGACAGTATGGTAAGTGAACACTCAAGAAAGTAGTTTAATGAAAGTGGTAAATCTAACATGCAATCCTAAAAAAAATTATAAGAGGACAAAAAGAAATCTACAACTCGCTAGGCATTTATACAACACAAGGCAACCTGAAACATATATCGGGGAATCAAATTGATACAAAACCAAGGTCGGATTGGACATTGACTATCTAGAGACCTATTCTAATCCTAGTCTAAAACTAAGAATAGATACTTATAATGTATAAAAACAATCAATCATCGCAAAAACAATCACAATCACAAAAGAAACACAAACAAATAGGGAATCGAGACAATATGTATAATTGGTAAATTGGCCTTGGGGTCGGCCTTTGTGATTCATGCAACGATCTCCTTAGGACACTTACCCCAATTCATTTTTTAAGACTCATAGCTATTGGCCACAATTTGTATTCTTGCATGGCAACCAACGCTAAGTAAACCCTTAAAACAAGTTGCAAGTGTGACTCAAAAGGAATGCCATAAATTCATGCATTGCACCAATGCATACATCTAAAAATCACATGCGTAATGGAAGATAAACATGCAAGCAGGTCCTTAGGCCTTGATTCTCAATTAATCAAACAATTTTATTGAGCCACATTGGATTGCTTATTCAGTTAACAAGCCCCAAATACAATCATAGGCGTTTGATGAAAATAAACACATCAAAGGCTAAAGGGTTCAAGTGATGTTCAAAAGCCATTTGAAGGACATTTAAATAGTGAGTTATAAGAGAAGATGCTATTGACATGACAAAGTTGTGTTATGGCTATGAAACACATTTAATTATCTAGGCTAATTCAGGTGCATCCTATGCACTCTGATCAAGCTTTGCAGACGCTTTGGATATGTTCCAAACGTTAGACAACATCAATGCTAGGCCAAAAGCATGATTTAAAAATTTGGAATGGACAACACAACATGAAAGTTTTTTGCATGAGCATCACTTGAACGGAAATCAAGTTCAAATCAACAAGAATATGAAATTTCATATGGTTTCATGACATTTGAAAAGTCTAAAAACCATGACAAAGTGCTTTTTATTTTTCAAGAAATTTTGTGTCTAAAGTTCAAAAAATGAGGATCAAAACTCGTGAAGATATGTGAAATCAATTCACCATGCAAATTGTCCTAAGAACAAAGCAAACAATCACAAAAAAGATCATAAAACAAAGCAAAAAAGATCAAAGCAATTGAAAAGGAACCCATGGATAATTGGTTCCAAGAAAATTATGTAACATCAAAAACATCACGAGGAACAACTTTCGTGAAGAGAGTTTTCTAATTTGAGCTATGTAGGAATTTATAAAGATTCTAGAACACATAGCATCACATCAGAAATGCAACAAGACAACAAGATTTCATGGCATATCAATAGTGATTTGACCTAGTAAATAAAATCTAAAAAGATATGAAATTTTACCACAACATAGACAAGAGAAGGATGAACAAACTTCGTTAAGGACCCGACTTTAGAATTGTTGACACCTAATTTGTTTTTTCAAATATATAGAAAAATTTTGTTTTAAAAAAATTTTAAAAATATATATTATTAAAAAATTAATTATTAAAAAAAAAAAAAATTTGAGAGGCCGGATCGGGCCGAACCCAATCCAGATCCGGCCCACCTTTCCTTCTCCCCTGCGTGGGCCTAGGCTCGGCCCCATCTCCTTCCCCTGCACTGGGCTCGACCCAACCTACTTGGCCCAGCCCGCGCCTCACCTTCTTTCTCCTGCTATCCTTCGCGCACACCTGCAAGAAAGGAGCAACAGTGACAGAGGTCAGGGGATCAGGGTGGCAGGTGAGCGGCGTGATCCACGGGTCGGGGGGCAGTCCGGCTGGCAAGCTGGCAGCTGTAGAGGTCATGTGCACGGACCAGCTGCTCTAAAAGGAGAGAGAACAAGACCGAAAGTCGAGGGCGAGGGGGAATAGAACACAAGCATTGTGAGAAAGAGGGAGAGAGAGAGCACAAAGAGAGAAAGAGAGGAGGAGGAGACCCCTTGGAGTCATCGATCGCTGCCATTGATCGCTGTCGGAGTTGCCGACTGCCTCTAACCCCACTGAAACCCAGAGGATGAAATAGAAAAATAGAATAAAGAGGAGCCCAACTAGAGAGAACCGGGAGGGAGCAAGGAGAAGAGGCGAGAACCGAGGAGGCCACCGCCGCCGACGCACCTCCGGGTTGTTGCTACCGCCGCCGACATGTCTTCGAGCCGCCATTCTCACCGGAACTCAGGTTGGTATTTCATCAAGCATTTGGCGTGCATTTTTTAGAACCGAGCCGGCCGGAGTTCCCCTGATTGTTTTAGGCAGACTCCGGCCACCACCCATCCCTTGCTGTGTTTGTTGTTGCCCCAGCGTGCGTCCTCAGCGGTCTTGACTTGCGCTCGGGCCTCGACCGAGCTCAAAGCTCTCAGTTTGCTCGTGCCCACCACGTGCTCACCGAAATGCCTAAGTGAACTTTCCCTCCTCAACTCCTCCGTGTAGACCCCTTAGGACTCCTGGTGGACGGAGGGACGTTGCCGCGACCAAGGAAGCTAGGCCATTCCCCCCCGCTTGACTGAGGTGGCGCCGTTGCGGGCGTACACCGTCCTAGCACGGTCGCGACTAAGGGGTGTAGGCCAAGATGGGTTAGATCTATGATCTGGCCCACTCAGCCTTTTTTTCCGCTTAGGCCCATTGGTTGGGCCCAACTTGGGCTGAGGCTAGGCCCAAACAGGGCCGGTCGAGCCTAGCCCAACTGGGTCGGACCCAGGCGGGCTGGACTTAGCCCCTAACCAGGCCGAACTTGGACAGGTCGACCCACCCCGACCAGGTCAGACCTGAGTCCGGCCCCCAAAAAAAAAAAATTATTATTATTTTAAAAAAATGAAAAATTAATTAAAAAATTAAAAAAATTCGAAAATCCAAAAATGATGAGATTTGGTTAGGAATTGCTATGTATTGCCTTTTTAGTGTATTTAGGTCTTTATTTGCTTGTATATTGATTATATAGCGTGTTTAATTTGCATATTTAATTACATTTGTGGATGTTTAATTGCATGTGCTCAATTTTACTGCAATTATGATCTTTGTAGCTATAACTGTTATTATAATGATTGCACATCCATAAGATCACCTCACATATTAGTGGATAGGTATAAAAACAATCCAAACTATCTAACAAAAATCATTTTTTTCAAAAATGAACAAGAGTAGGTACCGAAAGGGCACTAATTAGTCAAATAGTGTAATCAAGTCTCCGACTCTAGATTCTTTGGTTGTGTAGGAAGTGTGGCATACTCCCGTGCCTCACTTGGTTTTTAGCCGACCCCAATAGGTTAGTGGCGACTCCTTATTGCAAAATTCTTAAAAATACCCTAATGTCACACGAGGTATGGACTTGGGAGAACCCGAGTCTAATCATGGGCTATAGGGCCCGTCTTTTAGGCAATACCTCTAAACATGTTCCCTCCCCCGAGGGGTAGGTTGTGACAGCTTGGCGACTTCGCTAGGGAAGGTTTTAGACTTTAGAGGACTTAGGCCGAAATTAATCTTGTTCAAAAAATATTATTGTTTGGTAGTGAGGATCCGAGGTGCGTCTCTATCGTGTCGAGTGTTAAATGTTTATGTGGAATGGGAAGTATAAGGGGAGTGACCACTAACCCTTGTTTTGTAGGGGAGTGTAAGAATGAATGGTTTATTTATATATGAAGTGTTGATTGCTTATAAATTGCCATGCCTGCGTCCCTTGCATTGCATTACACCATAGTACACACCACCAGCCGTCGGACCTAGGCTGCATAGGATCACTTAGGATGGTGTTGAGGTGGATACCACTCCGACTACAATCATGTAATATGAGTCGCCCATCTCAACTCCAAAATTTCTTTCTTGATGTCAAAGGTCCCCACTTTAGTCTGCAACCGCGCGACACAAGTCGATTCTTTGATGAAGCCGGAGTCATGGGTAACTCGACCTAACTACGATCTTGTTGGTTCGGTCCAGTCATCCTATTGCTCCATTTTGAGCCATTTAGAGTAAAAATCAAACCATCACCCCATGCGCATGTCTGTGTCATTGGCATTGTTGCTCAATGAGTAGGGTAAGTTTTTGACCTTTTTCTTCACTCGCAATTTACTTATTCGCTTTCCTTTTTGGTCGGTCCATGGAAAATTAGGTTGACCGTAACTGTGAGTAGTATACGATGGGGGTACTCGAGGTTCGCATCATTGCCATCCCGAAAGCCAAGCTTCACACATGGTGGAATAGACTAGACCTGACTGGCCATGATTGGGTGCGATCCCATGTCGGACAACTACTTGCCCTCTTGGAAATAGAAGCTCATTATGGTGTTGTACGAGCGTTGGCGCATGTTTGGTGTCTCGAGACTTGCACATTCATATTCGGTGACCACAAGCTCACTCCAACCTTGGAGGAATATGGCATTGCCATTAGGAAACCTTAGTGTTGGAGTTAGTTAGCCCGCTTGTAGGGACTAAGCACACATTGACCTTATCTAAGTTCCTTAGAGTTAAGGGAGAGGACGTGAGAAAGGTTTTGAAAGCCAATTGCAAAGCCTGTCCATTTCCATTCCTAAATGGGCTTTTTCAAAACGCCCCATCTTTCCAAAAGAATAGGATTTTTCTATTAGCTTTCTTCAGGTTTGTGATATTCCCACATTGTAGGAATGCTATTAATCCCTCCGTGGCTTGGGTAGTTCATGAGGTGTGTATGGGAAGGTGTTTTTTTAATGCTGTCCTGATTGAAACCTTTCTTTCCCTTACCCGCTTTAAAGAAAACAAAGACAAAGCTTTTCATGCTCCTTCTGAACTCTTACAAATTTGGTTCTTCTCTCATGTTAAGGGGTTCGGTAGCTTGATGACCGTGAATGACATTTTTGACTCTAACCACCCTATCCTAAAGTTTAGAGATAGGAAGATGTTTGGCCCTGATTATCATTTTTCAGAGTGGTTAGTTTTCATGACCAACCTTGGACCTGAAGATTTCCAATGGCATGTCAAATGGCTTCGAGTTCAAGAAGCGCTGTTCATGTGTGGGCTGACTGGAGTTACTGAGTATTATCCGACCCGGGTCGCTCGCCAGTTTCAAGAGGTTCAACAACTTCCATCGATGATTCAAGAGGACCCACTTAGGATAGACTTCCCTAACGGATGCCAAGATCACGAAGACTCCGTCGTGCTGGTTAAGTCGATGTGGGATATGTGCCACCCTCGGAAGTTGATATGGCTTGAAGAGGAGTTGGAAGGGCAAGAGAAGACCTATTATGCCTCGATGGAGTACATCCTTAGGCATAAGATCCCAAAGAGCCTACGCTCGAAGAATCCTGACATGCCATTGAAGATCACCCACTGAGCCTGACATCAAGCGCCTTAAAAGGGAGCTCAAGGAGGTCGAAGAGCGTGTCTCAAAGTTGACCCAAATTAGTGGGGGCGCAACAAGTGAAAGCGGTCCTCATTAGTTAGATTGAGTCAAGTGCGATGTGTAGTGGGACCATATCCACATACGTTACAATGTTAAGGAGTTTGTCTTGTGTCACTATGTCGGGAGTTAAGAGTAATGTATTTTTGTCTTCAAAATAGCTTCGTTGTTTAGGGGTTCTCCTTAGTGTCTTTTCCTGCATTATGTAGTAGCCTTGCTTTTAGTGAAATGAATGAATTGGGACAATTTGATCTCTGTCATGGGCCGAATGTCTAATTATTACTTGTGCTTATATATGCTTATCTATTCTTGCCCAGGTATTAGCCAATCGATTGCCTTTTGTTGATTGTTGACATGGCTAAGTGGAGATCCTCGATTCACACTCGCGCAAAAGCCGGGATGGAGAATGAAGACACCAACACACACATGGCCAAGATGGAGGACCAACTGGCCTAATTTACTGCGATGATACTCAAGATAAGCCAAAAACTCAAAGAGTCCCCTTGTCATAGCTGTCACTAGGACATCCACTCCCACATTATTAGGACATGCTTCTCCGTTGATGGGAGGCCCGCACATCACCGACCTCCCCGGAAAGAAAATTGCTAGAGAAGCTCATTCTGTTATGCCAATCATTGTCAATTTGGATCCTCCTCCGAAGGAAGAGACAACACTTCGTCTAAATGAAGAAAGTGAAAAATGCTTGGCAAAGATAAAGGAACGACTATGCGCCTTGCAAGGTTACAAGCTGAAAGGAGCTAATAAGATGTCTCCATATACCAAGACGAACTTCCCCGAGACTTTCCGAGAGCTTGAGTTCACAAGGAAGTATGATGGAACAGGATGCCCCAAAACACACCTTAGGTACTACTTGAGAAAAATGGCTCGCTAGCTGACAATGTGCCCTTCCTCATTCACACATTCCAAGATAGCTTGGAAGACATTTCCTTAACGTGGTTCATTGCACTGGACATCGAAGAATCCACCAGTTGGGAAGATTTAGCCAATGAGTTCCTTTAACAATACAGGTTTAATACCGAGCTCACCCCTAGAAAGGAAGAGTTAACCCGTGTTGAGAAGAAGATGAATGAGTCATTTAAGGCATTTGCACAAAGGTGGAGAACCATGACCTCACAAGTGAAGCCAGCCTTGAATGAGAGGGAGATGAAGCAACTATTCTTCAAGACAATGCCCCCTGAATACTTCCAAGGATTAGTATTCTCGGGATGCTAGACGTTTTCACAATTGGTAGATGTAGGTGAAGGAGTTGAATGGGCATTTATCCAGGGAAAGATATCTACCGGAGGCACGAGGAAATTCCTAGCGAAAAAGATAAGGAAGCCGCGGTTGAAGTAGCGCTTGTGCAAGAGCGGCTTTTCCCTAGGCCGCCCACAACATCCACACACAAGCCTGTAATTGTTCAAGGGAGCTTGTCACGAGCATATGACAAGGGCAAGAGGCCCATTCGAAAGGAATTTTCCCCATTGCCACGGCCATTGTCAAAGCTGTTGCCCATGCTTCTCGAAAAGAGGATGGTCGCGAACGAGGTACCTAGAGACACTCCTGCGAGGTTTGTCGGTTCGATATGACCAAGACCTGTGAGTACCACATGGGAGAAAAGGGGCATGATGTAGATAATTGCTACGTGTTGAGATACAAAGTCCAACAGTTGCTAGACAAGAATATTTTGACTTTCAGGGAAGTTCAGCCTAATATGCAGTAGAATCCCCTGCCAAATCATGCGAAGGGAGTGAACTCAATCTCTGAGGAGACACGGGTGGGTTAACAACCTCTAGTGATAGATGCCTCCAAGTTGTATGAGTCCTTAGTGCTAGCAGGATACTATGGAGGTTAGCAAGATGTGACCCCATAAGAGAAATTAAACCACATCCGTAGGATGGTAGCCATGGGGGTAATCCAACGTGGAGAAGAGGAAGGGAGGTTCGTATCCATGATAGTGCCATCATCATTTCGTTCATCTTTATGCAATTTTGCTTGCATCCCTCGGGCGAGAAAGGTTGTGCCTGGAGTTTCAAAGATGCCAGCATTGTTCGAGGAAGGGGTGATAGCTATGATAACCCCGATGGTGATTGAGCTATCTGATGAGTAGCCCGTTAGCGATATCGAGATGGAAATCACCGAGCCCATGGTGATCGACCTTATGGTCGAGGAGTTGTTGGCGATCAAAGTCACGGGATGGAGCACAACGTGGTCACAATTGAATTGCCACCCTAGGAGAAAGATGGAATGATAGTGTTTAAGCATTTTCCCAAATTCGATCCCAAAGTCGTACCTTGGGATTATGGAACGAATGAGGTGGACGCTGTCACACGATCAGGCCACTATTATGCACCCGATAAAGGAGTAGAAAAGAGGGCCGTGACCGAGATGGAGGCAAAGCAATTCTTGGCTGTAGTAAAATCCAGTGAGTTCAATGTGGTGGACCAATTGCGGAAGTTGCCGGCCTAAATCTCCCTCCTAGAGTTGTTTAAATCTTCCGAGAAGTACAAGGACATCTTGCTGAAGGTTCTCAATGAGGTGCATGTGCTCCAAAACAATCGATGAAGTCCAACTGGAAGAATTTGTTGGGGCTATTCTACTAAAAGACCAAATTTCCTTTACCGATGAGGATCTCCCCCTAACGGCCCTAATTATACCAAAGTGTTGCACATCTCAGTGAAGCATGAGAGCACTCTTGTTTGCAAAGTGTTGATTGATAATGGTTCGACGCTCAATATATGCTCGTTGGCTACGCTCCACCATCTTGGCATTGATCTTGGGAGAATCTATACTGGCAAGTTGACTGTATTGGCTTTTGACGGGATGAAGAAGGTGATAGGGGAAATTGAACTTGAGCTGTTGATTGGCCCTGTACTTTTCCAAGTCTTGCTCCAAGTGTTAGATATACCAAGCGCTTTTAATTTTCTGCTAGGGAGGCCATGGATCCACACGATGGGTGCCGTTGCCTTTAGCCTTCATCAGAAGGTGAGATTTGTGGTTGACAACAAGCTTATCACAGTCCATGGAGAATCTGACTTCAAGATCTACCACGAGATGGCCATCTCTTATGTGGAGCCTGAGTGTACCAAGGAATCCAACTTTCAAACCTCCGAGCTGGTATCCATGATTCATGTGCTGCGGGTTCTTTCATAAAGGTCCCTGAATTGTCTAAGCCAAACATAGCGGCGGGAAAAATCATGCTGGCAAGTGGGTACAACCCTGGAGAGGGTCTTGGATCACATGGTCAGGGTGTGCGAAGGCCCATCAAAGTTCATAAAAACTCAAAAAGGAAAGGCTTGGGATATGTTGAGGGGCGAGGAGGTTGTAACAAGTGAGGTGGTTGTGGCAACCGAGGAGGCCGGGGAGGCAGAAAGGCTGAAATGCTCAAGGAGGCCAAGGTGAACGTATTGCCCGAACCGAAAAAGAAGGGGACAACCAAAAGCCTTTTCTCCCGCTGCTAGAAGAAACATTTATGGGACCTCCAAGGATGCTGTCCGAAGAAGAGGAGGTTATCAATGGTGTGATCGAGCTATTCGGGGGACCTCATATGCATTATCCTAGCGCGCGAGGAAGCTAAGTCATCTGAAGTTGTGGCTATCCCTCCAAAGTAGGGTGGTTCTCGTTTAGCCTAGTTTTCCATTTTATGTCTTCTCCCTTGTGTGGGATCTCATAAGTTTTCTTTCTTTCTTTCCTATTTACGTCATTTGTAACATGAACTATGGTCAGCCCCGATCTTGAGTCGTTGGTCGAGGGTGGTATGTGTTAAAATACAACCTTATATTTTCCTATTCAATAAAGTAGACACATGTTTAATTATGGACATGTGGAAGCACATCAAACTAGCCCTATGATGGCCGCTGAGGCCTAGGCCTCCACATGCTCCCTTGTTTGATTGTTTTGTAAGGACGAGGAAATCCGAGGATATGAGGATGAGTTCTTGAAGCCTTTTACAAAAAATACTTCAAAAATTCTTCGAAAACAACATGCACCATCTTTATTGTTGACATTGCTATAACTTATCTCATCGCATCTCAAGCATTACATTATACATAATCATGATAAAGGCTCATGTGACCCGGATGTGCATGAAGAGAGTCTCTCAGGTTCCGATGAAAACGATGATGATCATAAGGGGATTGAGCGTGAGTGGAATCAACATGAAGAATCGAAGCTGTTGATAGAAGAACGAACAATCATCATAAATTTGGGTGATGTAGAGAATATTAAGGAAGTAAAGATCGGGCAAGTCTTTCAGAGTCAAAGGTGGAAATGATGACTACTCTCCTAAAGAATATCAAGATGTGTTCGCCTGGACATATGATGACATGCCGGGATTGGACCCTGAAATTGTGGAACATGCTTTGCTGACATATCCTAATATGCCACCCAAGAAGCAAAACTTAGGAGAACTAAACCAGACTTGTCCAAAAAGATCGAAGAGGAAGTGATGAAATTGCTGAAAGTAGATTTTATCAAAGTGATGCGTTATCCTAATTGGGTGGCAAATATCGTGCATGTAATGAAGAAAGATGGGCAAATTAGGGTGTGTGTTGACTATCGCGACCTAAATTGAGCTAGTCCCAAGGACGACTTTCCACTCCCACATATCGATGTCTTGGTTGATAGTACGACGGGATTTGAGTTATTCTCCTTCATGGATGGTTTTTCTAGATACAACCAAATCCGTATGAAGGAGGAAGACAGGAGCAAAACATCATTTATAACTCCTTGGGGAACTTTCTGCTACAAAGTGATGCCTTTTGGTCTAAAGAATGCTGGGGCAACGTATCAAAGGGCCATGGTCACATTATTCCATGACATGATGCACAAGGTATACGTGGACGACATGATTACAAAATCAAGACGTGGTGAGGATCACATTGAAGTCTTGTGAAAGTTGTTCGAACGTCTTCGAATTTTAAGCTACGCCTCAATCCCACCAAATGCGTTTTTGGAGCGAAATCTGGGAAACTATTAGGATTCATGGTTAGAAGTAGGGCATAGAGATCGACCCGTCAAAGGTTAAGGCCATCTGTGATTTACGACCCCCGACTACTACCAAGGAAGTCCGTAGCTTGATGGGATGACTTAATTATGTGGCAAGGTTCATTTGTCAGTTGTCCAAAACAGCGAAGCCATTCTTCAAGCTCTAGAAAAAGAATGCAAAGATTGAGTGGAATGTCGAGTGCTAGGGTGCCTTTGAGAAGATAAAACATTATCTCACTCATGCACCAGTCTTAGAGTGCGTTTGGTTCAGCATTTGGAAAGCTCATTGGGAGAATGCAAAGCAGTTTAGCCTAAAGGGCTTTGGGGGAAATGCAAAGACTGTTTGGTAAATTCTGTTTTGAAAAGCAACTTTGAGATGAATGTTGTTTGGTAGAAAACATATTTGCAAAGCCCCTTTGGTGATTAATTTAAATATTTAAATTTTTATTTGTTTAAAATTAAAAAAATAATGTTTGTGACTTTTTTAATTTATATTTGACAACCATGTTAAAGATGTTGTGTAAACAATTTTATTAAAATTAAAATTCTTTTTTTACTAAAAAACATCAAATGGAAAAAATTTACATACTCTCTTTCTAAATTACAAGAAGAATACTTTCATTACAATAAAAACATGATAACATATGCTTTGAGGAAAGAAGCTCATTATCTTTAAAAACCATAGAATTGCTTCGTATCATTGAGGTATAAACTTATTATGCAAGATCTAGAGGCGGGCACAAGTAAAAACAAAGAAGGTTGAAGATTTTGATTTACATCTAAAATATGAGAATCACTACATTTTGCATCGGGTGCTTTCGAGAAACCCCAGTTGAATGAACAGTTCGCAAAATGGGTTAATGTTTTGATCCTCAGTGCCAGAACATGACCCCACGATTTTCCCTAAGTAACTCTGGCGAAAACCTTTGGAAATTGGAGTTGCCATGGTTATAGTGGATCGTTTTGGCCTCTTCTTCTTTTGCTTAGCATACTGAATCCAGATGTGCAACCAAAGCAATGGAATTAATTTGCAATTTTACTCGTCTGGAATGGGAGCTTCAACTGTCAATGTGCGCAACCGACAATCTAAGATAGAGTGAAATCATACACAGGAGCAGAGTAACTCAAAAACCGCACTAAACCACATTATTACGATCCATACTTAACTCTTGAATCTTAAATACAAATCCAAAGCTCAACTCATAAGGAAAACAAGGGCAAGCAAAGCTATTCTCTGCACCGAGCAAGGAGTAGGTGCAATAATTGACATAGGGCTTCATTCCTCCTGGACTCGTAGACTACTCTGGACTTTGCCTCCATGGATGAGGATAGGGACTTTCTGGTGAACAGGGTTGAGCCATAGAAGCAGAGCGCTCTTGTTGAGGATGTCTTCCTCGATGCACTTGTAGGCTATGCCCTTGAGCTTCAATGCCCACTCCACCCTCTGCACGAAGGGGCTGACCCAGACATAAAAAATTCACCAAGAATAAATGGAGTCAAATAGTTAACAATTGTTGAATATAACTGATATTGTGGGTGAACTCAATTTCGTTGGTCGATCAGCACTACAGCAGCAAATAATACAAGGATTCAGCGGAGGAACACCCAACAAAAGCAGTAAATAAAACAAAGAGAAATCTGCCAATCACGGAAAACTTAATTAAGTGGCCAAAAGAATACCGAAACGCCATGAATCTATGCTCTCATTCTGATTGAAAGCACACTTGCCACTGTAATTTTCTCGACCCCCTTACACCCCACAACAAACCCAGATGATGCAGAATAAGCAAGGGGACAAAAGGTGAAATTCCAAGGAAGTCATGGCAATGCAGTGTGTGTTTTGTTATGGAACAAGAAGCAGCATTGAAGAAGACCACCTTAATTACAACAAAACCTACTCATACAGACTCTTATGTGGATGGAAGCTATAAAACATAAGCCTAGTGGTCTCTTTGCTTGGAAAAGAGTAGACTATCAGCGCTTGACCATATGTGGAGCTTCGCCCTCTTATCAAGCCACCATAACTTGTGGTCCATGACTCATAAGTCTGAACCGGTTCACTAGTAATGCAATGGGATTTCTTCAATTCACTAGGTAGCAGTAGCCTTCATGCTTTTCAATTCCTCACTATCCAACTAGAGAGATATTTCCTCCCATCTTAGATAGGGCAAGCATGAATTTAACAGCTTCCAGTAACGAAAAGAGAGAACTATATGGAATCTCTATTGCAAGAACAATGCATAAGGTCAATCTATGCCCTCACATTTGGAAACTAATCAAGTTCATCCCCACGAGATATCTATAAGCAAACACCTGCAACAAAGTTGCACGCGTAGATCTCTCACAAACAACATTTCTATTCTGATCAAGACCTCGACGCAATAGTATGTACTTGCAATAAGTTAGGAGATTTCACCAATAACCTGAGCTGATATCTAACCAAACCATCTGGGTTTGCCACCAAGAGAGAAAGAGAGAGAGTCCTTTTCCGCTGCAACGGTGACAATTGATCCTTCTGTTCCCACGGCAAATGACGCAAGGGGTTCCGGCTTCTTTCGAGCCTCCATGTGCACGTTTGATTGCGACCATCACAACCATGAAATGCCATAATTAGTGCAAATTTAGGGCAGGAAGGTGGAACGCGTCATACAGAGGAGGAGGAGACCTGAGCCGTCGATCGCTGCTAGAGTTGCCGACCACCTCCAACCCCACCAAAACCCAGAGGACGGAACAAAACAATAGAACAAAAGGGAGCCTGACTAGAGAGAATTGGGAGGGAGCAAGGAAAAGAGGCAAGAACTGAATAGGCCACTGCTACCGACGCGCCTCTAGGTCGTTGCTACCACCACGGATGCGTCTCCGGGCCACCACCGTCGACGTGTCTCCAAGCTGCCATTCCCGCCGGAACTTAGGTTGGTATTTCATCAAGCATCTAGCGTGCGTTTTTTAGAATCGAGCCAGCCAGTTCCCTCGACCGTTTCAAGCGGACTCCAGCCACCACCCTTCCCTTGTTGTGTTTGCTGTTGCCCTAGTGTGCGTCCTCAGCGGTCTTGACTCACGCTCAGGCCTCGACCAAGCTCGAAGCCCTCGGTTCGCTCGTGCCCACCACCTGCTTGCCTAAATGCCCGAGTGAACTTTCCCTCCTCAACTCCTCCATGTAGACCCCCTAGGACTCTTGGTGGCTGGAGGGATGCCACCACGACTAGGGAAGCCGGGCCGTTTCCCCCCGCTTGACCGAGGCGGCGCCGTCGCCGGCGTACGCCGTCCCGATACCCATGGTCGCGACCTAACAATCACAACCAAGGGGTGCAGGCCAAGTTGGGCCAGATCATAGATCTGGCCCACTCAGCATTTGTTTCCTCTTGGGCTCATTGGTTGGGCCCAAGTTGAGCTGAGGCTAGGCCCGAATAGGGTCGGTCAGGCCTAGCCCAACTAGGCCAGACCCGGGCGGGCTAGACCCGGCCCCCAACCGGGCCAAACCCGGATGGGTCTTACCGACCCACCCCGACTAGGTCAGACCCGGGTTCGGTAAAAAAAAAAGTTATTTTATTTTTTTAAAAAATTAAAAATTAATTAAAAATTTTCAAAAATCCAAAAATATGAGATTTAGTTAAGAATTGCTATGTATTGCCTTTTTAGTGTAATTAGGTATTTATTTGCTCGTATATTGATTATATAGCGTATTTAATTTGCATATTTAATGACGTTTGTGGATGTTTAATTGCATGTGCTTAATTTTATTGCATTTGGGATCTTTGTAGATATGATTGTTATTATAATGATTGCGCATTTGGAAGATCACCTCACATATTAGTGGATATGTATAAAAACAAACCAAATTGCCTGACAAAAATCTTTTTTCAAAAATGAACAAGATTAGGTACCGAAATGGTACTAATTGGTCAAATAGTGTAATCAAGTCCCCGATCCTAAATTCTCTGGTTGCATAGGAAGTGTGGCATACTCACGTGCCTTAGTTGGTTTCTAGCCGACCCCAATAGGCTAGTGGTGACTCTTTATTGCAAAATTCTTAAAAACACCCCAATGTCACGCGAGGTATGGGCTTGGGAGAGCCCACGCCTAATCATGGGCTATAGGCCCATTTTTTAGGCAATATCCCTAAACCTGTTCCCTTTCCCGAGGGGCAGGTCACAACAAGAATCATTATCAAGAAAATCATACAAAAATTACAAGAGGTCAAACTCAAAAAGGGTAAAATAGGGGTTCCGATTTTAATCAAAGTAAATTCCTAGACAAACTTGACAAAAATTAAAAAAACTGGTCAAAGGACATGCAAATCATGCAAAATCAGCATCATCGGAAAGATTAAGGTGTGTCCTAAGACTTTCTAAGAGGCGTCGAGTTCAATTTGGGTAGAATTCGTGGTTGAATGGCTACAATTGCAAAAGCGTGCAAATTAGTCACAAGCAAATCAAAAATTGATGCATGATTAATGGTTTGTAAAACTACATAAACAATGCACAAAAGATATAAAATTCGCACACGACATGAGGTTGAATGGGACGAAGGTTTGGTTAAAACACAACCTTAAATCGAAGTGCAAAGAGTCATATGGAGTCATTAACATTGAAAGGTGACTTATCATGAAGGACAAAATGCATAGCAATTCCAATTATGATTTACCAACTTGATGCATAGTTTTCACATCATAAATGACATTCAAATGGCACATGCCATACATCAATGGGAAGCTTGCGATGTGCTCTTAACATGCTTAGAAGACCTCAAGACCTAATTTGGTTCTTAAGGAGCCCAAACGAAGATGTTTTCACTTGTTTGTGATCAACCTTAATCGTAGCATGTATAGCACAGAACATGAGTGATTTTTGATGGTTTAATGTCATGATAAAATCCTATGAAAAATCCTACACATAGGATGTGATGTTATGAGTATTTTTCATGAAGACATCTAGATCTAATTTGATTCACATGAGCATACACAAAAATGGAAAAACAGAACAATGTAATGAACTTCACAAGTTACAACAGCATTAAGATATCTTTGCACATGAAATCGACCAAGTAAACAACAATCATTTGGTGTGAATTATACCTATTATAAAGCATGTAATACATACTACAACTCTTATCAAGGATGGAAATCCAAATGGACTCATTTAAGACCTCATTTCAAGGGCAAACATAGGTCAGACTCAGAACATGGTAGACTGACATAAGGACGATTTTTGAATGTTTTTCCTAACAAAGTCAACTCCAAAAATTATTTTAAAAAAAGAAGATATGATATGACAAAAAAAAAAAGATATGATATGACAAGACATTTTCATGCAACTTCCATGAAGAAAACATTTGGAAAATATAAGCACAAAAATCAGTGGAAAAATGACAAACAGGCAGGTCGTCCAAAGTTAGAACCCCAGAAAATTGCACAAAACACAGCCAAATCGACAAATTTCCAGGGCGTAATTTAGGTACTAAACGAAGTCTATTTGGGGCCTATAACATATCTAATTGCAGCTCGACAAACCTAGATTATATGTATAGGAAAACTCGAGGCCAAAAAACAATGTTTACCACCTTAGATTAGCCTTAATAGAGGGTAACATGCAAGAATACGATTGTTGCATATCAAGGTAAATAAAAAACATTCAAACTTAAACTCATCCTTAATCAACATAATCTCATCACATATTCACATATCACATTCAAATCTTCAGATCTAATTATAAAATGTGATCCTAGGTTTGAATCCTAGCCTTAATCGACTAGTTCGATCTCGCTTCATCAAATTCAAGATTTGAATATTATTGTTTGAGGTTTCATCGAACTCAAACGTGATCAAAACTCCAGATGACGATCCAAACTTCGAGGGACACCATACTAACATTGAGGACTTGCTGGAGAGTTGGATCAGGTAGTTGAACTTGCTGGTTCACGAGTTGAGGAGGATCGGTCCGATTCGGTCAAATTTTGGACCGCTTCGAAGGATCGAGCCACCAAAGGATTTCTGATGGCAGTTCTGCCAATCCCCGACCATAGCAAGGTCGGGGGCACACTAGAAGGAGGACCAGCGATGGTCGAGATTTCCGGGAACCACCATTGGATGCTAATCAATAGAGAAGAACAGGTCGGCTTGAAGACCGGTTTGGCCGTTGGTCTTCGATCTCCAATGAACAAGTGGCCGATCGGGAGATTCCTTGGGTCGCCAAAGTTGATGGTGGCTACGATTGAGACTAAGGGAGAGAGAGGATGACCGGAGGTGGTGGTTTGGGGTAGCATACCACAGGGAGGGGTTGTAGGCTAGCAGTGAGGAGCGGCTGCGCCCGATGATGATGGAGATGAGAGAGAGAGAGAGAGAGAGAGAGAGAGAGAGAGATTTGAGAGAATTCTCTATGTATAGATCTGAAAATGTAGAAAATGAACCCCCTAAAATTTTGGAGGAAAAATCCTTATATAATCTTGATTTAAGGCCAAATCTTGACTGTTGGTTCGATCCGACGATTGAAACTTGATCTAACGGTTTAATTAGCCCATTAAGGGCAAAATATCAATTAAAATGTGTCCCATGATCGATTGGATGGCATTGATTCACAAAAAAAAAGGAGTTTAAACATAAATTGTGATTAGGGCCTAATTAGGGGTAATTTGGTAATTTCATGAAATCCAAGGGTGTTTTCACAAAATCGAGAGAGTTGAGGGACGTAGGAATAAAGTACACGTGACATGGAGTTGATGGACAATCATTGGTAGTCAAGAACCAGCTGATAGAGGCCCAAACCGGCCTCCTTCGCCAGCGACCAATTGAACCGATCAGATTGGTTCAAACTAGTTCGATTGATTCTTGATTGGTGTCGCGACCTATCCCTCGGGGGGGGGGAGCGGGATAGGTTAGGGCATTGCTTAAATGATGGATCTAAGGCCCATATTTAGGCGTGGGCTCTCCCAAGCCTATACCTCGCGTGACGTTGGGGTATTATTAAGAATTTCAAAATAAGGAGTCGTCACTAGCCTATTGAAGTCAGCTAGAAACCAAGCGAGGCATGGGAGTGTGCCTCGCTTCCTACACAACTAGAGAATCTAGGGTCAGGGACTTGATTACACTAATTGATCAATTAGTACCATTTCGGTACCTAATATGGTTCATTTTAAAAGAAAATATTTTTGTCAGGCAGTTTGGATTGATTTTAAATTTATCCACTAACATGTGAGGTAATCATGCGGGTGCACAATCATTAAAATAATAATTATAATTACCAAGATCCTAATTGCAGTAAAATTTAGCATGTGCAATTAAATATTCGCAAACGTAATTAAATATGCAAATTAAATATGCAATATAATCAATTTGCAAACAAATAAAAGCCTAATTACACTAAGAAGGCAAGACATGACAATTCACAACCAAACCCTGCATTTTTAGATTTTTTTAATATTTTCAACTTTTTTAAAAAATAATAATAATATATTTTTTTAGGCGAACCGGGTCGAGTTTGATTTGACCTGACCCGGGTCTAACCTAGTCATGGGCTATCACTGGTCACATAAACCTGGGCTCTCGGATACCAATTGGGCCTATTGCATCGGGCCCTCTCAAATTCTTTAGACCCATTTTCATTAAAATAAACCCAGCCCGCACAAAACTAAGCCCAACTTGTGTAACCTAAATAAGCCTAGCTTACCCAGCTAAACTTAAGCCCAACAAATGCTGGCCCTATAACTAAAACTCAGCCCAAAGAGTGAACTAAGCCCGACCCGATTTGGGGTCAAACCCTACCCGATTGGGGCTCCTGGCTGGCCCGCCTCTGACCTGTCGGATGCCTATCTTCCTTAGCTCGGGTTTTTGTGACGCCAATGAGGCCGATTGAGATGAACGGCGCCGATGGTCGCTGGGGAGACACCGCAGGTTGGCAACTAGCCAAGGACTCGGTGTAGACTACAACTCGGCGGGGACGCGTCTAGAGGTGCGGTTCGACAATAGCAAGTTCGACAGTGAGTGGCTTAAATCGTGATCACCGATCCGACTCTGGTCCGTGAAAGGGGCGGCGACGATGGGTAGCAACTTGACGGGGACGGTGCTAGGGATGGCGGCTAGGTTTTTGGAGACGACATCGACAAGGACTGGCAATGGCTGCTTCGGAGGCGACACCGATGGAGTTAGGCAGCAATAGGGACAACTACGTTGGGGATGGAGTCGAGATGGAGGCAACATCGACGGGTCAATGAGTAGCACGATGAGGCTTGTGGCCGACGGCAAGCGATGCCTTAGTGGCGACGGGGGCCAAGATGAGTCCAAGCTTCCCCTGCAAACTCACATCCCTCCTTATTAGCTTTGATTTTTCCTTCTCAAGCCTCACCACTCCCTAATCTCTCTCCGTTTTAGCCAACCTCTGGTTCACTGCCTCTCGGTCCTCCCCCTCGGTTCCCTCCTTCAATTTCTCCCCCTTGGTTCCCTCTCTTGGTTTCCTCTCCCTCGGTTCCCTCTCTCGATTTCCTCTCTCCAATCCCCCTCTCCCTTCCTCTCCTCTTCTTTTTCTCCCTCTGCGATCCTCTTCTCTGCCCTTGCTCTTTGCTCCTATTCTACTCTTATCTTCTCTGCCCCTATCTTCTCTTCTCTACTAGGGTCTTTTCTCCTTTGTTGTAGGTTGGTGTGAAGACAGGTAGGAGGAGGAAGACAGCTGGGGCGCGGGCTAGGCCGAAGGGGGGAAGTGCTTGGGCCGCGAGAGAAAAGAAGAGAAGGAAAAAAGAAAGGGCCAGGCCCAAGCCATGCGAGGGGAAGGGAAGGAGAGGCGGGCTGGGCCAAGGCTGGATTTAGCCCAACCTGGCCTCTGTCAGTTTTTTTATTAAATTATTATTTTTTTTAATTTTTAAATTAGGTATTTGAGGAAAAGAAAAGTTAGGTGTCAAGGATTGGTTTGAGCTAGTAGGTCCTTGGGGCCTAAATTTTATGCAATTTAGTCCCTCAAAGATCAAATTGAAAGGGAAAACTTCCTTAATTTGATAAAAATAGTCCAAATTTAAAGGGATTAGGCCAAATAAACCATATGGATAGGATCCATTGATTTTCTATTGACCTAATTGCTTGATTGTCATGAAAAATGGAGCTACACCATGGGTATGCATAATTGGACATTATAGGCCTAATCGGACAATTTCACAATTTCTCAATTGAAACCACAAATTAATTGAAATTGAATTCAATTAATATTGCAAGACACCTCTTCGACTAATTGCCCATGCTTAGAATAACCTATTGTATCCAAATTGACTTCGAATTGACATCACGACTCTTATATTAAAAATGAATTGAGGTTTAATAATGAAATTAAAACTTGATTCACGAAATTAAACCTTAGTCTCAAATGAGTCAACTTGAATTGCTTTAATTGAAGCTCATTAGCTTGGTTTTCCTATTTTCAAGGAGGCAGAATCCCTCAAATTGGAAATTCTCGAATGAATCTCTCAAAACGGAACTTGGATTTGAATTTATCTCAAGAAAATGAGTGGAATAAAAGTGGTTGTTCGCATATCATGAAGAATTAATTCGGACCCCCTAATTAGAGCTAAAAGTGGCAATTTACATTTTGACATGACCGTTCTCAAAATTGAGTGAATGAATGAATGAGAAATAGTCTCCATATGAAATGTTGTAGAAGAAACTATATCTAATTATGACTAGGATGAAAGTAATTTTATTTTTGGCCGATTTCAAACCTAAAATTGAAATATTTGAAAAACAAGATTTTAAATTAATTTATGTAAAATGTTCGACACTAAAATCAAATTAACACTATGGGTGCGTTTGGTAATGTTTCTGTTCAAAAATTGTTCTAGGGAACAAAAATAGAAAAAACTATTTCTGTTTCGAGAAACAATTTTTGAACAAGAAGAACGCGTGTTCGGTAAATTTGTTCCTTAAATAGAAAAAAAAAACATAAACACCTTTGGTAAACTTATATAATTTTTTTGTTTCTTTTAATTTTTTAATAGTTTTATTTTATTTTTCCTTTTTTCTTCCTTTTGGCCGGTTGCCGGTCTCAACCATGGCCAACAACCGACCGACGAGGGCTAGCGACCTCGCCCAACAACGGCAAGGGCGAGGCTCAGCCTCGCCGGTGGTTGGGCGTGCTCGGCCTCGCCAGCCAAGGCGAGGCCGAGCTTTGCCAAGGGTCGGAACACTCGGCCTCGCTAGGGGCCGATGACGCTTTGCCAAGCAAGGTCGCCGTCCCTCGATGGCCGGTTGCCAGCCATGGCCGAGGCCGACGACCGGCCAAAGAAAAAAGAAGAAAAAAAGAAAGAGAATAAAAAAATAGGAGAGAGAAAATTGTTTTTCGGAAGTGTTCCGAAACAAGAAATAAGTTTTTCTTGTTTCTTGTTTCAAAATTTGTTCCCAAGAACAAAAAAATAGATTTGGAACAAAAACGCAAACAAACGCGTTTACGATCTTTTTTTGTTCCTCGGAACAAAAAATCATGAATTGTGTTCATAACCAAAATAAGAACACAAACAAACAGGGCCTAAAATGAAGTGTTTTGTGGATTTTTTTATTTTTTCCAATTTTTTTGATTAACTCTTTAGGTGACTTTTCTAAAAAGTTGATTTTTGTGCCAAATCTTTGAAAATTAACTTTGCTAAAGTGAAATTAAGACTATATAGGATCTTTTTGTGCAAAGAGCCAACCTTTGACCCGTGGTCAACCCTTTAACTAAAAAGTCAACCCAAAAGTCAATCGCTTGACTTTTCGAGTTTTTAATGGAAAGGAACGAGACATCACTTATAAATAACAAAGCAAAAAAAAAAAATGAAAAACAATACTTTTTGATTGAGAAACAAGTTTCATTGTAATCAGAAACCTTAATCTCGACTTTTATCTTTAATGATGCGTTAGCTAAAAATGAGGTGTTAACATATACTAAAAACGATTTATGATTCATATACTAAAAACGATTTAGTCCATGTCAGAAAATTCCAACCAAAATTAATTGGATGGACTTAATTAACAAAATATGAAAATATTTATGATTCAATTGGCAAAAGAACGATTTAGGACTGAATTGGTAAAAATGCATTTGGTTTAAGATTTCTTGGACAATTTTCCCCTAATTTAACTATTGGGTGGAAGCATTTACGGCAACAACTTATTTGATGAATGGCTTCATTCAACTGCTCTAGGTAACTGATGTCCACACTTGGTCTTATTCAAGGACCCTAATTACTCATTACTCCGACGGTTTGGCTTTCGTTATTATCCATATTTACACAACTATGCAATGAACAAATTTGACAAGCATTCTTTGCCGAGTGTATTTTTGGGATATGATGAAAAATACAAAAGGATATTGTGTCTTCATCAATCTACTGGTGTGTTTATAGATCTCGACATGTTTTTATGAGCATTATTTTCCTTTTGCCTCTTCTTCTCAGGTTACTTTTATGACTAAGGTGGAGCTATTGCAATGGAATTCAACTTTAAGTCCATCACATACAAAAGCTTCTAGTGATCATGGACTATACCCCAACCTAGTCAGGAAGTTGGTCAAAATGGTTGTTCACCAATAGATCTTAACCGTGCAAGCGAACGTTCACGTTTGTTTGCTAAAATAGAACTAGACTCAAATGTTTCATCAACCAAATTCATTGTTTTGTTTATGGTATAATTTTGGTGGGAGTTAAAGATAAAAGATAACAATTTAATTTACATGGAAATTGAATAAAAAAAATCTAATAAATTTCCAAGCAATCAACTTGTGGATACTCTGCTTGATGTACTATCTTCATGCTGATTTGTAGAAGATTCTGCTCTCCAATCATTCTAATTTTTTGCCTTATGATTTGTTATTTCAAAACTCCCATTTAAACTCGTCAATGAGGAGGACCAGAGACTGAGTTTGGTTAATAAATTGACAAACCTATCTCGAGTAAATGGTTTGGTGAAAATATCAACAACTTGTGATTATTGTCACATTATGTTATCTCATCGTCATGTCTTCCATCGACATGTGATTATTGACATTGTAACTTAGACCTAATTTGCCATGTAATGTTGTATGGTTGCGTTTGGTTTCTTGATTTATTGTTATGATATGACTGGATATGATAAAATATGAAATCTATGAATTTTGCAACATTTTATTTACTTTTTGGTGAATCGCAATAATAAAATTGATACTTTCACATCCTATCCATTCCCTTAATTGGTATGAATGATATATCAATGTAAATGAATCAAAAAATATATAAATAGAGATGGCAAGAACCTACCCTAATCCATTGCTAATGAAACCACAAATGGACAAATGGAGATAACATCCATCAATAAATCCATGATTATTGTACAATCAAATCTTAAACAAAAAGAAACTCATCGTAGCATTCCAAACCCACATGTTCAACTATGACAATAAATGTAAACATATTACAACAACATCGATGAGGTAGATCAGTCAATGAATGCCAAGTTTAGTTAGAGAGAAAATTGTTGTTATGTGAAAGTATAGTGCTTCAATACTATTGCCTATTTCATTTATTATAACTTATTTTTATTCTCTTATTTTTATTTCTTTTTATTCTCATCCATCATTTCTTAATAAAATTTTATTAAATAATGAACTATACTAATATGCCCAAAATAATAAAATATGTAATAAATATAAATACTAAGTATATAGTGTACATATATGTATATATTATAGGTTAGAAAGAAATTTAAATGCAAAAATAAAAATAGGAATAGTTAAAAATGAAAATTGTTATTATTTTAAAATTTAAATTTAAATTCAAAATAGGTTATTTATAATTTAATATTTCAATTTGGCTAATTTAAGAAGTTTGTTAATTGAGAAATATAGGTTTTATACTATGAATATAAGAGATCCTATTCACCTTTATTTCATCTCCCTTAGGTGATATTTTTATTCGGATTATATCCCTTTTATATCCGACTTTATTCTATTTTGTGCAAGAACACAATGTAGGATATGATAAATTTATCTAGGCTATATTGATCATTATCATGATTTGTTACTGAATTTGCCATGTCATGCCATCCCACAATCAATGTTGTTTTAAATTTTTAACTCTTTTTCATTTTTGTCCCATCTCGCATGATTAGAGCCTCATATACCTTACTAATTCAAAGCTGAGAGTATCAATTATTGATCGTGGCACTTTAAGTTCATTTTCTCTTCTACAATTTTTTTGCTAGGTATTTATTTATTGTTTTTTGGATCCATGTAATAGCTAACTTAATCTAAAACAATTATGTGTCCCCATTTACTCATTTACCCAATTCTTTTAAAATTGCGGGCCATCGATTACTTAGGGCGTGTTTGGTAACGTTTTTGTTATGGGAAATAATTTTTGAACATAAATAGTATTTTTTGTTTTTGTTCCAAGGAACAATTTATGAGTATAAGAATGCGCTTGGTAACTGCAAAAATTTCTACTCCAGAATAGAAATGTGTTTGGTAAAATTGTATAATTTTTTTGTTTCTTTTAATTTTTTAATATTTTTATTTTATTTTCCTTTTTTATTTTTTTCTTTCTTCCTTTTGGCCGGTCGCCAGCCTCGGCCGTGGCCGGCGGCCTTGCCTAGCCATGGTGAGGCTCACCGAGGCATCACTAGGCAACGCCAACCTAGCGATGGCCTAGCGAGGCCGAGCCTCGCTAGTGGCTGTCGCGACCAAATTTTGGGTGCACCACCTAAGATTTAGCTAATGGACTACTAAGTCTAAACTTAGCTTTGGCTCTCCCAAGCCCATACCAATTCGTGACTTAGGTTCAAATATTTAACATGCAAAATATTAGTAGCTAGAAATCGCCACAAATAAGTTTACGATAAGTTGATTAGACACCTAAGTAAAGTAACATGAGATTTACTTTACTCCTATGAACCAAATATTGTGAGTTCGGGGACTTGGTTACGCTAGATTCTCTAACGCCCTTTTGGTACCTTTCTCTTTTATTTTGAAAAAAATGTTTGGCAAGCAGCTTGAATTGATTTTAATTTATTTCCCTAACATGTGAGGTGTTTATACGGATGTGCAAACTATCAATTTAACACCCAAGAAAGTAATGAATAAATTGTAGGACTTATCTCATAACAACAAAAACATCTGTAATGTTAGATTAGAATTCATATCGACAGTCTTAGATATGATTTCTAATTAATATGCAATTTCTCTTTTTTTTTTCACTTATTTAATGAGAAACTAATCTATATGCACCACCACCCGCAGCGGCGTAGTTGGCTTGGGCTCTTTCCCCCTCACGAAGGGGAGGAGTTCGAATCCTAGAGGCGATGTTTGGGATTCTTACCTGGAGTACTGTGGTGGTGGGTCCTGCAATCGCTCCCCAAGGGTTTGCTCGCCAGCTGTCGCCTTACGGGGTTCCCTAGGTTACCAAAAAAAAAAAAAAAAAAAAAAAAAACTAATCTATATGCAATGCAATGTTACTAATCTAAATGAAATGACATGACATAACAAAATGACCTAAACTATATGACAAGCAATTTTTAATTAAATGAACCTAGCAACAATCACCAAATGACGTGTATTTCATGAACCTAATTCTACATGACATGTGCATGATAATTTTTATGTTTTCTTTTATTTTTAATGAAATTTCGAAATTAAAATTACTCAACAATTAAACATGCAATTAATGAAAGGAAAAACTAACATCCTAAATTTTTTTTTTGGGATTTTTATTTCAAAAATTCGGAATAATTAAATTTCCTATTCTAAACATGCAAAATAACCCTAAAGCAAGTAATATTCTAACATGAATCTAATCTAACTCAAATATATTTTGGAATAAATAAAGCAATCGAGACGAGCACCAAGCCATTCAGAATTATCAAAGGTATCATACATCGTTCGAATCAGGGAACAATATCTAAATCAAACTTGATTATTTCACTAATAAAATCGATAAATTAATCTTAAGTCTTAAAGATCAAGATATCAATTTTATTCCCGCGTGATTAATTATTCCATCTAAAGCCTTATAGATGGAGTAAAAAAAATCGTGTGCGGTTGCGATTTAGGCGGTAAAATCCTAACTAAAATATGCTTATCATTCGGATATGCATGTAAGATATTGAAAAGCATATATTAGGCAATAAAATATCCAAATCAAATTTAGATAAGATAATTGCCTAATTCTGCAAGTAATATTACCAAATTTGAACCGACCGGAATCTGCTCAATGGGTGACCAGGTGATGTGAGGTGGTGCTCAGCGGCGTCAATGGTGATGGTTCACAAAGGATCAGCGAGATCACGTAGGGACTCGGCTTGGGACAGCAGTTGGTGGCACAAAGTCTTGGCCTCGTCGAGCAGTGATTGGACTTTGCCGAGGATTGCTTGCTGGACAGAAGCCTCGCTTGGAATTGTTGGGACTTAGAGCATCGAGCTTGTGGCACGTCCGGACAGCAGCTTTGGTGCCGCAACGAATATTCGACCAGGTTGGAACTTCGCGATTTGAAGCGGGGCAGGTGTAGTAAGATCGTCGTGCAGGGGATGCTTCAGTTAGTCTTCAATTTTTTGTAAAAGACAGTCAATCCCCTCTCAAAGTTGACTACCCTCTTTTACTAGGAATATTTGCCCACGATTTTTCTTCCGTGGATTTTATTAGAAGTGGAGGCATGCGTCCTCTCCTTTCGGGTTTGTCTTATGGACGTCTCTGTTGGGTACTCTGAGAAGACCTGCAAAAGAAAAGAAAAAACTCGACCAAAGGCTGATTCACCGCCAGTTGAGGATCATCGAGTCACGACAACACCAGCCACGGCAGCGAAGAAGACTGGGCTAGCAATGATGCGGCGTTGACTCAGTACTGTAGCGGAGGGAATTTTGTTGAGTCTAGAATGAAGAACACTGCAGCACGCCAAAGGGACTGTTGGGCTTCATGGCGAGGGATCACGAGTTGCGCGCGGCCTCGAGCAATAAAGACATCGCGATAAGGAGCAGCAGGCTCGCGTCGTTCGAGCTGCAAAGCGGAGGATGGGGCATCGCGGACAATGAGGGCTGAGTCGAGTTGGTAAAACCCAGGCTCGCGCTCAAGGATGAAATCCCGCAACTCCCTCGCTCTCTTTTTGACCGTATTTTGGCTAAATATTCTCTTAAGCCCTCCCCCCCCTCTCTCTCTCTCTCGTGTAATGGCTTCTTTTCAGAATTGTGGCCCCTGCTATCGTGTGTTCTCCCTTCTATTCTCTCTAGCGTGTGTTCTCCCTCTTCGAAGAGAGTCCTCCTCCCTTGGCTTTTTATACTTGCTTTTTCCGCGATTCCCTTTTGAATGACCATGCGAATAGCTTATTATGCTATATTCATTTCCTTTTTCGAGCAAATTTCTTCCTTGATAGACTAAATCCCAATGTTCTTTTGATTTCTCAATATACGCTTTTGACGTGTCCAAGATTATATGCCAGATTCCTTTTAATTAGTCGGCCACGACCTTTCCAAATCTTGCATAAATTAATCTCCTAATGAAAATTTCAGTTCCTATAATGTCCATGGACTTTGCCCAAGAATTTTCATTATTGCGAGTTTAGTCCAATTTCATTAAGTTTGAAGTTATCCATTTGAGTCCATCCGTCGCCGGTCCCATGCAAATGCAATAAAAATAAAAATGCTCCTAAAATTGTATGCTATGTAATTTAATATTATATTTTTTGTTTAGGAGTTAAAAATTAATCCCTAATTTTTGTGCCATAAATGATTAAATGGGTTGTCCAAAATTTAAGTGTCAACAGCGGCTAGGCGAAATTGTTCCCGGGAAAAGAAACAAATTTTTTCTATTTCTTATTTCTATTCCACATTTGTTATCGAGAACAAAAATGTAAACAAACGCGTTTCTATTCTTTTTTTTGTTCCCCAGAACAAAAGAACAGAAATTTTTATTCCAAGGAATAGAAACATAAATAAACAAACAGGCCCTTATTAACCTAGCTGACTAATAAGGTTTCTTTGACCTATAATTACCTGTCTTTTTAAACTTGCACAATTTCGTCATGTATGACGTTTGTGATGCTGACATATGTCTGGTCTGACCACTCCCATTTTTCGCTCCTCCCTGACTCATTCTCGGGGGATGTATAGATTCGCAATAATGCAGCTCGAGCGTTTGATGCTTTTAACTGCAAGAGAGGATCATGGTACGGTTATGCTCTGACTCCACATCATATTGACTATGAAGTTTCTTGGGCATACCCTGCTTATCAGGTGAGCATTCTGATCTGTCACGCATGGTTCAGGAATGAAGAGCATGCTGCTGGTGTTTGGGCTCATAGAATGTCAAGGTCATCAGTGATTTACCGTTCTTATCTTCCAGGATTCGCCAGATCAGAACTTGGTTTTGAATATCGTTGCTTCTTCTTCTAGTGATTCATTTTTATATGCCACAATCTGCTACTATCCCCCGACATGTGTTCGTGCATTCACATCAATTTTCCCCTGCCCTCTCGAGATAGGCTGTGTTCGTGCCTTGCTATTATTAAAATTCTGCGTTCAGCCATATGATGCCATTGCCTTTGCCCTTGAAGTCTGTCCTTGCTATTATTAAATGTTATGGCCATTCATTTTTGTAAGTGATATAAATGATTATTTTTATGAAGATATTTTCAAAATTATTTATTTTTCGCAAATTAAACGAAGCCTTAGTAGAAAAATGGCGGAGTTCGTGACTTGGTGAATTGTCTAATCAAATCTTATCAGAATTTGGTCATCCCACAAACTTACAGGAATTGCTATATACCTACGCTTGTTGACACCTAAATTTTGACGAATCAATTATTTATTTATTGCATAAAAATTATGGATTAATTTTATCCTTGAAAAAAAATTAATTAATTGCATAGCATATAATTTTAGATGCATTTATTTAGTATTGTTGCATTTGCATTGGACCGGTGACAGATGAGTTTGATTTGGTGGTTTTGTGTTTTAAATTGACAAGTTGGACTACACCCATGAAGAGAGCAAATTGACCCAAGCCCATATCTTTGAGGAGATATTACAAGCTCATTTTTGCAAGATTTGAAATATGAGAAAAAATCCTATTGCAATTTTGAATATTTAGCAATATGTGATGAAATGAGTGGAGAATATATATTTTTTGCAAAAGAAATCTAGAAGAGATGAAAAGAAATATTGCGTTCGAAAAAAATTTTCATGAATGTTGATTTGAAAAAGAAATTAAAGCTCTAATCCTTGACCTATAAAAAATTTTTTTTTTTTTTTTTTTTTTTTTGACCCAAGAACTTCAGACAATGGCCGTGGCCGTGAAGAAACCCTGGGATGACGCTAGTAGAGGACCCACCACCTCGACGTTACATTTAAGACACCAAATGCCTTTAATGGGTTTCGAACCCTTTACCTTTGGGAAATGATCAACGAAGCTTTTATCCAGCAGAACCACCACGACCGGTGGTTATAAAAAGGGGGTCTGTCGGTTTCTAGGTTACAAAACATAACACAAAGAAAAGGAAAAGTTTTCTTTTTGTGTTATAGTTGAGGGAAAAATGCAAAGTCAGCAGAAGTAGGAGAGACAATGACGCGAATGGAGAGAGAGAAGGGACGTGTGCAGCAAGCCAGCAGAGAAAAAAAAAAGAAAAAAGAAAGGAAAAGGGACAAGTAGGGACTGTGCATCTTCTTCGTAGCCGCTCCGCCTCAGCTACCCGAGGCCTCTGCTAGGCCGGCCGCCGCACGGCGTCGCCGCTCATCCGCAAGCACCGCGCCACCACCACCGTGCGACACCATCGCTCGTCGTCTCCGAGCCTCGCCCTCGCAGCAGCAACCCGAGCCAGTCGCCGCGCCCTCGTTGCTCGACCTGCAGCTAAGCTTTTGTGCCGACCCGCGACTCCTCTGCCCGAGCGCTGCCCGTTGAGCCCGCGCCACCTCCACCCGTCGGTCGCAGCGCTACTGCCCATTTGTGTGCAACCTTGATGACTGCCGAGGCTGCGTCGCTCGCCTGCTCCTTCGCCTCCCTCTGCTTGTGCCTCCGCCCGAGCACCAGCGCCACCTCCGCTGGACACCACACTTCTCCAATCCACCCATCTACCCAACGTCTGCTGACCCGTTGGTCTCTGCTGCTTCTATAGCCACAACCCAGCCCCGACACTCACCACTACTGCCGACCGCGACGCCAGCAGATCCCGAGCGATCGCCGCACTTCCGCCTCTGCTCCGCCGCACCTTCGCTTGTCCCCAAAGCCTAGCATCGACGACCGCAGCAGACCACCACCACCAGCGATGACTGCAGATTCGAACCGCTGCTTCCCCCCAAGCGGCGCCACCATAACAGCCCCCTGTTCGCTGTTGGTCCGCCCGCCACCGGTGCCCTCACTAGAGCTCCGGCGACCCACCACCCTTGGCTGCCCACCATCATAGCAGCCCCTTCCGTCACGCCAAGGATCCACAAGCCGTCGTTCGTTAACCCGGATTTGGAGAAATTCAAATTAGGTAATTATCTTATTTTATTTTATTTCTTTTTCCTTATCTAAAGTATTCCTTGACGTATTCGATTGAAAAAACCCCATATGTCATGATATTCGCAATTCGAGTAACTTTAGGGATTGATAGTTCGATTTTCACACCCAAAATCCGACTCGCACCGCACGGAATTCGTTAATCCGATTTCACGCTCGAGATTCGATTCACAGTTTTATTTAAAATTAACCAATCTGATCCCATGCGCGGGATATGATTTGTCAATTTATGGAAATCGATCTTATCTTGTTTGATTTGCCGTTGTGTTGTTTGATCGATTTTGTTTTTGTAAAAGAAAATCCAAAAATTTTGAATTAAATTAGGTTTATTGTTTTAGGGTTATTTTGCAAAGGGAATTCATTTATTTTGAACTTTTTAAAAAATAAAAATCCAAAAAAATGCATTCATTTAAGATGTTAGTTTTTTTTTTTTTTTGAATTGCACATTAAATTACGTGTCAATTTTAATTTCGAATTTCATAAAAAAGAAAAAGAAAAAAACTAAAATTAGGGTATTCTTTGCACGTCATTGCATGTTAGGATAAGATTGCATGTTTAATTTTTATATTAATTGTAGGTTTAGATAATTTCTCCTAGATAGGTTGCATTTTAGGATTACTTGGTTAAGATAATGTTCTAGTTTAAATTAGGATTTGGCTTAACCTAATTTCTAATACAAATTAGATGATATCTTAACTTGCATAGATAATTTTTGCATTTTTCTAATTTCGAATTTCATGGAAAATATTAAAAAAATTTCTTAGAATAAATTAATTTCATTCTCTAGGATAGATTGCATGCTCATTTAGAAAACACAAAATATTTCACTTACGTTGTATAGTTTAGGTCATATTGCCATGTCATATCATTTCATATTAGATTAGTAGCATGCATTGCGTAAAAATTATTCTCATTAAATAAGTGGAAAAAAAAGAAATTGCGTGTTAATTAGAAATCATATCTAGGACTGTCGATATGAATTCTAATCTAACATTGCAGATGTTTTCGATACCATGAGATAAATTCTGCAATTTATTCACTGCTTTATCTTGATGTTAAATTGGTGGTTTGCGCACCCATATGATAACCTCACATATTAGGGAAATAAGTTAAAATTAATTTAAGCTACTTGCCAAACATTTTTTTTTTCAAAACAAAAGAAAAATGATACCAAAAGGGCGTTAAAGAAATCTAGCGTAACCAAATCCCCGAACTCATCATGTAAAGTAAATCTCTCATTACTTTACTTAGGTTTCTAATCGACCTACCAAAAATAGATTAGCGGCGACTCCTAATTGAAAAATCATTGGCATGTTAAGAACTTGAACCTAAGTCGTAAATTGATATGAGATTGGAAGAGCATGAGCTAAGTTTAGACTTAGTAGTCCATTAACCTAATCTTAGGTGATGCACTTGAAATTTAGATCTTGACACCTGCTAAGTAGAAAGGAGAACATCAAATGTTGGTAACTGCAACAAAGGTTTCATGCAAAGTAAAGAGGTAAGTTTTTTTGGGAAAATTTGCATCAAAAGCTCGAAATCGGCACCGAATGCAATCAAGTCCTTAACCTTTTAAGTGGTTTGATTAAGGCTCTGCTCGTTTCATAGAAAATGAAATTGTATCTTAGCCACGAACAAAATTTAGTGGCCACCATCATGGGACACACTAACGCATTAATAATTTATAGTTGAAAGTATCGATTTAGAAAAAAGAAATTTATTTCCATTAGCAAAATGAGTCAAAATGTATTGATTTGCGATCGTGGCACTTTAAATTATTCATTTTGTTGATTCATGTCATATCTGAGTTCATCCAAAAATTTAATCTTCTGTCCCCATGTACTCATTTACCCAATTTTTTTTAGATTGCATTAGATTAATTACTTATGACCCTAGCTGATTAATTAGGTTTATTCAACCTATAGTTACTTTTATTTCTTTTTCCATTCATACAATTACGTCATGCATGAGGTCTATGGCGCTGACAGCTGTCTGACCACTTCCATTCTTAACTTCTCTCTCACTATTTTTAGATCTTGCAGTAAAGCAGCTCGTGTTTTATTCTATTATGAATATAAAAATTCCTCCAAATCAAATGATTTGACTATTGTTGGCACTTGATTTTTAGCCAACACATTGATAAAAATAAAAAACTTGAGCTTAGAGTTTCCGACCACGATGAACCCGTTTCTCAAATAAAAGGTGTCATTTTTTGTTGTCATTGTTAAATAATTTCTTATTTATTCCTCTCGAAAATCTAAAAAGTCAAATGTTTGACTTTTGTATTGACTTGTTGGTCAACCATTTAACCAAAAGTTATTCTCAGATCAAAACTTGGCTTTTTGCACAAAAAGATTCTAAAAGGTCCTAATTTCACTTTAGCTAAATTAATTTTCAAAAATTTCAAATATCTAACCAAAAAATAAACCTTTTAGGAAAAATCAACTAGATGGTTAACTTTTCTTCAAACCTTTGACCAAAAAATTGGAAAAACACAAAAATCTATAAATCACTTCGTTCTTGCTCCAATTTGACTTTAGGATAGAAAATTTCACAAAAATCGATTAAGGACACGTTTGATAATCATTGTGTTCCTGGGAATAAATTTTGATTAGAAATGATTTTTTTATTTATTTATTCTGCTTTTGGGAATAATTTCTAAGCATTTTAAAGAATTTGGTAATAATTCAAAATTTCTATTCTTCAAATAAAATTACATTTGTCACCGTTCTCAAAATTTCTACTCCGAAACATTTTCTTTTAATTTTTTTAATAATTCTATCACTCTTTCCTTTTTGTCTTTTCTTCTTCGTTTCTTGTTCCTTTTATTTCCCTTCTTCTTCTTCTTCTTCTTCTTCTTCTTCGCCTTGGCCTAGTGATCCTTCAGTGAGGTTGTTGGACCTCGCCCAACTGGTTCCGGTGATCGGTGACGGTGGACGACCCTTCGGCAAGGTTGTCAGACCTTGCCTAATTGGTCATCGATGATCGGTGGCGGTGGACGATGGCGGCGATGGTGGAAGAAGAAGAGAGAAAGAAGAAGAACAAGAAAAAAAGAAGAGAAGAGAAAAAAGTGGGTTGGTTTGATTTTAGAATTGTTCTTGGGAAACAAAGAATCAATTTTTTTTAACTTCTCAATTCTACTCCAAATTTATTCTTGGGAACAAATTGGTTCTTAGGAATAAAAAAATACCAAATGGATGTTTGTTGCAAATCTACTCTTGGGAACAAAAGAATAGAAATTTTAACTGTTTGGCAAGTTGCCAAACACACTCTAAGAGCTTCATTTTTTGAATTTTTCAGTTTTGGGTTCAAAACTGACAAAAAATAAAATTACTTTCATTTTATTCGTATTTTGGCTTAGTTCTTTTTACAATATTTGATCTGAAGGTGACTACCCATTCACACGTTCAACCGATTTCTAGATTAGACTTGTCGAGCAAAATTTACCCTTTTTTCCCTTGATTAGGGATATGAATCAATTCTTCATGATTTGCGTACCGACAGTTCCATTTAGCTCCTTTTCTTAGTGACATTCTAAATTTGGAGTCAATTTTGGGAGATTTACTTGGGTACATTCTAATTTGGTTGATTTGGCTTATTCAAAGATTAGAAAACCCAATTAAAGAATTTCAATTAAAGAAATTCAAGTTGGCCCGTTTGAGACTAAAGTTTAATTTAGATAATTAAGGCTCAATTTGATCATTCAATCTTGATTCATTTTTAGCATAAAAGTTGTGATATCAATTCAAAGTCAATTTGGATACAATAGGTTACCTTAGATATGGGTAATTAATCCAATAGGTGCCTCATGCTATTAATTGAATTTAATTTCGACCAATTTGCAATTTCAATCAAGAAATTATGTGAAATTGTCCAAGTTAGCTTGCAAAGTCCAATTGCACATGTGTAGTTCTAATATTTTTCATGTTAATCAAGTAATTAGGCCAATAAAAAATTACCAGGATGCATTTATATGGTTTAAGTGGCCTAATCTCTTTAGAATTAAACTGTTTTTCCTCAAATTGAACAAGTTTTCCTTGCACAAACTTTGAAATCTCAAGGTCCAAACCACCCAAGTGGTGATTGGACCAGTCGAACCAACTTCGACCAGTTCAACTGGTCTAACTGACCACCAGTGGAAGACGCTGGTTTGGCCCTCCACCGGTCGGCTCTTGGTGATCAGCTGCCACCCGCCAGTTTCCCATTGTGACTATTTCATTCCTACATCTCTCAACTTTCCATAATTTGCGAAAATGCCTCTAGATTTTGTGAAATTACAAAATTGCCCCTTATTAGGCCTTAATCGCAAAAGAGGTTTAAACTTTTGATTTTGGTACATCGACACCATTCGGATGATCATGTGACACATTGTAACTTTTGATAAACCTCTAATGGATTTAATTTGGCCATTTGATCGAGTTTCGATTGTCAAATCGAATCGATGGCCAAGATTTGATCTTAAGGGGAAGTATATAAGCATTTTATTCTCCAAACACATAGGGGGGACTCATTCGCTAATTTTTTTTTTTAGATTTGAATAGAGAATTCTCTCTCCGAATCTCTCTCTCTCCTCTCCTTTTTCCCGCCATGTCTTTCTTTCTTCTTCTTGCTCGCACCATCGCCTTTTGCCGCTCGCCAGAACCCTAGCCAGTCGAGCGCCACCTCCGACGACCACCTTCTATCTCTTCTCGACCTGTCGGTGGTCGAATGTCCCTTTGTCAACCACTGCAGCCTCTCGTCTAGTTGTGCCTTCCCCTACTGATCGGTAGACATCACTGGTGCTGTTGCTTCGACCAACGGCTTCATCTGGTCCTTTGGTTGATCTGCGGCGTCTCCTTGAAGTCTTGACCACTGTTGGTCCTTCCTCAGTGTGTCCTTGACCCTTTGGTGGTGAGGGCTTGACTAGACAACTATCAGAACAGCTTCCGATGCCCAATTCTTCCAAGCCGGTCCAAACTGGCTCCAACGGACCCAATCCTGTCCAGTCGCAAATCGACGGTCCAACCAGTGCCAATCCGGTCCCTCTAGAAATCCTCAATGTCCCCTCGACGATCCTCAATGTTCCGATTCACTGTGGTAGCTTGATAATCGATCAATCGAACTCGTTTCGTCGAAATTACGCAAAGATAGATATCTAAAACTTGAATCCGATGAAGTGAGATCAAGTTAGTTGATCGAGGTTAGGATTTAAACCCAAAGTCTATTTCTCATGTTTAGATCTATGATTTGGATGACATATGATGAGATTTGATGATGTTGTATTGGTTGAAGATGAGATTTGATGTTTACTTAGTTCTGCAAAAATCGTAGGCTTTGAACCAACTTTCTGTTAAGGCTGATATGAGGGATTAAACCTCGTTATTTGGCTTCGAGATGTTCTAGACATTCGATTTACATTTGATAAGCTTCGATTTGATATGTTAAGGGCCTTGAATGGAGTTTGTTTGATACCATCTCGAAAGTTGGATGATTTCTGATGAATCTATGTGATGTTTTGGTGATTTTGGTTTTTGAACGTGTTGTTTGTTTACTGATTTTCTACTGATTTCTTTATTTTGATTTTGAAGATGGTTTCTGCATGAAAATTGTACGAAATTATGTTGGTCATGACATATCTTTTTCTAGAATTTTTAGAGTTGATTTGATTAGGCAAATATTCAAAAAAATCATCACCATACTGTCCTGCCCTGTTTGAGTCAGACTCATATTTGCTCTGAAATGAGGTAGTAAACTTGTTCGATTGGATTTCCATCCTTCACAAAAGTCATAGAATGCATCATAAGATTTCTAATTAGGTATAATTTGTGCCAAATAATCATTTTTTACTAGGTCAATCGCTTGCACGAAGACATTTTCAAACTACTGCAATTTGAAACATTGATTGTATTTGTCCTGTTTTCTCTTTTTTTTTTTTTGTTGGTTTTTGTGAATCAAACTAGACTTTGACGTCTTCACAAAAAATAGTCATAACATTGCATTCTACATGAATTTTCGTAGAATTTTAACATGTCACTAGATCATTGAAAACTATTCATGTTCTGTGCAACTCCCACTGCAATTGTGGCTTATCATGTCCCTATAATAACGTCTTCATTTGAGCTCCTTAAGAGCAAAATCAATGAGTGATGCCTTCTAGAAATACTTGCAGCATGTCACAAGCTTCATAATGATGTATGGTATGCCTCATTTAAAGATGGTTTACCATGTGAAAATCATGTACCAAGTTGACATGTTACTATTGAAATTGTCATGTAATTTGTCATAAGTGACATGTTACTTTTGAAATTGTCATGGACACCCGGACTCCTGGAGTGCCAAAAATTACGAAAGTGACACTTAAGTGCCAAAATCAGAGCAAAATGGATCACTTAAGTGCCAATCCGACCAAAACGCTAACGTGTTAATTTTCAGGCGAAACGAGTACAAAACGGTGTCGTTTTGGTGCTGACGTGGTAAAAAATTAATGTACAAATTAATTAAATTAAATTTATTTAAAACATTTAAAAATAAAAAATAAAAAAATTAAAAATATTAAAAAAAAGGGAGGTGGCCGAGGGCTGATCCCTCGCCGCCACCACCTCCCCACCGACACCGGGAAGGGCCGGGGACGGAGGGAGGAGGGTCGGCCGGTGTCGCCCGGCCCTGGCCAAAGGCTGGCGACCCCAGTCGACCGGTAGCAAGGGCCCATGGGCCCTTGCCCAAATCCGACAAGGGTCAGTGGCCCTCGCTCGGCCAAGCCAAGGGCTGCGACCCTTGTCACGCCTCGATCCTCGAGTGCGTGCTCATCCCTCGGTGGTCGATAAATTTTGCAACATCCAAAAACGCATCATCGACTCATTAATTTTAATGTGCATGCGAAAGCGAATTATTAATTCCCTGACAACAACATACATGAGATGGAAAAGCAGAATAACAAATTTTTAATCAATCAACATAGCTTTTATAAATAATCTAGTTTACAAACAGAGGCCGACTCAAGGGTCTAAGTACAAGAGGTCTATATTCAAAAAGAACTTCTAAGCCATCCATGCTCTTGACCCTTCCGTCTCAAGCTCCGGGTTCTTCATACTAGGGACCTGAAAAGTTGAGTCCACAATGGGGTGAGACAATGTCTCAGCAAGTTCACCTCCTAAACTCTGACTAGGAATGAAATATGCCTAAAGGCCATCTAGTCACATACAAGACAAATGACTTACCTTTGTCTCAGTTCCTTCCTGCACGTTAGTACAATTCATATATCACATATGTGCAGTAATAACACTCAATCAATTAGAGAGTCTCAAATCACATCTTCCGTCAATCAATCCATCAATCTACCACAGAGGTCTCGATTATAAGACCAAATCGTTATGACGCGTCCCATGCCATGTCACACAATTTTGTCTCATAATTCGGCACATATAACTCATTCAATCATGCATTTCAATTGATTACGGTCACACAGGCACGACCTATCCATCACCAAGCAGATCTAACCGTCACATAGTGAATCTAACTATCACACAACAAATCTATCCATCACATAGCGAATCTATCCATCACACAGCGGATCTATCCATCACATAGTGGGTGATGAATTCTTTTAACTAGCACACGATCATCCAATCCTGGCCAAGAACATTGTGCCTTGCACTCAAACGCCTCAATTAAAATAATGTGCTTGACCTATTTTCATCATGCTAAAAATACTCAATAAAATAATCGTGTGTGAGTACACGATCGGCCTGAGCCAAAATTTTAATATCATTCTTTTAGAAAATCCCACTAATTATAATAGTCCATAAAGACATTTTTGACGTTGTAAACCGACGCCCGGTATTTTCTAATTAAAATACCAAAATCACACAATTTAGGATAAATACCCAAAATTATAAATTACACTCAAATTGCACAAAATAACATTCAATTAAATAAACCAAGCATATAATTGCAATAAGTACAAAATTCTGGTCACTGGCTATCACGGTATAATTTCCAGAAAATAATAATTAATTAATTAAATATCAAAATTAACTAAATAAATACAAATAAATGCCATAAATGCAAACTTAGGCCAGCAAAGCCTAATTAAATACCGAAATGGACCCGGAAAATTTTTGAACCTATCTAGATAAATAATATGACCTATCTACTTGCTAATTACGCTACTCTAACCACCTAACATGCATAAACGAATAATTAAATTGCTAATCCGTTCTAACTAACCACATAATCCCTAATTAGCCTAAACTAATCAATCCTTAAGCATAATTAACTCCATAAGCAGAGTTTAGTGAGTAAACTCATTGGTTTTGCGGGCCAGTGAGTCCATGGCGACGGCAACCGAAACTCGAGCTTACGGTGGCGCCAACGGAGGACAACCCGAAGCTGAAAACGGCCCTAGAAGTCACGGCCAAGGGGTTGGACTCGGTTTTGATTGAGGATGGTCGCAGCTGAGCAGGGCTAGAAAGAATGGCTGCTGGGCTTCGGTGGTTCCACTGGTGGTTGCTGGAGCTACAACTTGAAGATGAAGCTGGACGTGTGGGCTGTAGCGGGCTACGGGCGAGAAATCAAAAGAAATTGTGGGCTGACTGAACTTGTTGGTGGAGGAGACGAGCTTAGGAGTCCACGTCGAGGAGTTCTGCTGGAGGTTGACTGGTGGAGCTGCAAGTTCGGTCACTGCTGGGCCAATATCCACGGAGAGAAGATGGGGGAGAGTGGGTGGCTCGGTCTGCTACTGGACTGTGGCATCGGCAGGATGGAAACTTGGTGGAGGGGAGCAGCTGGCGCACTAAGAAGCTGTTGGGTCAACGTTGGGGCTTCGATGGAGTGACGTTGACTTGGTGGATGCTGCTTTGGACGTGTGGCAGCGCGGCAAGGAGGATCGATGGAGATGGGGCGGTGGTTTCGGATAGTGGACATCAATGGCCGAAGATGAAGGAAAAATGGAAGAAGGGCATTGGCGGTTTTGTCCAAAGGGGAACGATTGAGCAGGAAAATAAAATGAAAGCAGAAGCTGCGGAGGAAAGAGGGAACTGGTAGAGCTGGCGTGCGAAGGAAGCTTGGAGAGAGGGAGGGCAAAGTCAAAGAAAATATCACACTTAATCAATGCTTGGTCCCTCAAAATCCACATGCCTATCCCCTTTGTCCCCACAATACTTTCTTGCACATTAAATTCCACAAATAGCTAAATTGGTGCCAAATGTTGCAGCCTCCATACCAACCTCCGAATTTCACAATTGGATTTCAATTTCAATCCAATTTGGTCCCCAAAAATCTCCATGCTAATATCCTCGGTCCCCACTTACTTTCTTGCATACAAACTCCCACAAATAATAAGTTTTGGACAGCAAAAATGGCCACTCTTTCTCCCATCCGAATTTACTTTCATTTTCCGATTTATCCAAAGTTCAATTTCTTAACAACTCTCTCCAATTTGATGGCCAAATTGTTGAGAAGGGTGCCCATGCCAATTTCCACACTTGTCTTCACAGACTAGTCCTTTTTTAAAGGCCAAAAATCCACTTGAAAAGGGCCTACCGAATTCCCTTTCTTTTCCGAATCGTCCAAATTGATTTTCTGTAAACATCCCGAGCTTGTCGAAAATTCTTTGAAGGATGAGTCGACGTTCCTAAAATAAATTATAACGCAACAAAAATTTTAATTTTTGAAATCAGGTTCAAATTCGCGGTTAATTTTAATCCGACGCAATTTTAGCGTGACCTAGCCTATCGTGTAGCTTTTAGGAATTTTTAATGCAATTGACCCGTGGTCGATTATTTTTTAGCCACATTGTACATTTTCGACAAATTGGCGACTCTTAGTTGTCATAAAAATCTTGAGATTTCAAATATGAACACAGGGTAACAAAACAACAGAAAAATCAGTTTAGTGCCAATCGATGAGAATTTTGCAATCAGGTGGAATCACCTACGCTTTGATCATATATCTCAGTCGAATTGACTTATCTCTAATCTTTAATCGATTTCGATAGTGCCATAATGACCCTTGTAGACTAGCACGGTTGAGCAATTGATTCTTGATCAAATTCTCAAGTCTATTGCGTTTATATTCCTTAATGGCTTCACCTGATAGGCTAGTTATCCCGTGAGTGACCAACTTAGAGAAAAGAACTATAGGCGCGTAGATGAAAAACTCAACTTATTTAATCGAAAACAAAGCTTGAAAATCTGAATGTCACAACCCTCGCCCCAGATCGGGGCGAGAGCTCATGGGCCCTTGCTACCAGTCAGCCGGGGTCGTTGGCCCCTGGCTAGGGCTTAGCGACCTTGGCCAACCCTCCCCCTCGCCGCCTCCCCCTTTTTTTTTTATTATTTTTGTAATATTTTTGTAATATTTGTATTTGTATTTTTAAATGTTTTAAATAAATTTAGTTTTACATTAAATTTAATTAATTTTTATCACGTCAGCACCAAAACGATGTCGTTTTTGTATTGTCTGGCCACGTTAACGTGCAAAATGATGCCGTTTTGCACTTACTTTGTCAGAAATTGCACACGTCAGCATTTTGGCCGGATTGGCACTTAAGTGATCCATTTCTCTCCGATTTTGGCACTTAAGTGTCTCTTTGTACCAACTTTTGGCACTTGAATCATACTTTTGCCAATTGTCATGTAATTTGTCAGAAGTGCTTCTTAATAGTAAGTCACCTATAATTGTTAATGGATTTGTGTGGTTTTTTTTGTGCATCGGTCTAGGGTTAAATGATTGCATTCAACCCTACATCATGTTCAATTTTCATAATTTTCATGCATCATATAGGTAGTTTAGTGAGCCAATCATCGTGCATCATTTTCTGCCATCCTTATAACTGATTTGCACACTTGGAAATTGCTGTCATTTGACCATGAATTCAACCCTAATCGAACTCAACATCTCTTAGAAAGTCTTAGAGAGCATCTTAATCTTTCTAGTGATGCCGATTTTGCATCATTTGCATGTCATTTGACCCATTTTCCGTTTGTGAAAATTTGCCCTGAAATCTGCTGAGTGAAATTCGGATTGCTAGTTCTGTCATTGTAGAGTTAGAGTTTTTATTGTTTTTGCATGGTTTTTTTGGTAAATATTTTAAGGTCGAGTCCTCAATGAAATTTTCTTATCATTTTCATGACTATATTGTGGTGAAATTTTATAATTTTTAGACATCATTTATTAGGAAAAATTGTTATTGATTTGCTATGATGTCTTGCTGCCCTGTTCTGTTTCTGATGTGATGCTATGCGTTCTTGAATTTTTATAAATTCATACGTAGCCCATCCTAGGAAACTTTATTCATAAAAATTATTCCTTGTTGAGTGCTTGACGCCCTGCAATTTTCTTAGGGCCAATTATCCATGGGTCATACCCCAATTGCTCTGGTTTTGATTGCCCTGTTTGATGGTTTCTACTATGATTCCTCGATGCAATTCTTTTCTAGGATTTTTTAGAATGTCTTGCATGCTGAGTTGGGATTATATATCTTCATGAGATTTATTCCAAATTTCCCAATATTTGTTGTTGAAAATCCTTGAAAAATGAAAAGGTCTTTTGGTGACCTTTTGTCAATTTCTTCCGAATTTAAGGCAAAAGTCAATTTTGCATGATTAAGATAGTTTTCGTGTATGTGATGTCTTCAACATCAAATGTTTTAGCATCCCCCAAACTTTTGATTTGAGATTGATTCCTTTTAAGTTTGGGTCGTATTTAAAATGCTTACGACATCCATTAGTAGTGCATAATATGCGTCTCGAATTAGCCTTGACAATTAAATGCGCCTCATAGCTATAATAGAATCCTATCTCACTTGCATTATTTGCTCTTCAATTTGACATTGAACTCATCTAAGTTTGAATTGTATTTAAAATGCTTGCGATGTTTGTTAGTAGTGCATCATGTGCCCTAGATTAGCTTTGGCAATTAAATGTGTTCCATAGCCAAAATGTACCTAAGTCAAAATACCTTATATTCTCATCAATGTTTCAAATACATCTAAAAGTTTTTGAGACATCACATGAATCATGCATGCATAACGTCACTTCATTTGTTAGAAACGCATGTGATTGCGTTTGGCTCTTGATGACTAAATAAGTGATCTAGTGTTGGCTTACTAATATTGTTTGATTGGTTGAGAACCAAGGCCCGATGGCCTGCATACACGTTTACTTTCAACTATGCATGTGATTTTTAGATGTATGCATAAGTGTAATGCATGATCCCGTGGGGACTTTGTATCATACTTAGAACCTGTTTTAGGGGCTTCTTTAGCATTAGTTGCCATGAGAGAATACAAATAGTGGCCAACAGCTATGAGTCATTTTAAAAATGGATTAAAAAGGGTTCTAAGTGGATCGTTGCATGAATCACAAAAGCCGATCCCGAGGCCAAGTTTGATCAATTAGACATTTGTTTTAATTTCTTGATTGTTTTTGTTTGCTTTTGTGATTGTGATTGTTTTTGTATGTTTGTTGTCACGCCTCAAATCTCGAGCGCGCGCATATCTCTCGGTGGTCAATAAAATTTGCGACGTCCTAGGACGCGTTGCCAACCCATTCATTTTAATGCACATGCGGAAGTGTATAAACAATCCCCAGACAACATAGATATGTGATAGAAAAGCATGATACAAATTTCACAAAACACTTTTATAAACAAACTAAGTTTATATACAATACTAATCTATAAACAAAAGCCTAACTCCAAAAAGAAGGGTCATTAAGCCATCTAGGCACAAGACTCCTCAATCGAGACCTCCGAGATCTTCGGGGTTCCGGGTCTACTACTACACCATCAGAGATATCGGTGTCCAGGGGACCAACCATCTCCTCACCCTCAACAACGGGTGCATTGAACCCATCCAGGGGACCCTCCCGTTCTCCGTCAAGCCCATAATGAAACCACACTTTGAATCGATGAGGTCAAACTGTGGTAGGCCCTCATCAACCAAGATCGTAGACACAATGAGCTCACGAAGCCAGAGAGTCCCAGGGATAGGGAAGAAGGTGCTCTACTCGCTAAACCCTCGAGGCTGTCCAAAACGTACTGGAGGAACTGCTATATAAGGACCTGAAAAGTTAAGTCCACGATGGGGTGAGACAATGTTTCAACAAGTCCACGCTCTAAACCCCGATTAGGAATGAAATACGCCTAAAGGTAGTCTAACCACACATCATTGAAGACTTACCTAGCCTCAATTATTTCTTACACGTCAGCATAATTAATATCACAAATGCATATAATAAACGCACACCCATCAATTGGAGCATCTCACTCACATCACAGTCAATCACATGAGTCCTGATTATAAAGCCAAATCGTTATGATACATTTCATTCCGTGCCACATAATTTTGTCCCATAATTAAGCGCGTCTATCTCAATCAATCACACGATCCAATTAATTACTACCTGCACAGGTAGTTCTACCTGACGCACATCGGTCTTCTAGTGTAGCCAAGCATCATCTCATCCCTTGAGCACGGCAACGTCTACCCGACGCACATCGGGGATGGCATTCCCGAAGGAGCTTCGGTCCGGCCTCTACCACGATCTGGCATCCATTGTTAGGGCATCCCATATAGGGGCATTGTCCACCCGACGCACATTGGGGACGGGTTCTCATAACCATCACACAATAATTCAATTATGGCCAAGAACATTGTGCTTTGCACTCACATGCCTCAATTAAGATAATGTGCTTGGCCTATTTTCTTTGTATAAAAAACACCCGGTGAAATAATCATGTGTGGGTACACAGTCAGATTAAACTAGAAAAATTGATATCCTTCCTTTTTAAAATCTCACTATTTGATATAGTATCTAAAAGCATTTTCAGTGTCAAAACCCGACACCTGGTATTTTCTAATTAAATACCAAAATTTTGAAATTTTGAAATATATACTCAAAGTCACAATCATCACGCAATTGTACAATCTAACAATCAATTGCATAAACTAAGCACACCACTGCAATTAGCACGAAATTCTGGCCACTGGCTATCTCGGTATGATTTCCGGAAAATATTAAATAATTAAATAAATTACAAAAGCAATTAAATAAATGCAAATTACAATCAATAAATACATACTTAAGTCTAAAACACTAATTTAACCACCTAAACGGGCCTAGAAAAATAATGCACCATACAAATTAAATAATACCATCTAATTAACCCTTAAATAATCTAATCTAACCACCTAACAATCCTAATTAACCAACTAAATTTCAAATTAAACTAAACTAACCACCTAAATCATACTTAAGCTAATCTAATTACCTACTAAGCATAATTAATTTCATAAGCAAGGTTCAGCAAGTAAACTCATTGGATTAGCGAGCCGATGAGTTCATGGCAACGGCAACGCGACAGTGAGCGATAGTCAAGCTTGGAGCGACGCCAAGGGAGGTCTGGATGGGCTCGGAAAAGGCCCACGAAGTCTCAGCTTGGGCTGAGACTCGACTTCTACTCTTGGGCCGAGAGGGATCGCTCGAGCGGCTTGGATGGGCTAGAATGGCGAGGCGGGACGGTAGCGGCTGCAGCGGGCGATGACAGGAGTGACAGCAGCTCGGGCAAATGGTCGATGGCTACTGGACGAAGGGCTCGACGGCTCAAGACTTCGGGACAGTGACTAGGAGGCGAGCAGGGGTAGGTGCGACGACGAGAGGCTGGCGGGCGGGAGCGACTACTTAGACGGCGAGGGGAGGAGCGGTTGACGGGCTGCTGTTGACTCTTGGCTAGCTTCCTTTGGTTTTCTTGAGCTCACAACAGTACAACAATGGAGAAAGGAGAGCAAGGAAGAGGAAGAAAGCTGCAGCTGGAAGGGGGGGACCCAAATGGCCTCCAAAGTCTTTAAAAAATATCCAAATTACTCAAGTGGCTGCCCCACCTTGTTCAGCCATATCCACAGCAGCTCTATCCTCTTCAAAGTTTCCCCATTAAGCCTTCCAAGGGGTCCAAAAGGTTGCTACCCCCATGGCTACGAATTTGTGACATTTCCCCTCCAAATCACTTCAATTCCTCTTCAATTTAATCTCAATTGGTGCCCAAAAATTCCAGCCAAGGAATCCTCATGAAATTCATGATTTCCTTCACCAATGAATCCAACTTGACGGCCAAAAGTGCGCTAAAAAACGGTCCTCTTAATTTCCGGGTCCAATTTCGCCAAACTTTGAATTTTTGCCAAAAACTCGGGTTTGCAAAAAAAAAATCTTTGGAGGATGAGTCGACGTTCCTAAAATAAATCGTGATATGACATAATTTTCAATTTCTAAAATCTGGTACAATTTCGCGGTTAATTTCAACCGGACGCGATTTTAGCGTGACCTAACCTACCGAGTAGTTTTTAGGAATTTTAAGCGCATTTAACCCGTGGTCGATTATTTTCGAGTGACATTGTACATCTTCGACTCATTGACAACTCTCAGTTGTCATGAAAATCTCGAGATTTCAACTACGAACACAAGGTACAGAAATGACAGAAAAATCAATCTAGTGTCGTTCGACAAGAATTTTGTAATTTGGTGGAATCACCCACACTTTAATCACATGCCTTTGTCAAACCGACCTATCTCTTGTCTCTAATCGATTTTGACGGTGCCGTATTGACCCTTGCAGATTGGCACGGTCAAGCAGTTATTTTCTTGTCGAATTCTCAAGTCTATTGCATTTAGATTCCTTAACGGCTTCACCATATAGATTAGTTATCTCATGAGTGATCAGCTCAGAGAAAAAGACTATAGGCGCGTCAATGAAAAGCCCAACATATTCAATCGAAAACAAAATCAGAAAATCAGGATGTCACATTTGTAATGATGATTATTTCTTTCACATTTTTAGTACTTAGTCTTAGTATTAGATTAGGCTTAGAATAGGTCCATGGAGGTTGTAATCCCCAAGACGTGAAGACGATGGATAGTCAATGTCCAATCTAACCTTCTTTTGTACTAATTGTTCCCTGATATATGTTTCAAGTTGCCTCGTGTTGTATAAATGCTCGACAAGTCGTGGGTTTCTTTCTTTCGATTTACTTTCCTTTTAGGATCAGATTTTAGATCTACTGCTTTCTTTAACTGTTTTTGGATGTACTTATTGCACCTTCCTTAAATTTCAATTGATTTTTTTCTTTTTTTCTTTTAATAGAAATTGAATAACATGAAATTGACCATCCACGTATGATCACCTAGTTAGTTTTTTTCATTGGCATGAAAAAGTGAAAAAAAAAAAAAAGGCATGGACACCTTAGGAAATATGACAAACTATTAAGTACTGAAAAGGGCGGTAATAGAAATTTTTGCGTAACCCAAGTCCCCAAATCTTAGAATATTTGGTTGCATTGAGGGACCACTCCTAACCCCTGATTGGGTTTTCTAGCCAGCCCTAAAAATGATGTTAGTGACGACTCCTAACTTTCATCTAAGTTGTCGTAAATAACTTGTAAATCATAAATGAATATGTCGTAAGGGGTATGGGTCTTGAAAAGACTCACCATGGTTTAGCATATTTGATACGAAAATCTCCTAACGGATGAAGTGACGCCATCCTTATGGATGAGTATGCTATTGTAAGGGCTACCATGGTAAGAGTACCTTTAAATTCACATTTACGTCCGGTTTTCTTTCGACCTTAAAATTGTTGATCAAGATGTGTTGTGATGTCGAGGTAGAGTCATGACAACCCCTATTGTTACGTGAGATACAAGCTTGGGAGAGCTCACAACCGTGATTGAGTAAACTCATATGGTTGATCCTGAAAGATGAAGTGGGGACATCTTTTGGGATACATATCTTGAGGGAGCTCCCATGGTCAAGTACCCATAAACCTAACCTTTTCCCACGTCCCCCTTTGAGGGCTCGAGGTCGGATCGTGCCAACTATGCAGCTTCTTGGACATACCCCGCTTTTCAGATGAGCATATTTGACCTGTCACGGTTTAAGAATGAGGCATATTCCATATGTGTTTGGGCTCATAGAATGTCAAAGTCATGGCTGATTGGCATCCTTATATTCCTTGACTCACTGAATAAGACCTGGACTTTAAATATTGTGCCACTTTCTTTTGGTATTTTATTAGTATTTGGAATTTGGGTTCATAGAATGTCAAAGACATTAGTGATTGGCATTCTTAAATTCCGTAATTCGCAAGATTGGATCTCAATGTTAGATATTTTAGCCTTTCTTCTGGTATACTACTCTATATTCCACAACTTGCTGATGTCTGCACCATGTTATTGGGTTCAAATCAAAATTTCCCCCTACTCTCTCAAGGTAACCTGCGGTTGTGCCTTGCTATTCTTAGTTGCTAAGTTCTACCATCTAATGCCATTGCCTTAGCCTTGAAGTCTCTACATGATTTTGTTATGTCGTGGATCAAATCGGTGACTCAGCTATAATTGGTGCTGGGTGAAAATACGGGTGCGAGTTTAAAACTCTTGAAATGAATCTGTGGTGTGGAGGCACGGATACAGTTAACTTGATAAGGGCATAGAGGCAATGACGTCGAACAGAGCTGCTTCCATATGCATATAATGTTATTCTTTTGTGATGCAGTTTTATGAACAGATCACACCAATTGCACCACATTGATGCCTGAGTTATTTTATTTCTATATTCACTTTTTCACGAGAAGCCTAATGAACAAAGTTGAACGTTGCTAATTCATTCCAAAAGAGGGATTGCCTTAGATATCTTGAGCTTGGTTCATTATTTGGGGAAGTATTGCCTATTTGACCAAGGGAAGAGAAGAGACGTTAGACGTGAGAGAAGAATGCGCCATATACCAGCCTAAACTACTCAGTGGTCTCATGCTATGATTGGAAGAGTGAGAAGACAATTTTTTAAAGTATGGAAGTCAACTTCCTACTTTCGATTACTGGAGAAGGCAACATACTGTGCCAAATCAGATGTTTGCAGGTTTATATAAACTTGATTAACTGACATGTCTCTTTCTTCCCCTGCCGGCCGCAAAAAATGAGTTACTTTATCAGTTCAACATTCCTCATGTAGCAATGATTAACTGATCCCTGACGGCCATAAAAAATGAGTTACTTTATCAGTTCAACTTTCGTTGTGCAGCAATGATTAGCTGACTCCTGCCGGCCACAAAAAATGAGTTACTTTATCAGTCCACGTTCCTCATGCAGCAAGCTTATGAATGGCGTATTTGATTGCTTCATGTTCATTTGATACCAGTACCGTTGGTTTATATATATGCATAATTATCTTCATTTGAGACCAGCACCGTGGGTCTATATATATAGCATTCCAGTTCTTCTTCAGTGTTGACATTTGTACCTACACTCTCACATATGGCTGAGCTAATCGGACCAGAATCAGATGGTATAGAGTCCATTAGAAATGAGTCATCAGAGCAAGGAAGGAGCCTCAGGTCATCATTTCGGCTTCAGGGATCGAGTTTTCGAAGCACTTCGGCTGTAAGCACAACAAAAGATGATACCAATGATGAATATGATCTCCAATGGGCTGCCATTGAGAGGTTACCAACTTTTGAGCGGTTGAGGTCGTCACTATTTGATTGTGAGATTAATGGAAGGGCAGTTGATGATAAAGGAAAGAAAGTGGTTGATGTTTCCATGCTTGGTGCATGGGAACGTCATTTTTTTGTAGAGAGGCTCATCAGGCATGTTGAGAATGACAACCTTAATTTGTTGCGCAAGATCAGAGACAGAACAGAAAAGTAAGCTAATTCTTCTCCTCTTGATAATGGGAGTTGCATCTATATTCAGAAAGTCAAATGGCTATGGAGTTACCTAGATACATTAAACCTGTGGCAGCATAAAAGATTTGTGCAGACCTAAGCACTTCTGTTCATAAAATGCATTCCAATGTACATGCTTGATCTTGATAAGAGGCCACACCATGGCTACCCACGTTGGCCAACTTATTTGAATGAGGTTTTGCTTTCTTCTTGCTTTTTTCTTTCCCCGTTTACTTCCTCAAACTTGTCCCATGGGTGTTATTTTTCATGTAGTAAGGAAATAATTGCTGTCAAACTGTCTTCCACAGGGTTGGTGTCAAATTGCCCTCCATAGAAGTGAGATATCTGAATTTATGTATTGAGGCAGATTGTGAGATAGTTCAAGGAAAACCCCTGCCCACTCTCTGGAATTCCCTAAAGAGCATGCTTCCTGTAAGTCTTTTTTTTTTGTGTCGATTACAGTACTACTGTAAGTGCCTTTCTTGTGGAGTAGATTGTAGGAATTCTTGCTTTCATCATTTTTGAACAAGCAGCTAAATATTAAAGATTGAATCCATTTCATGTGAACTGCTTGAATCCATTTCATGTGAACTGCTTTCCAACATTGATTTCTATGCCGTCGGCGGATATATTTACAAGTTCTTTAACTCCTGTGATCTTGAATTTGGTTTTTCTTTGTGTACAGATGCACATTCTTTCTTTTATATTTTGAGAAAAAAATCAGGCTAAGAAGGAGCTTGTCCTTCTTGAAGAGATTAAGGGCCTGTTTGTTTGTGTTCTTTTTTTGTTCCCCGAAACATAATTTCTGTTCTTTTGTTCCGGGGAACAAAAAAAGAACAGAAACGCTTTTGTTTACACTTTTGTTCCCAGGAACAAAAACAAAAAATAAGAAAACTTATTTCTTGTTCCCGGGAACACTTCCTAAAAACAAATTTTCTTTCTCTTATTTTTTCCTTCTTCTTTTTTTCTTCTTTTTTCTTTGGCTGGTCGCCGGCCTCAACCATGGCTGCCGACCTCGCCGGAGTGTTGCCGGCCCCCGGTGAGGCTCGAGCTCACCCAGCCAAGGCGAGGCCGAGCTCGGCGACCAGACCCGAGCTCACCCAGCCACTAGTGAGGCGAGGCCACCGGCCATGGCCGAGGCGGGAGACCGGCCAAAAGGAAGAAAAAAGGAAAAATAAAATAAAATTAATAAAAAATTAAAATAAACAAAAAAATTATACAAGTTTACCAAATGTGTTTCTATTCTTTTTCTGTTACAGGAATAGAAATTTTGTGCAGTTACCAAACGTGTTCTTCTATTCAAAAATTGTTCTCCGGAACAGAAATAGTTTTTTCTATTTTTGTTCCCTGGAACATTTTTAAATAGAAACGTTACCAAACGCACACTAAGTGTTGCCGATAATTTCTCACGATTGTTCAAATATACTAATGCCAATTAGAGGCTATAATTTGGTAAGTGCGGCAAAACCATGTATATCTCTATGTTCTGATTTGCCAACACTGCTTTTTTTTCCCATGCCCGTTCTTTCATCCTTCTGCTGCTGTAACACTCATCCTGTAATACTTTAGTCTGTCATAAGACTGAACTACTCCTCACCGTTCTGGGTGTTGCAGAAAAATTTCAAAGCAGATGTTTTTGGCATCGTGTCAATTTACCTTAAATGGTTGGTTCTTCGTAACAACTTACTAATTCAAGTAAATTTAACATTTTGTCCAGGGTATTCCTGCAATGCCAGGTTCAGAGTCACGTAAGGCCAAAATAAGCATCATTAAGGATGTCAGTGGAATTATAAAGCCTGGAAGGTTTGTTTTTTTGTTACAGATCTTCCAATCCCATCATCTCTGGGAAATTGTGCTTTACCCTTCGTCTTTAGGCACTCTTAGTGTCTTCAACTATTTCATTCACTTCTAGCTGCAATTGTTTGCATCACCTACACTCAATTTAATATCCAGACTTGATGTACATTGCAAAAGGCTAATTACTTAGCTTTTACAATGAACCTATCCAAACGTGAGCATAACCTTATCACCCACTTCGTAGCAAGTGATGAAGTTTGTGAGCATTGGCTGATTCTTTATATTTGAGAGCTGCGCCAAACTTTGGCAATTCGCACCATACTCGCCCACGGTGAAATGTTTAATGAAGTTTGAGAAGCTTGCTAGCATAACCTACCTTTTAAAGGGAATGGTTATCTGACATATTGCCAATCTCATTATCACACCTGCAATTCAAGAAAATTATTGTCCTAACAGTTTTACAGAGATAAGCACAAGCTTGATGATAGAAGAGTACATAATATTCATTGTGCCTTTTCTTGCCACAGAATGACTCTACTGCTTGGACCGCCTGGATGTGGGAAAACTTCCTTTCTAAAGGCTCTTTCAGGGATTCTAAGCAAATCACTCAAGGTTTTATGATTGCTCTATGCTTAAGAACTTCTATGTCAAACTGCACTAGGCTTAAAGGCAACACCAACTTACCACATGCATGGCTTACAAACAACATGTAAACTGAGACAGAATCATGCTCAAGGGAACGCATGCTCATCCAAGTTCTTCTTTATATAAACAATCAACATCACCATCCTAGCAGACATGGACTCAGCGAGTTTTCATGAAGTCAACACTGAGGCATATTGTGCTATTCTATTTGATGAAAGTGCTTGAAGGGCGCTGAGAAGTGAGAGATAATATTGTGTGCATTTGTCTTCTTAGCATTTTGTAGCTGATTGGAACAGAACAATTTTCTAGTCTATGGTTAATTGCACAGAACTTGAAGTTCGAACTAAGCTAATTGAGTACTGTCAAAACATCTGTCAGCTCTTATTAATCTGTCTTTGAGTTTGATATTCTCTCCTTTTCCCTCTCTTATCTGACAGGTCACCGGAGAAATATCATATAATGGCCACAAGCTTGACAAGTTCATCCCCCAAAAAACGTCTGCTTACATAAGCCAATATGATCTGCACATTCCAGAAATGACCGTGAGGGAAACACTGGACTTCTCTGCCCGTTGTCAGGGTGTTGGAAGCCGAGAAGGTGAATATCCTTCGAAGTGATTTTGGATCTGTCACTTGGAATCTGTGTTAAATGATGGTCTTCTTGGTTTTTCTGGCTGCTAAGATATCATGATGGAGATCAGCAGAGGGGAGAAGGAAGCAGGAATTGTTCCAGATCCTGATACAGATACTTACATGAAGGTACCTTTAGTGACAATCTCCAACTTTTTTCTCTCTACCCATTATAAGGTACAATTTGAGTCTCCTGTTTAGTTACTGGAAAAAAAGCCAATTTGAATCTCAGCGTTGAATTATTCCTAGAAGGTGAAGAGTTGTAAATCATAGTTTGGTTGTTTTTCTGGAAGACAAGTTTGGGACTTTTGTGCTGTATCATATAAAAGAGATATAAACTGATTTTTCTGCATGAAAATGTAATTTCAACTGTTAAGTGGTGGGTAACAGTGAGTTTCTGCGCTCTTCTATTCCTTCTCTGCCAAGGAAACAATCTTTGAAAACTGGGATGGCTGGGATGTAACATTAGCATTAGATTGTTTCTTAGCCAGATTACTAGAAGTTCTACTTTGAGTGTGGTGCAACTAGTGCAGTTAATAGTCAGAGTTTCCATTGAAACATAAATGACATGTTAAAAAAGTCCAAACCAAAAGCTTAAGCTATTAGGTGGAGGAGACTACATGAATAAAAAGAGTATTTAGGACTGCATATTCTCGTGGAATTTGACCACGAACATTTGCGAAAGAAATAGCACTGGCTTTGATACCATGTTGAGAGAATAAAACAAAAAAAATTGAACTGAATGCTTGATTAGGTTAATGTGACTCCAAGCCATCTATTTATAATGAAGCCAAGAGGCCAAAATTAAAATATCAACATTATTGTTGCCATACATAAAATAATAAAGGAAATGGACAAATATGCTTCCATCGGCCAAATACTCTCCACTAGTTAAGACCATGGCATTGGCTTAAGGGACGGAATAGTGTGTGTAGCATAGGCGAAAAACACAGGTTTTTTTTTAGTCCCCACACAACTTGTTCAAACGAACCCATGTTGGGGCCACCCACCCAGTCTTGGGCTTGTGTCTCACTTGATCTATTGGATTGATGGGGTATTTGATGTGCCCAACCAATCCAATGTGAGCTCGTTTTGATAAACGGAAATATTGGCCACTTCTAGAACTTTTGTCGACATTAATCATTTCTTTTTACCAGGCAATTGCTCTCAAAGGACTTAAAAGAACTCTTCAGACGGACTACATTTTAAAAGTAAGCTCTTTTGACTGAGTTGACAGTTAATTAATTTGCTGTCCATCAAATATTTAAGCAGAAACTTCCGTCTTTATTTCTTCAACCTCTTTGCAGATCCTAGGGCTGGATATCTGTGCAGACACGTTGGTTGGACATCCCATGAGAAGAGGAATCTCAGGTGGTCAAAAGAAAAGATTGACTACAGGTAGAAACACAAAATGCAGCAAATCTCATTGAGAATAAAATTCTATAGGATTGAAGTGAAACAATGTTTTACTATCATTTCCGAGCTTGGCTACTTAAATTTCCCAAATCTTATCTGACAAGTCAACTTTGTGGTAAAAATTGTACAGCGGAAATGATTGTTGGCCCAAATAAAACTCTATTCATGGACGAAATAACGAACGGCTTGGACAGTTTGACGGCCTTTCAGAGTGTTTCTTGTCTTCAGCAGCTAGCACATTTGACAGATGCCACTATACTGGTTTCGCTTCTTCAGCCTGCCCCAGAAACATTTGATCTGTTTGATGACCTTATTCTGATGGCTGAAGGGAAAATCGTGTACCAAGGCCCTCGTGACCAAGCTCTGAAGTTTTTTGAGGACTGTGGATTCAGGTGTCCTGAAAGAAAAGGGGTTGCCGATTTCCTCCAAGAGGTAGTAAACACTAAGCAGATCGTGCACTGCAAGTTAGCTACCTTGGTCGACCATTTATTACGTTCCCTGCTGATATGCAGGTTATATCAAGAAAAGACCAAGCACAATATTGGCAGCGTCCTGAGCTACCGTATAGCTATATGTCAGTCAATATGTTCTGTAAAAAGTTCATGGAATCTTATCGTGGGATGAAGCTAGATCAGGAGCTTTCAGACACATTTGATAGGTCCAAAATCCACAAAAATGCTCTTTTTTTTAATGTATACTCTCTGTCCAGATGGGAACTTCTGAGAGCATGCATGGCGAGGGAACTTCTTCTCATGAGGAGAAATTCTTTTATCTATGTTTTCAAATCAGTACAGGTCAAACTAAACTTTCATACATCTCTAGCAGCTTTTTTATGATGCATATCACTTTCAATGTTCGTGCCTATTATAATCTAATTTTTAATCTATCTCCCTGATTCTAATTTCAAAAAGGACCTTGGAAGTTAATTATTGTCATTGCATCATACAGCTCATTTTCGTTGCATTTATCACGATGACTGTATTCTTGCGGACTCGGATGGGAATAGATGTTTTTCATGCCAACTACTATATGGGCTCTCTGTTTTATGCGCTAGTCATACTCCTCGTTGATGGATTTCCGGAATTAGCAATGACTGTTTCAAGGCTAGAAGCCTTCTATAAACAAAAGGAGCTGTACTTTTACCCTGCTTGGGCTTATGCAATTCCAGCATCTCTACTGAAACTTCCTCTTTCACTGCTGGAATCTGTGGTTTGGACATCTCTCACATATTATGTGATTGGATACAGTCCTGAAGTAGGGAGGTAAGTCTTAACGTGAGAGTTCTTCAGTTTAGGACCTTTCATTACCTCACCTCCATAACCTTCTTTTACATTTCAATATCATCTGTAAGTTTTATTACCATTTTACTCGTAAGCCAGTGCTTCTATTGTTTTCTGTATATTTATGCAGGTTCTTCCACCAATTATTACTTCTTTTCTCTGTGCACTTGTCCTCAATATCCTTCTTCCGTTTTCTTGCCTCAATCTTTCAAACCGTGGCTGCCTCCACCTTAGCTGGTAGTGTTGCATTACTGATTTTGATGCTATTTGGTGGTTTCATCATCCCAAAACGTAAGGATGTTAGAATTTCTATTTGGTTTGATCTTGGATGAATAAGTGTGGCTTAATATTTTGCTTTGTCACTGCAGCCTCTATGCCTGCTTGGTTGAAGTGGGGTTTCTGGGTCTCTCCAATAACATATGGAGAAATTGGACTTTCTGTCAATGAATTTGATGCTCCACGATGGCAAAAGGTGAGGGCCTTGTAGAAGTGAGAACAAGTATTTGGCTCCTGTAGCTCCTTAAGTTGCAGAAGTGCTTAAGCACTTTTATCTAGAAAAGTATTTTGACATGTTAGCACTCTTGGTTAGCTAAACTGGCTTGGCTATTCAATGTTCTTTTGTTTGTGGTGCTCTGAGTATGTGGGCAAGACATGACTCCATCTGTTTATAAATCTGAGGGCTTCACTTAAAAAAAGTTGTTGACAATCTTTACATCCTATGGTCCCATTCTTGTAATTTCTCTGTGCTACCTTCTTGCCTAAGATCAGTGCATCTCTTGATGTTATCACTTCCAGTTACTTGACTTTGGTACAACACAATTACTGGATTAATGATAATATCCACGAGATAAGTATTTGGGTACTCGTATTCTTTCAGAAAACAAATATCCTCAAAAGTGGGTACGATTTTGTAATCCATAGGAAAAACTAACTTCCTCTGCATTTCTCCATGCATTTTAACTTGTTTTTGCTTACATGACTCATTGATTCAACTCACTTTCTCTTCATTTTTTTATGCAAGTGAACTACTTCTTACAATTAACGTATATTCACAGATATTGTCATCAAACACTACAGTAGGAAGTGCAACCCTTGAAAGCCGAGGACTAAACTTTGATGGCTATTTCTTTTGGGTATCAATTGGTGCCTTATTGGGATTTACTTTACTGTTCAACATCGGTTTCACTTTGGCCTTAAGTTTCTTGAAGCGTAAGTTTGTTATTTCTGCATCTGGACTTCACTTTTGGAGCAATAGTGCCAAGGATGTTCATGAATCACTTTAAAACTTACAGCTCCAGGATCATCACGTTCTATCATTTCGCGTGAGAAGTACTTGCATAGTTGTGAAACTGAAGATTCTCATGACAGCATAAAGAATGAAGAGACAAAGAAAGTTTCTGCTGAACCTATGCAAACAAAAAATGGTCGAGTCTGAAATTCTTCCTTTCCAATTATAGTCACACAATTATTATTTTTGATGTTTCTTTAAAATTATTAAACCAGCTTCTTTATTTCAAACAGGCAGGATGGTGTTACCTTTCACACCGTTGACACTCGTTTTTAACAATCTGCAGTACTACATAGACACCCCCGTGGTAACCTGCAACTCCTCTTTCCTCCTGAAGTTGCAAGACTGAACCTTTCAGATCCAATAAATGATGACATCTCTTCTCACTACATTCTCCCCTTTCGAGTTTCTCAGGAAATGAGAGAACGGGGATTTGCACAGAAAAGACTGCAACTTCTCTCTGATATCATAGGCGCATTCAGACCTGGTATTCTTACTGCGTTGATGGGTGTGAGCGGAGCTGGGAAAACTACTCTTATGGATGTCCTTTGTGGGAGAAAAACTACCGGCTATATTGAAGGAGAAATAAAAGTTGGTGGTTATCCCAAGGTTCAAGAAACATTTGCAAGAATCTCTGGTTACTGTGAGCAAACGGACATACATACTGCACAAATCACAGTGGAAGAATCTGTCATATTTTCAGCATGGCTTCATTTGGATCCTCAGATTGACTCAAAACTAAAACGGTAAGATTACAGTCCTGGCTTCTGATAATTTGCTTTGTTGAGCTACCATCAGAACAATCATGAATTGCCTGTGTAGGAATTTGTTAATGAAGTCTTGGAGACGATTGAGCTTGATGGAATAAAAGATTCTTTAGTGGGCATACCTGGCGTTAGTGGTCTATCCACAGAGCAACGAAAACGACTCACAGTCGCTGTAGAGCTTGTTGCAAATCCTTCCATAATCTTTATGGATGAGCCTACAACTGGACTTGATGCTAGAGCTGCTGCGATTGTCATGCGAGCAGTGAAGAACATAGTTGATACAGGAAGAACAATAGTTTGCACCATCCACCAACCCAGCATTGACATATTTGAGGATTTTGATGAGGTAAAGCGTGTTAATCTATATACGTACACACACACACTATGTCCATCAGTTGGCTTTCTTCCAGCATGCTAGAATGATTAGATTAATAGGTTTCATATATATCAAAAGTGAAGATAACAATATTGAATCACTAGAGCAGAATCTTATTTTAATTTCATTAAATAGTGGTAGCTGTTAAATCACTATGAGCAGAATCATATTTTAATTTCATTTTGATTGAAGAAAATCTTTAAAAAAGCCACATCTTAGCCAGTAATTTCTTGTGCAAAATATTTTAGTACTACTGGTTAGATATTGGAAGGCCTAATCTCTCTCTCTCTCTCTCTCTCTCTCTCTGAGCAGTTGGTTTTACTAAAAACTGGTGGACAGCTGATTTACTCAGGACCCTTGGGACATAACTCAAGCAAAATTATAAAATACTTTGAGGTCAGTTTGATGCCCTAACACAAAGATTTGAGAATTGCTTACATTTCTTGTAATTTGACTACATAATTCTTATCAAAACAGCTGCTAATAATTAATAGCTCCAATAAACAACTTCTGTTGGACAGAGTATTCCAGGGGTGCCAAAGATTAACAGCAACTACAATCCAGCTACATGGATGCTAGAAGTGACTTCTACCTCAGCTGAAGATGAACTTGGGATTGATTTTGCTCTAATATATAGAGAATCGACATTATATGAGTAAGTTCATCCTCTGCTACTATTGAGTCCCCAATAACAGTGTGCATGCTTGATAATTGTCTGAGATGGTCCATGATATCCTGCCATTTTCTATCATAATCAACATACGGCAATGGTTTCTTTAGTCTTTTCCTTCAGGCTGTATAAGCTCCTGGAGTCTAAGATTTTAGACTGAGGGAGCTGATATGGCATATCATGTGTGAGAAGCTTTAGTTGTTAGGTGAAGGCGTTGTTAGTTTGGTCTTTTTTGTCTAGTACTAAGCGTGGAAATATAATTGGGGAGGCAAATGGGGCCTAAAAAGATTCGAACTCAGGAGCTCTAGCTCTGATACTAGGTAAGATTTTATGGAACAACTGCTAACTGTTCTAAAAGCTTTAGCATTTTGATGAAGGCGTGGTTATTATTTGAATATTCTAACACCATATATATGATAATCCACAGCTTTATCTGCTGTATCTTGACCTTGCCTTCCAGTGTTTCTAGTTGTCTTCAGACTTGACCAGTGTTCCTGCTCCGATCTCCTCAGTGAACAGATGTGCAGTTTGATCGATCCATTGACAAAATCCATTTTGATCAAACTTTTGTTGTTTTTTCTTCCAGGACCAACAAAAAACTTGTAAACAAGTGGAGCACTCCACCTCCCGGTAGTAGTGACTTGCACTTCTCCTCCCAATTCTCACAGAACAGGTGGGGACAATTCAAGTCATGTCTCTGGAAGCAGTGCTTGTCCTATTGGAGAAGTCCTCCTTACAACTTGACGCGTATCCTTTACACAATTGCTGTGTCTTTTCTGTTTGGGGTACTGTTCTGGAAGCAAGGGAAGAAATTGTGAGTAACTATCCCTCTCGGTTAATTTGAGACTGAGTCTGCTGGAGTTTTGGAGCACAAGCTTATTGAGATGATCTAAGGTCTCCATCTGGCTAACTGAACTAACACTTCTCTCATCTTTTTAGCATCTAATCTTCAACAAGGAAGAAGTAAAAGCAAAGTGCATACCTTCTAGGGTGGCAATTGTTTGGCTGGGTTTTTCAGTTATAAAAGATTGCATCGATTGGCACAATTAGCTAGCATATATTCAGTCATATAAGATCATTTTTATTTTTATTTTTTATGATCTGTTATGGTTAAGAGACTGGAATATCTCCTGACGCCATATCCTCTTGTTGATAGAAACAACCAGCAGAACTTATTCAACGCAATTGGTTCGATGTATATAGCCGTTATCTTCTTGGGCATAAAAAACTGCTCATCAGTACTACAGTATATTGCTGTCGAACGGACCGTCATGTATCGTGAGAGATTTGCAGGGATGTACTCTTCATGGGCTTTTTCACTAGCACAGGTAAAGAAATCTTGGAAGCTGATTGAGTTGGTTAATGTAGTAGTTAGTTGGGATTCAACCTTCTTAACAGATGCACAAAAATAGTTTGATTGAATATTCCAAATTCTTGACATGTTATAAGACATAAGAACAAGTAAAACGATTTAATCTGATTGTAGTGCTATGCTGATTTCACAGGTTGTTGTTGAGATACCATATATACTAGCTCAAGCAATTATATTTGTGATCATCACCTATCCGATGATTGGTTATTTCGGGTCAGCATACAAGATTTTCTGGTACTCCTATGTCATGTTTTGCTCATTGCTGTCATACAATTACCTCGGAATGCTGCTCGTGTCCCTGACACCAAATTTCACGGTGGCTGCAATTCTACAATCTGCCTTCTATGCAAATTTCAATCTTTTTGCTGGGTTTTTTATCCCAAAACCGGTAAGCTATCTGTGTCATTTACCATAGTTTTATCTAAATTTTTTTAGTTCTTAACTCTTTGCACAAACATTTTGTCCCTTTTCTTTTCTTTGTATATGTGGAGTACCAAATTATGAAGTTAATGAATCTTACAAGATATAGATATCTTATGCATGTATCAGCAACTACTAATTAAAACTATTCCCTACATCTCAAAATTTAGTGCTTGGGGAATTAATAAAGCCCTACTATCACTGTGGCAGAGAATTCCAAAATGGTGGATCTGGTTGTACTATGCGTGTCCAACATCATGGGCACTTAACGGTATGCTAACTTCGCAGTATGGAGATATTGATAAGAACATATCGGCATTTGGAGAAACTAAAACCGTGGTGGCCTTCTTGATGGATTATTTTGGATTTCACCATGATCAATTGTACGTTGTGGCAATTGTCCTTGTCGCCTTTCCTGTTGTTCTAGCAACTCTTTTCGCATACTGTATAGGGCACTTGAACTTCCAGAGAAGGTGACATCATAATTCTCTGTTAGTATCACAGTGTAAAATCTAGTTGTATAATCCTCAAAACTAGCCAAATAAAGTGAATAGGTTTTTGTGACATTCGAGTGGCCGCATTGAAACTGTTAGCATTGTGGATTTAGAGGTGTGCTAGTTCCAGTACGGCCAATTTGTATAAGTTTTGAGGAGGATTCAGTGCTAGACAATATGGACTATAATCTCATGTGAAATCTTTCCAAGTTCCTGGAACTCTCTCTTGTCGTCAATTTGTGACAGATGAATGAGAGTGGGAGCGCATCTCTCAGCTTCAGCCCCTTTTAGGTCTCTAAATGTTACACAATACAAACACTTCTCCAATTATGAGAGCTTAGAGAAACAAAAGTATGGTGCCCTTGAATATCGCTTTGGTGCTAAACACCCACTTGTCTTATAAAAAAAAGTCTGGATCTAAAATGATAATGTACAGACAAAGTGAAACTAACTAATGCAGCTATGTGTCCAAGCATGACAAGAAAATATCTAGTAAAGAAAAGGCGGTGAACTCTGAAGATAAAGCTTAGAGCACAATGATCAGCAGAAACTGGTTGTTTCCGATGCAATTAAGAGAGACATCCAAGTGGAACAGGCCAAAAATGGGATGTGAAACAACATTCTTGGCATTCTCTTGCAACACCACATCCTCAGATATTGGCACACAGGTTATCAGGTTTGAAGCAGTAGAATCTGCGAAGAGATGATAATGAACATAGAAAGAAAAAAAAAGGCCTGTCATTGTCATCTCCAGAAAACAGAAGACCCTTCACCATTAGATGTTTAATCAGAGTAAGCACTGCCTGTCAGGCAATTGTGTCAATCTCTCATTTCTCTCATTCTGCTATACTTGTCAAGCAATTTGAAGTGTTCATGGTCTGTAAATCACATACGTCATGGAGAATTGACTTAAAGCTAATTTTGCTGCAAATGCACTAGCCTCTTAACATTTCCATTTTCTCTCTGTCCTGTTTCTTTTGATGGCTGCTGCACTACACTTCATTATACAGGCACACGTTTTCTAATTACAGTATCACTACCACTTTCATGACGAAACATAGAATCTTTGTGACTCGTTTGTTTCCTCCTCAGCTTTTTTAAGGATGTTGGAAATTGTGAATCCAATGCCTCCAGTTTTTCCTCCTCTGCCTTTAAATCTGCATTCATTGACTCTACTTCTTCCCTTAAATGTTCAGTTTCTTCAAGTAGTTTTGTAACAGAGGGGTACTCTCCATCAGCTCCCATTCGCCTGAGGAGAAGAGATGGCCAGATTCTTTTAGTAATTTTCCAGAATTTTCTGACATATGGAATTAACTTCATAGATAGTTTCACGTGCTTATGCTTTTGACCTTTGTGTTGAAGATGACATCTACTATGTTTGCTACATTGGTTATGATCATTGGTGCATTGAAAAAATTCATTTTCTCAAAACTCACATTACCCTTGAATCCGTCAGCTTCTCTCTTTATTACTCATTCATCCAAACTTCTTGTTTAAAGCTCAACCGAGGTTGTCTGAGAAAGAAAGTAGCTATATGATGGTGGTTTACAGGAGATACAGTACATTTGAAGTGACAAACTGGCATTCACCACAATAGTAAACCCACAAGTCCGGGTTTCTGTTCAGTTCAGAAATTACGCATTAGTATTTGCCGGAATCATCTTCACCGGAGGACTTATCTAGGGTTACCAGATAGATGTGATGCTTACTTTTTATAGTTTGTGGTAAGTGAAAGAAATCATGGTGAAGGTTGAAGTTGCCTCAGGACAATGGTGGAAGTCGACGATAAATGCACTGCATGTAGCTGGCCTTCTACAGACAAGACTTGGTCTTTGGGCACAGAGAGGATGCAAATCAAAATTGACATTCTATACAGCGGAAGCTAGAGGTGAAAGTGATTAAGGGCGCATGATATGTATTCATAAAAGTGATTAATTGTAGTATAAAAATCTCATAATACATACCAATCGCAAATTAATTTCGCGTGCCTGCTGCTCCTGAACTCATCATAGCTTTTAATTCCAGAGTAGGAGAATATAAGAAGAGCAGACTTTTGACATTCTCTCTCCTGAAATTGGGATCATCTGTAGTGTTAAACAAAGAGAGGATTGCCTCGGTTCAACTTGATAATACCCAGATTTTAAGAAAATCATCTCAGTAGTGTTCTGAGGCAATTCGACTTTGATGCCTTTGTATCTGCAGCACCATGATATACGCAGGAATGTGCCTTGAAACTGTAGCATTGTACACCATATATGTATTGTACTATTGTAGAAGACGCGTGTCTTGAAAACATATTGAAGTGGTTAATGACATGAAAGGCAAAAGAGTCGATTTTGGATTAGCCAAACGACATCTGTCGCCTTGTAATGCCTTCTGATACATTAATGTGGGATGCCAAGAGAAATGTCAATGAGGCCCATTTTAGAATCCCAACGTGTTAATTCGCGGTTGACGATCCAGCCCCGCCATGTTGATAGATGAAACATTAATAAGTTAGTAGTGGTGGCAGGAAATTACAAGGCACTATAAATTCCAACTTCTAGCGCTGAACTCTCTTTATTTTGGTTTGAAATTAGCGCACTAAAAATATCAAAACTTATCAAAAGTGTGATTAAATTTTAAAACTTTAAAAAAGTGTAATTAAGTACTAAAACTTGTCAGAAAGTACAATTGAGTTCTAAAACTTTCAAAAATTATAATTGAGTCCTAAAACTTATCATTAAAATATAATTGAATCCTAAAATTTTCAAAATGTGTAATCAACGAAATAACTTGACTAGACCAATTCGACAAAATTTAAGACTTGATTGTATTTTTTAAATATTTTATGATTCAATTATACTTTTGTTTCACTGGTTATTGAATAGCCATTTTCAGGTCCTTAAAAGGTGGTCGTGGAAGACCAAGGTCTCGAAGTCTGAGGAGGAGGAGTATGGGGGATCGGTGGATATGTCCTATAAGTATGTCGTAGGACAACCTCTTGTGAGAGTCGACCTTTTTGTAGGCTTTCGACTAAACTCGTTTTGTGCCCGAATCTCGTTGTTTGTAAAAGTGTGCTTTTATGAATTGATATCCTGCTTTTCTATCTCGAGATGATTATTGTTAGGGGATTTATTTTCGCTTCCGCATGTGCTTAAAAATCAATGGGTTAGCGACTCGTCCTGAGAAGTCGCAAAATTTTATCGACCAGAGAGGGATGGGCACGCACTCGGGGTTCGAGGCATGACATCCCCATTAAGTGGTATCAGAGTGAGGTTTGAGTTTGGAGTGATAAGGTGCAATATGTTCTTGGGATAGTTAGTAGAAATGGCCTCTATTTTCATGCTAATGCATGTGAGTGATGGTTGTTTGGTAAATTATTTGTGGTGATCACTCTAATTCTGTATGAAATTGGGAACCGGTTTTGTAGAGAGTCTATAGTATGAGTGATCAGGAGTCGAGAACTCATAGGCAGAGGACCTTATCCTCAGTGACTCGGGCTAGAACGCCGATAAGGATCGGTGCCCGAGGTTGTTGTGGCAGAGCGTTAGCTCAGGCCAGCGCAAGTGTAAGAGTACCACCGTAGGTCAATACTGAGAGTGTAGTAGCACCGAGCGATCTTAAGTTCAATGGGATCGTTCAGGCGCTAGTGTTCCTTGGATCTTGTCAAGCCAGTAAGCTCAGGACCGAGCCGCCGATGTTGCTGCAGTTACTGCCGCTTCCAATGCCATAACGTTGTTGTTGCCACACCTACCGAGGTCCAACCTAAAATTGTGATCGAGGAGCAAGCTACCACATATGAGTCAAGGTCCAGTGTGGAGATATGATCTAGGAGCGAGCCATTGCATCCGAGTCGAGGTACAGATCCAGTAGAGATGGAAACCAGTTTGGGAATGAGCCTATGATTGAAGAAGAGTATTCTATACCATCCATCAGGAAATGTGGGATAGACAAGCCAACATCGAATTAGGATGTCCTGTGTCATGGAAGACGACATGAATCGGTCCCGTGCCATTTTAGGACGGATGATTGTTCTAGTTGTGACTAATAGGGTCGCCTGGTCAGAAACTGTTCTAGAAGGTCGATAGAACTATGGCAACGGTTGCCATCACCGCTAATGGAATAGAATAGAGAGAATGTGCCGCCGAACGCACAGTGGGGTGTTTGGAACAAGCCCCAGGTGCAAGTAAGGGTGCACATTGTTACTGATGGGAGACAGAGGATTCACCAGGCAGGTACCGAGTTGTGGAAAAAAGTGTGGATCAATCATGTGTCCCGGGTAAGACTAGAGTGTGCTATAGATGTGACCAGCACGGTCATTAGGTGAGGGATTGTCTGAGTAGGTCCAAGGGAATGCAAGCATCACTACCGTGGGCAGGACACCACTAGGATGGTGAAAGGGACATAAATGGAATCAACCATGCACCGATCAAAGGAAGAATGTTCGTGGGATGATTTTATTAGAGTAACGCAACAGAGTTTTGGGGATTAAGTTTGTGAAATTTCAATTTGTTGTGTTAAGGTTGTAGGAGAAGAACCACTTACTAGAGTTGTGCTCGACTAGTTGCGGAGGCATAACTTTGACGTCATTTACGAATAGAGTGGACTCATGGAACATCTTGTGGTAATGAATTGTAGTCATGAGGTAACCCGGCTCAATCTGTTAGCATGTGGAAATGTCGAGTTTATTAGGAGTCGAGAAGGACCATCGATTTCATCAATCTCGTCGCTTAAAGGCAACTTGTATGTTAGATGGGGGTTGCCAAGGTTACTTGAAGATTGTCATAGATAAGACAGATCGAAGAACTGAAGATTAAGGACATCTCAGTGGTCCAAGAAATTCTAAATGTGTTTCCGTAGGAATCGTCAGGTCTGCCACCAGAAAGAGAGATTGAGTTAGCCCTCGGGACCGAGCCGGTCTCTAAGGCTCCTTACCGAATGGCTTTGTTAGAGTTGAAAAAACTGAAGGTGCAGATGCAAGAATTGTTGGATAAGAGATTCATACATCCCAGTGCATCACCTTGGGGAGCACCAGTTATGTCCGTGAAGAAGAAAGATGGTTTGTTGCGCCTGTGCATCGATTATCGACAACTCAATCTGGTGACGATCAAGGACAAGTGTTCATGGCTGAAGATCAACAAGTTGTGTGACTAGTTGCAAGGAGTGTCAATATTTTCAAAAATCGACTTAAGGACAAGGTATCATTAGCTGAGGATCAAAAATGAAGATATAACAAAGTTAGCATTTCGTACTCGATACGGCCATTATGAGTTCACTATAATGCCGTTTGGTCTGACGAACGCTCTAGCTGCTTTTATGGATCTGATGAACCGTGTATTCAAAGAATACTTGGATCAATTCGTGATCGTGTTCATCAATGATATCCCAGTGTATTCAAGAAGTCTTGAGGAGCATGAGAGTCATTTGAGATTGGTACTACAGACTCCGAGGACTCATGAGCGGTACACCAAGTTTAGCAAGTGTGAGTTTTGGCTGACTTGTGTTGCTTTCTTAGGTCACGCAATTTCAGGCGAAGAAATCTCCGTGGACCCCACCAACATCGAAGCAATTATTAGTTGGCCGAGACCGACGTCAGTGTCAAAGATCATAAGCTTTTTAGGTTTAGCCGAATACTATAGAAAGTTCGTGGAGGGATTTTCAGCAATAGCTCTGCCTTTGACTCGATTGCTGAAGAATAAAGAAGAGTTTGTGTGGACAGACAAGTACAAACGTAGTTCCAAGAGCTTAAGCAGAAGCTGACTATTGCACCTATGTTGACCATTCCATCTACTCCTGGAGGATACGAGGTCGTTGATGCGCTGAGTTAGGAGTCTTCAATTGCGCATATGCTAGTTAAAGAATGGACCTTACTTAAGAAAGTTTGAGATTCGGTTTTCAAATTTGAGATAGGCTACCTTCTAAATCTTATAGCCACCCTCAGAATTGAGCCGAATGCTCCTATTTGAATTAAGGCACTTCAGTTGACAAACCCAGACATTCAGAAAATCCTACAAGAGGATATCAATAAGAGAAAGGTTGATTTTTATATTTCTGAAGATGAAACGTTAAAGTTCCAAGGATGATTGTGTGTACCTGACGATGTAGCACTCACAAGGAGAGTTTGTCAAAAGCTCATCATAGCAGTTACAACTTTCATCATAACAATACGAAGGTGTATCAGAATCTGAGTCAAGACTATGGGTGGTCCAGTATGAGGATGGACACCACCAATCATGTCGCTAAATATCGACGTGTCTGCGAGTGAAGGCACATCTTTGTCAGCTGAGAGGACTTTTGCAACCTAGATTCCCGAGTGGGAAAAGGGAACATGTCACGATGGACCTTGTGATGAGCTTGTCAAGGAACCAGAGGGATAATGATTCTAATTGGAATATTGGTCAACAGATGGATGAAGCCGACTCACTTCAGTGCAATACGAAAAGATCTTGATTTGAGTAGGCATACAAAAGAGTATGTGTGTCAGATAGTTCGTCTGCATGAAGTACCAGTGACGAATTTATATCAGATCAAGACCCAAGGATTCCCAGTTTCAGTAGAACAGTTTGATGGTTCCTTTTAAAGCAGGACAGAGCAGAGTGTATAGAACTTCAGTTTATTGAGATGAGGTTAGAGAAAGAGAGATCGCAGGCCAGAGTTAGTCCAGCAGTTAGTGGACGCAATTGCTTATATCAGTGACAGATTAAGGACCGCTCAGAGTCGTCAGAATGGTTACTCAGATAAGCGTCAAGGGCCGGAATTCTAAGTTGGTGATTGCATCTTTCTGAAGGTGTCACCAATGAGGAATACCTTGCACTTCAGCAATGAGGGAAAACTAAACCGTGGTACGGAGGTCCATTTGAGATTTTTGAAAGAATTGGGATCCTCGTATATCGTCTTGCATTACCGTCAAGGTCATTGCAAATACATGACGTCTTTCTTGTGTCGAGGTTGAGGACGTATGAGCCTGACTCAACTCACATGCTAAATCTTGAAGAATTAGACGTGAACAACAAAGTGTCATACGTGGAAAGCCTAGTCCAAATTGTGGATCAGTAAGAACAAATTCTATGTACCAAGAAGGTCACATTAGTCAAAGTGGTCTGACAACACCACAGGACTGAAGAAGCGACCGGGGAAAGTAAGTCTCGATGAGACGACGACACCCCCACCTTTTCGTGTAAGGATTGGTAAGGTTTAAATTTCGAGGACGAAATTTTTCATAAGAGGGGAAGAGTTGTGACATCCTGATTTTCGAGTTTGATTTCGATAAGATGAATAGGGCTTTTCATCGACGCGCTTATGGCCTTATTCTTTGAGAGGGTCCCTCACGAGATAACTAGCCTATCGGGTGAAACCATTAAGCGATTTTAATGCAATAGACTTGAGAATTCGACTAAGAATCGACTGCTCGACCGTGTTGATCTGCAAGGGTCATTACAGCACTATTAGAAATCGATCAAAGACCGGAGATAGATCGATTCGATTGAGATATGTAATCAGAGTGTGGGTGATTCCACCTGATTGCAAAATACTCGTCGATCGGCACTAAACCGATTTTTCTATCGTTTTGGTACCCGGTACCCGAAATTGATACCTCGAGATTTTTACAACAATCGAGAGTCGCCAATGTATCGAAAATATATAATGTGACTCGAGATGAATCGATCACTAGTCAATTACACCAAAAATTCCTAAAAGTTACCCAGTAGACTAGGTAACGCTAAAAGCATACCGGATTGAAAGTAACCGTGAACTTGAACCCAATTTCAGAAATCGAAAGTTCGGTCATGTCACGACCTATTTTAGGAACGTCAACTCATCCTTTGAAGAATTTTCAAAGATTCCGAGATTTTTACGGAAAATTGATTCGGATGCCGCAGAAAATTAACGGAAATTTATATGGGCCGAATTTAATGGAGTTTTGACTTTTAAGCCGAGCTACCGGGTGATGGGAATTTATGGACATGTGTTGGATTTTTCTTTGATAAAATTGGACTTCGAATTTGAGAATTTGAGGATGAAATTGAAGCCAAAGTTGAGTAAATTCGGATCAAGAGAGGAGGGCTGCATTTTGGCACCAAAATTGGATAAATTGTGGATTTTTATTACAAGAAAGTATTAGGGGGAGATATTGGGATATTTATGCATAAAGATATAGGGGACAAGCATTAAATGGAATGGATAAAATGCTTGACTTTTGGTTCCAGCCGTGGCTTCCTCCGCACGTCCAACCACCGCCCCTTCTTCCTTCGGCCTTCTCCTCTCTCGCTCGATCTCCCCCTCTGCTCTACTTTTCATTTCATCTCTTTCATTTCTCTTCAACCAAAGCTCATCCTCCACCCATCGAACTCTCCTCTCACGCCAACACCATCATCCCACTCTCCACCGAAACCCTTCCCCCACTCACATACGCCACTCATTCCACCGAATCTGTTCCACTCAGCCCACGATTGAAGTCTTTCCCTACAGCAACTCTGGCCATCGAGGGCTCGTGAATACCGCTCCATCGTTGACCGTAAGTTGTCCACTCGTCAAGCAGCAACCGATCGAAGCAGCTCACGGCAGAAGCTGCTTCACCAAGTTTTCTCCCTGGCCATTCGTCCGTGTCCCTCGCACGAAGCCAGCATCTTCGTGGATTGGCCCAGCAACTTCTTCTTTGCTCGGCCCAGCAATTGGGCCCGTCCCCAGCCCATCCTCGCTCAGCCCAGCTCGTTCGTGGATCAGCCGCAACAAAGCCCGCAGCCCATCCAACCTGTTCTCAGCCTAGTTGAAGTCTTCAAATCCAGCAAGTGTCTTCAGCCCATTGGATTTTGGCCCAATCCAGCGAAGCCCAACAAGATCAGAAGCCCGCAATCTTGAGGCTCAAGCCCGCAAAATCAGCCCGCTTCAGGCCCGGTCCTATTCAAAAGCAAATCTCATATTGGACTGAGATTTGTTGGGCCCGTTTTAGGCCCAGTCCGAGTGTCCATCGACATCGCCGAAAATTTGGATTTCGACCACCGTCGTGTCGTCGTCACGGTGAACCGATTTCCGCAATTAACCGGTGAGTTTATTTACTAAACTCTTCTTAGTAGGCTAATGACGTCTAAGGGTTTTTAGATTTATTTAATTAGGAATTAGGTGGTTAGTTAGATTAATTTAGTAATTTAATTATGCAATTATGCATGTTAGGTGGTTAGATTAGATTAAGTGAGGCCTAGATAAATTGTGTTATTTATCTAGAAGGGTTCGGGAATTTTTTGGGTTCGTATTGGTATTTAATTTAGTGATTTTGGCCTAGGTTGGCATTTTAGTATTTGAATTGATTTATTTAATTAATTTTAGAAATTATTTAATTATTAATTATTTTTCGGAAATTAGTCCTGGATAGCCGGTGACCGGAATTTCGTGCTGATTGCAATAGTGTGGTTAATTTCTACAATCGAGTGTTAGTTTGTGCAAATTGAGTGCCGATTGGAATTTTGAATATTTAATTCCAAAAATTGTGAATTTCATTATTTATTCAGAAAATCCCGGGTGTCGGGTTTTAAATACCAAAAATGGTTTTATATATTATATATACCAATGGGATTTTGAAAAGAAGGTTATGAATTTTCTAGGTCCAATCTGACCATGTACCCACGCACGACTATTTTCACCAAATGTTTTTAATACGAAGGAAATAGGCCAGGATCACTATTTTAATGAAGGCATTTGAGTGCAATAAACAATGTCCTGGGCCGAGATTGAGTGGTCATGTGTTGGTTAAGAGAACCCGTCTCGAGCAATTATACCGGATGTTACCAAATCCCTTTTCGGGTTACCCATGCATTAAGGTAGCGGGTCACAGTAAATTCTGGACCTACGCCCCTTCGGGGAAATCGTCTAATTGAGAGACATCGCCGTGCTCAAAGGAGGTGAGACGACGCCTAGCAATGCCAGAAGACCACCAATTTTGGAGTTGGCCGTACCCTTGAAGGGTGTAATTATCAATTGGAACGCATGATTGGTTGAGTTTGATGCGCCTGATTATGAGACAAAACTGTGTGGCATGGTATGGGACATGCTATAACGGTTTGGCCTTATAATCGGGACCCCCGTGATTAATTGGGTTTGAGACCCCAGTGATTGACTGAGTTGAGTGAAACGTTTCAATTGTTGTATGCATTTATGATATGCATTGTGATATGAACTGTGCTGACTTGCAGGAAGGAACTGAGGCGAGGTAAGTTCCCTGTTCTAATTGTGTGGTTGTGTGACTAGAGTGCCCTAAAGCGTATTTCCCTCCTAATCGGGGTTTAGTAGGTGGAACGCATTGAATAACCATTTTCTGTTAGAAGGTGGTATGGAGGATCGGTGGATATCTCCTATAAGTATGTCGTAGGACAATCTCTTATGAGAGTCGACCTTTTTGTAGACTTTCGACTAAACTCGTTTTGTGCCTGAATCTCGTTGTTTGTAAAAGTGTGCTTTTATGAATTGATATCCTGCTTTTCTATCTCGAGATGATTATTGTCAGGGGATTTATTTTCATTTCCGCATGTGCTTAAAAATCAATGGGTCGGCGACTCGTCCTGGGAAGTCGCAAAATTTTATCGACCAGAGAGGGATGGGCACGCGCTCGAGATTCGGGGCGTGACACCAATCGTCCTCTTCGTAGCCAAATCCTGAAAAACACAAGAATCAGGATAAAATGTTATTGAACATTGAAAGTTTTTTGTTAATTTACTAATAGACATGAGGTTAAATGAAAATTGTGGGAGATAAAACTGCCACGGTAATGACAAGTTCATAGAGATGTGGGATTGTCCATAGAGATGTTGTTGGCCTTGACCTCTCCTTGTTCCTATGCCTCAGCCTCCACCTCGGCCACCACGCCCACCATATCCTCTACAATTTCCTCCATCACTCCTATTACCACTACCAATTCAAGTTTGAGACACAAGAGTTGAACTACTTATTATAGATGTAGTATCCTGAGAAGTCTCACAAGACACTCGAATAATTCAAGCAAACGTATTTGTGAGTGATGCAATATTCTATCCTCCAAAAATCTGAGACCTAACAGTTTCATATTCAGAACCAAGGCCTCCTAAGAATCCCATTGCAGCCAATTGTTCTCTTTGACGTTGCATTTGTTGAACATCAGCTGAAATAGGAAGAACATCATTCAACTCCTCATACATTCTCTTAAAGTCTGCAAAGTATTGCGTAATAGAATGCCCATTCCTTTCAAATTGATAAAACTCTTGAGATAGCTCATAAATCCGTTACAAGTTATTTTGGCCAAAATATAACACATTCAAATACTCCCATAGTTCTTTGACCATATCAATTTGAGTTACCAGATCAACTACATTACTCTCCATAGAATTTAGCATTTGACCAAGAATACATGCATCGACAATATTCCAAGTTACATCATCCCTAGGCTTAGACTCAGTTAAGTGTCTATGTTGATTTCTGCTTGTCAAAGTAAGCTTCACGATTTTCTTCCATTGATGAAAGTTAACACTACCCTCAAGCTTCTTATCAGTAATTCGATTAGTCGAAGAGGAAATCACCTTAGTCATCACAACACTATTCTTCTCAGGATCAACTTCAACTATACTCTTTGAGGAATAGCCCATTTTCCAAATAATAAGAAAATTCCGACCCTCGTTTCCTTCAAACAACTCAATCTCAATAACTCAATAATCCAATATTACCACACAAAATCTCCACAACTCACATAAAGTAATAGAGACTGCTACCAATTCAAAGACCCTCAGATTAACAAATTTATAATCAAAAAATGGTCAGTCAACTTCCCAGCCATCAAAGACGAAGCAACACAGACCATAGAAACTCCAGAAGATCAATGTAAAGGGACAAAAAAGAATTTCTCTTTTCAGTCACAAAGGAAAATATTTGTACCCCCAAAATAGCTTATCCCAAAACCCAATTCACTCAAAAGAAGATCACATCTTCTCCCACGAAAATACCTTAGAATCCAACCTTGGTGCAGCGCCAGTGCTTTGCGTTATACCTGATGGCATTGTCAGTCCTCATGCGAATTCAGTGGGTCAACCACCAAAACCAGCGACCCAGCAAGCCTATGAGCCACTTGATGGAGCCGCGCAACCAAAATTAGCGACTTAGCACGCCGCGTGAGTCACATGATGGAGCTGCGCTAGCTGCCCGAGCCGGGCGAGCCACACAAAAGAGCTGCGCTCAAGGAAAGTTCGAGAAAGGAGTCGCGTGAGAAAGTGGTCACGCGAGGAAGCAATAGAAAGAGAGAGACGCTCAATAGTGACAAGCCGCGCTAGCAGTGGCGATGGCCGACTGTTCCGGCAAGTTGACGGCAGCGAGTGACTGCTACGTCGATTAGGGTTAAGCCCTCGGCTCTAATACCATGTGAAGAAAAAACTGATTTAGTATTATTCAATTAAGTTTAATATATATACATCAAAATAAACCCTAAAAGTCCTAAAGACCAATTTACCTTTGTACCCCTAACATCCTTCAAAGTGGTTTTGGATCTGTCACTTGGAATCTATGTTAAATGATGGTCTTCTTGGTTTTTCTGGTTGCTAAGATATCATGATGGAGGTTAGCAGAAGGGAGAAGGAAGCAGGAACTATTCCAGATCCTGATACAAATACTTACATGAAGGTACCTTAGTGACAATCTCCAACTTTTTTCTCTCTACCATTATAAGGTACAATTTGAGTCTTCTGTTTTGTTACTGGAAAAAAGCCAATTTGAATCTCAGCATTGAATTATTCCTAGAAGGTGAAGAGTTGTAAATCATAGTTTGGTTGTTTTTCTGGAAGACAAGTTTGGGACTTTTGTGCTGTATCATATAAAAGAGGATATAAACTGATTTTTCTGCATTAAAATGTAATTTTAACAGTTAAGTGGTGGGTAACAGTGAGTTTCTGCGCTCTTCTATTCCTTCTCTGCCACAGAAACAATCTTTGAAAACTGGGATGGCTGGGATGTAACATTTGCATTATATTGTTTCTTAGCCAGTTAGTAGTCACAGATTCCACTGAAACATAAATAACAACTCAAAAGCTTAAGCTGTTAGGTGGAGGAGACTACATAAATAAAAAGAGTATTTAGGTCTATGCATATTCATGTGGAATTTGACCACGCACATTTACGAAAGAAATAGCACTGGCTTTGATATTATGTTGAGAGAAAAAAAAAATTGAACTGAATGCTTGATTAGGTTAATGTGACTCCAAGCCATCTATTTATAATGAAGCCAAGAGGCCAAAACTACAATATCACCATTATTGTTTCCATACATAAAATAATAAAGGAAATGGACAAATATGCTCCCATTGGCCAAATACTCTCCACTCGTTAAGACCATGGCATTGGCTTAAGGGACGGAATAGTGTGCGTAGCTTAGGCGAAAAACACAGTTTTGAGTCCCCACACAACTTGCTCAAACGAACCGTGTTGGGGCCACCAACCCAGTCTTGGGCTTGTGTCTCACTTGATCTATTGGATTGATGGGGGTATTTGATGTGTCCAACCAATCCAATGTGAGCTCGTTATGATTAAAGGAAATATTGGCCACTTCTAGAACTTTTGTCGACAATAATCATGTCTCGTTTACCAGGCAATTGCTCTCAAAGGACTTAAAAGAACTCTTCAGACGGACTACATTTTAAAAGTAAGCTCTTTTGACTGAGTCGACAGTTAATTAATTTGCTGTAAATCAAATATTTAAGCAGAAACTTCCGTCTTTATTTCTTCAACTTCTTTGCAGATCCTAGGGCTGGATATCTGTGCAGACACGTTGGTTGGAAATCCCATGAGAAGAGGAATCTCAGGTGGTCAAAAGAAAAGGTTGACTACAGGTAGTAGAAACACAGAATGCAGCAAATCTCATTGAGAATAAAATTCTATATGATTGAAGTGAAACAATGTTTTACTATCATTTCCAAGCTTGGCTACTTAAATTTCCAAAACCTTATCTGAGAAGTCAACTTTCTGGTAAAAATTGTACAGCGGAGATGATTGTTGGCCCAAATAAAGCTCTATTCATGGACGAGATAACGAACGGCTTGGACAGTTCAACGGCCTTTCAGATTGTTTATTGTCTTCAGCAACTAGCACATTCTGATGGCTGAAAGGAAAATCACATTTGATAGGTCCAAAATCCACAAAAAAACACTCAGCAGATGCTCTTTCTTTTAATGTATACTCTCTGTCCAGATTGGAACTTCTGAGAGCATGCATGGCGAGGGAACTTCTTCTCATGAGGAGAAATTCGAGGTCAGTTTGATGCCCTAACACAAAGATTTGAGAATTGCTTCCATTTCTTGTAATTTGACTACATAATTCTTATCAAAACAACTGCTAATAATTAATAGCTCCAATAAACAACTTCTGTTGGACAGAGTATTCCAGGGGTGCCAAAGTTTAAGAGCAACTTCAATCCAGCTACATGGATGCTAGAAGTGACTTCTACCTCAGCTGAAGCTGAACTTGGAATTGATTTTGCTCTAATATACAGAGAATCGACATTATATGAGTAAGTTCATCCTCTACTACTATTGAGTGCCCAATAACAGTGTGCATGCTTGATAATTGTCTGAGATGGTCCATGATATCCTGCCATTTTCTATCATAGTCAACATACAGCAATGGTTTCTTTGGTCATTTCCTTCAGGCTGTATAAGCTCCTGGAGTCTTAAGATTTTAGAATAAGGGAGCCGATATGCCATATCATGTGTGAGAAGCTTAAGTCGTTAGGTGAAGACATGGTTAGTCTAGTCTTTTTTGTCTAGTACTAAGCGTGGATATTTAAATGGGGAGGCAAATGGGGCCTGGAAAGATTCAAACTCAGTAGCTCCAGCTGTGACTCTAGGTAAGATTTTGTAGAACAACTGCTAACTGTTCTAAAAGCTTTAGCTGTGAAGGCGTGGTTATTATTTGAATATTCTAACACCATATATATGATAACCCACAGCTTTGTCTGCTGTATCTTGACCTTGCCTTCCAGTGTCTATAGTTGTCTTCAGACTTAACCGGTGTTCCTGCTCCGATCTCCTCTGTTAACAGATGTGAAGTTTGATCGATCCATTGACAAAATCCATTTTGATCAACCTTTTGTTGTTTTTGCTTCCAGGACCAACAAAGAACTTGTAAACAAGTGGAGCACTCCACCTCCTGGTAGTAGTGACTTGCACTTCGCCTCCCAATTCTCGCAGAACAGGTGCGGACAATTCAAGTCATGTCTCTGGAAGCAGTGCTTGTCCTATTGGAGAAGTCCTCCTTACAACTTGATGCGTATCCTTTACACAATTGCCGCGTCTTTTCTGTTTGGGGTACTGTTCTGGAAGCAAGGGAAGAAATTGTGAGTAACTATCCCTCTCGGTTAATTTGAGACTTGAGTCTGCTGGAGTTTTGGAGCACAAGCTTATTGAGATGATCTAAGGTCTCCATCTGGCTAACTGAACTAACACTTCTCTCATCTTTTTAGCATCTAATCTTCAACAAGGAAGAAGTAAAAGCAAAGTGCATACCTTCTAGGGTGGCAATTGTTTGGCTGGGTTTTTCAGTTATAAAAAGTTGCATCGATTGGCACAATTAACTAGCATATATTCAGTCCTATAAGATCATTTATTTTTTTATTTTTTTATTTTTTTATTTTATGATCTGGTATGGTTAAGAGGCTGGAATATCTCCTGATGCCATATCCTCTTGTTGATAGAAACAACCAGCAGAACTTATTCAATGCAATTGGTTCGATGTATGTAGCCGTTATCATCTTGGGCATAAACAATTGCTCATCAGTACTACAGTATATTGTTATGGAACGGACCGTCATGTATCGTGAGAGATTTGCAGGGATGTACTCTTCATGAGCTTTTTCACTAGCACAGGTATAGAAATCTTGGAAGTTGATTGAGTTAGTTAGGATTCAACCTTCTTAACAGATGCACAAATATAGTTCAATTGAATATTCCAAATTCTCAACATGTTATAAGACATAAAAAAAGTAGTAAAACAATTTAATCGGATTGTAGTGCTATGCTGATTTCACAGGTTGTTGTTGAGATACCATATGTACTAGCTCAAGCAATTATATTTGTGATCATCACCTATCCAATGATTGGTTATTTCGGGTCAGCATACAAGATTTTCTGGTACTTCTATGTCATGTTCTGCTCATTGCTGTCATACAATTACCTCGGAATGCTGCTAGTGTCCCTGACACCAAATTTCACGGTGGCTGCAATTCTACAATCTGCCTTCTATGCAAATTTCAATCTTTTTGCTGGGTTTTTTATCCCAAAACCGGTAAGCCATCTGTGTCATCGACCATAGTTTTTCTAATTTTTTTTTTTTGTTCTTTGCTCTTTGCACAAACATTTTGTCCCTTTTCTTTTCTTTGTATATGTGGAGTACCAAATTATGAAGTTCATGAATCTTACAAGATATAGATATCTTATGCATGTATCAGCAACTACTAATTAAAACTATTCCTTACATCTCAAAATTTAGTGCTTGGGGAATTAATAATGCTCTACTATCACTGTGGCAGAGAATTCCAAAATGGTGGATCTGGTTGTACTATGCGTGTCCAACATCATGGGCACTTAACGGTATGCTAACTTCGCAGTATGGAGATATTGATAAGAACATATTGGCATTTGGAGAAACTAAAACCGTGGTGGCCTTCTTGAAGGATTATTTCGGATTTCACCATGATCAATTGTATGTTGTGGCGATTGTCCTTGTTGCCTTTCCTGTTGTTCTAGCAACTCTTTTCGCGTACTGTATAGGGCACTTGAACTTCCAGAGAAGGTGACATCATAATTCTCTGTTAGTATCACAGTGTAAAATTTAGTTGTATAATCCTCAAAACTAGCTGAATAAAGTGAATAGGTTTTTGTGACATTTAGCATTGTGGATTTAGAAGTGTGCTAGTTCCAGTATGGCCAATTTGTATAAAGTTTTGAGGAGGATTTAGTGCTAGACAATATGGACTATTATCTCATGTGAAATCTCTCCAAGTTCCTGGAACTCTCTCTTGTCGTCAATTTGTGGCGATGAAGGAGAGTGGGAGCGTATCTCTTGGCTTCAGCCCCTTTTGGGTCTCCAACTGTTACACAATGCAACCACTTCTCCAATTCTGAGAGCTTAGAGAAACAAAAGTATGGCGCCTTTGAATAGCAGTTTGATGCTAAACACCCACATGTCTGTGAGAAAAAAAAGTCCGGATCTATAATGATAATGTACAGACAAAGTGAAACTAACTAAAGCAGCTATGTGTCCAAGCATGACAAGAAAATGTCAAGTAAAGAAAAGGCGGTGAGCTCTGAAGATAAAGCTTAGAGCACAATGATAAGCAGAAACTGGTTGTTTCCGATGCAATTAACACAGACATCCAAGTCGAACAGGCCAAAAATGGGATGTGAAACAACATTCTTGGCACTCTTGCAACACCACATCCTCAGATATTGGCACACAGGTTATCAGGTTGGAAGCAGTAGAATCTGCAAAGGGACAATAATGAACATAGAAAGAAAAATAAAAAAAAAAGGCGCGTCATTGTCATCTCCAGAAAACAGAAGACCCTTCACCATTAGATGTTTAATCAGAGTAAGCACTGCCTGTCAGGCAATTGTGTCAGTCTCTCATTGCTCTCATTCTGCTATACTTGTCGAGCAATTTGAAGTGTTCATGGTCTGTAAATCACATACGTCATGGAGAATTGACTTAAAGCTAATTTTGCTGCAAATGCACTAGCCTCTTAACATTTCCATTTTCTCTCTGTTCTGTTTCTTTTGGTGGCTGCTGCACTACACTTCATTATACAGGCACATGTTTTCTAATGACAGTATCACTACCAATTTCATGAGGAAACATAGAATCTTTGTGACTCGTTTGTTTCCTCCTCAGCTTTTTTACGGATGTTGGAAATTGTCTCTTCGATGCCTCCAGTTTTTCCTCCTCTGCCTTTAAATCTGCATTCATTGACTCTACTTCTTCCCTTAAATGTTCAGTTTCTTCAAGTAGTTTTGTAACAGAGGGGTCCTCTTCATCAGCTCCAATTCGCCTGAGGAGAAGAGATGGCCAGATTCTTTTAGTAATTTTCCAGAATTTTTAGACATACGGAAATAACTTCATAGATAGTTTCACGTGCTTACACTTTTGACCTTGTGTGACATCCAGATTTTCGGGTTCTGATTTCGATTAGATAAATTGGGCATTTTATCGACGTGACTATAGTGTTTTTCTCTGAGTTGGCCACTCACGAGATAACTAAACTAGCTGGATAAATTATTAAGGACTTTAAGGCAAATAGACTTGAGAATTCGACCAGGAATCGACTTCTCGACCGTGCTCATCTTTACAGATCATTGCAGTACAATATAAAATCGATTTGAAATCAGAGATAGGCTGATTTGACAAACCGAGTGTTCAAAGAATATCTAGATCAATGATGATCGTGTGGGGTAGTGACATTCTAGGGTATTCATTAAGTGCTGAGGATCACGAGAGTCCCTAAGAATGGTCATGTGATTCAGGTAAAGGAATCTCCATGGACCCAACCAAGATCGAATTAGTTGTTAATGGACCGAAACCGACAACAATGTCAGAGATCAGAAACCGTGGGGATTGGACAGATTACTACAGAAAGTTCATGAAGGAATGTTCAACATCAGTATCATCGCAGACTTGACTCTTAAGAAAGAAGAGAAATTCATAGGCATAAACAAATGCAAAGATAATTGCCAGAGCTTAAGTAAGAACTGGCTACCGCACTTGTGTTAATTTTTTCATTTGGCTCTGAAAAGCACGAAATCTTTAGTGATGTGTCTTGCAGAGGACTGGGTACGTATTGGTACAACATGAGAAGATTGTTGCATACACATCCCGCCAGTTGAGACCCAGTAAGTTGAATATGAAACGGTGTTGTGAATCAGAATTTTGGTAGGACTATAATGGTGTTATCTAGTATCACCTTTAAGGAATGAAAGAAGCCACTGATGCTTTGAGTCGAGAGTCTACAATTGTGCCTAGACTGACTAAAGTATAGACTTTACTTGAAAATGGTTTGAAATTTGGTTTTCAAATTTGAGGTAGGCTACCTTTTGAATTTTATAGCCGCCCTCAAAATTGAACCAGATGTTCAAGTTAGAATCGGCGCCTAATTGACAGACAAAGATGTTTAGAATATCTTATAAGAGGATACTGGTAAGAAAGAATCTAACCTTAAGATTTCTAAGGATGGAACGTTCGGGTTCCATGAGTGATTCAGTGCACTTGACAGTGTAGCACGCGGGGAAAAGATCTTGTCAGAAATTCATTGTAGTATTGCAGTATTTGGTTAGACAATCCAAAGTAGGTCAAAATCAGCGTCAGCTAGATTAGTAGGCTGATATGAAGATAGATACCGCCAGACAGGTTGCAAGTGTCAGAGGTGTCAGTAAGTGGAAGTTCAATAATGCAACCTGGGAGAACTTTTACCATCACTCGAGAGTCCCAAGTGGGAATGAAAATATATCACAATGGAACATTATGACAAGCTTACTAAGGAGTCGGGGGAGTACTGATACCATTTGAGGATAGTGGTCGATCGATAGATGGAGTCGGTCCACTTTGGTATGATACGAATAGATCTTGTTTTGAATGGGTATACCGAAGTGTGTGTGCATCAGATAATTCACCGGCATGGGGTGTCGAGGATGAATTATAATTCGAATCTAGATCAGAGGTTACAAGTTTGGCAGAGTTTTCAGAGGGTTCTTTCTTAAGTAGTGCATAGCAGAGGGTATAGAATTTCAGTGGTGAAAAGAAAGTGAAGGAAAGAAAGATCACAGGCCAAAGTTAACTCAGTAATCAATGATTGTAGTTGTTAGATTAGTGTCAGAGTAAAGACCGCATAGAACCGTTAGAAAATTTGAATCATTGAACTTCGAAGGTTCATTAGGGAGTCGAGAATAAGAGATCAGATGTGAACGATAGAGTGTCATATGTGAGAAGCTCAGTTCAATTGTTGGTTCAAAAATAGCAGATTTTGTGTACCAAGATGGTCTCCTTGGTCAAAGTAGTCGGACAGCACCACGAGACCAAAGGATTAATGTGGAAAAAGGTGAGACTCAACGAGACGACAACACCCTCACCTTTTGTTTAAGGATTGGTAAAGGTTTAAATTTCGAGAACGAAATTTTTATAAGAGGGGAAGTATTGTGACATCCAGATTTTCGGGTTCTGATTTCGATTAGATAAATTGGGCATTTCATCAACGCGACTACAGTGTTTTTCTCTGAGTTGGCCACTTACAAAATAACTAGACTAGTTAGGTAAGCTATTAAGGACTTTAAGGCAAATAAACTTGAGAATTCGACCATGAATTGACTTCTCGACCGTGCTCATCTTTAGAGATCATTGCGACACAGTATAAAATCGATTTAAAATCAGAGATAGGCTGGTTCGACAGAAATGTGTGGCCAATCGTGGGTGACACTGCTAAATTGGGAAATTATCGTCGACCGGCACTATACTGATTTTCTTATTGTTTTGGTACCCTCTGTCCATATTTGAATCCTCGAGATTTTCAAGACAACCGAAAGTCGCCGCCAATGTGTCGAATGGGTTCATCGTGGCTCGAAGAAAATTGACCACGGGTCATTTGTCCTAAAAAGTTCTAAAAACTACCCGGTAACTTAGGTCACGCTCAAAATGTGTCCAAGTGAAATTAACCGCTAATCTAAGTCCGATTTCAAAAATTGAAGATTCTGTCATGTCACAATAAATTCCAGAAACGTCGACTCAGTCTCAGAAGATTTTTCGAAAATTCCAAGACTTTTACGGAAAACCGTTTTGAACGTCGCGGAAAATTAATAGAAATTCATATGGACTGAATTTAAGTGAGTTTAGACTTTCAAGCTGAGCTTTTGAGTGTTAGGGACTTATAGAAAATTGTTCGGGATTTTTCTTCAGCAAAATGGGACGTTGATTTGGAAAATCAAATGAAGAAATTGAAGCCAATATTCACAAAATTTGGAGCCTTGGATGGAGCTGGAATTTTAGCTTCAAAAATGGATTAATTTGGTGGAATTTATATTGGAAAATAATAGTGGGGACCAAGCATTCAATGGAGGGGATAGACATGTTGACTTCCTCCTTCGGCAACTTCTCCAACAAGCAAGACCAGCCGCCTCTCTCCCTTCGTCTTCGCGCGACCATCACCGAAACCAGCGACTCCTGTTCTCCTTTTATTTTTCTGCTCAGCCGAAACACCACCTCACAGCTTCATCTTCGCTGCTGCGTTCATCTTCAACGTTGCTACTTGAGGACTCCAACGAAGCAGCTGTCCACGAAGACCGAAACACTCCCAATCGACAGCTGCAACCCACGCGTCCCCAGCATCTCCTTCGTGTCCCTCGTACAACAAGCCGGTCAACAAACCAGCACTGAAGCCCCCAAAGCTGACCGAAATCTCTACTCCTTGAAGCTCACACCCTCCACTCACGAAGACTGCCACGTCCGAGTCTTCACTTCGCTCGGTCAACAAACAGCAGACGCCCTCGACGCTGGCTTCGAAGACTTCGATTCCTCTCGCTGCCGCGCTCCACCGAACCGAAGCCACACGAAGCAGCTGCTCCTTCACCGTTGGTCTTCACGAAACAACGCCAGCTGCCAACGAAGCGTGAAGCCACCGAAGTAGCTGCCTTCGTCCACGCCCGCAGATTCTTCGGTTAATTTTCACCCGACGAAGACCGAGCAGCTTCCCACCGAATTGAAGACCGAAGCTGCTCTCTTCAATCCACGCAGCACCGAGCCAACGGCCCGCCATCAGCACTCGAGCGACACACCACCTGCTGCTCCACCGCTTCGTATTTTCATTTCAGTCCACCAAAGTCAGCAGCAGCAATCGGTTGGCCGCATGCTTCACGCCTTACGGTCTTCAGCTGCATTGTCCAAGTCTTCAATCGCCGCAGGCAACCACGTGCCAGCCTCCTTCGGTCATCAGCAACACTCACCGAAGTAACTTCACTTTTGCGGCTTCCCCGTCCAGCATCTTCGTCCGTGTCTCGCCAGCTCCTTAGGCTGCGTTTGTTTTCGTTCTTTTTCTGTTTTTAAACACTTTTTCTGTTTTTCTGTTCCTAGAAACAAAAAAGGAATAGAAATGCATTTGGTTGCGTTTTTGTTCCAAAAGTATTTTTTTGTTCCCAAAAACACATTTGGATGTAAAACAAGAAAAACAAAAGTTGTTTCTTGTTTCTAACACATTTTAGGAACACATTTTCTCTCTCTTCTATTTTCTTCTCTCTTTTTTTTCTTTCTTTTTTTTTTGGCCGGTCGCCGGCATCGGCCATGGCCGGCGACCGGCCGTCGAGGGCCGGAGACCGGCCAAAAGAAGAAAAAAAGAAACAAGAAAAAAAAAAAAAAATAAATAAGAAAAATAAGAAAGAAAATAGAAAAAATAAAATAAAAATATTAAAAAATTAAAAGAAATAAAAAAAATTATACAAATTTACCAAACGTGTTTCTATTCATTTTATATTTCTGAAACAGTTTACCAAACGTGTTTTTTTGTTCAAAAGTTGTTCCCGAAAACATAAATACTTTTTTTTTTTGTTCCTAGAACAATTTTTAAACAAATGTTACCAAACACACCCTTATTCACCCAGCAAAGCCCGTCTTTGGCCCAATCTTCAGCAGCAGTCCACGCAAGTTTTTGTGGCCCAACAGCTGGGCTTGTCTTCAGCCCATCAAGTCCAGCAGATTCTCTTGTTGCCAGCCCAGCAGTTGGACCATGTGAGGCCCACGAATTCTTTTTCAACAGCCCAAGAAGAAAGTCCAGTCCAGCCCAACTCGCCAAGTTTTGGGCCCAACAAATTGCTCAGTTCAGCCTATCTTGGGCCCGCAAAGCAGGCCCAGTTTGAGCCAAGCCAAAGCCCAGATCAAGCCCAGTGAATTTCTGTGGGCTTGTAAAGTTTCTTGGCCCGACCCGAGTGTCTATCGTCGCCGCCAAAATTTTGGAATTCGGCCGCCGTCGCGTCGTCGTCGCGGTGTTCCAATCTTCACTTTGCCAAGTGAGTTTTGCTCACTAATGCCTTCTTAATTTGCTAATTATACTTAAAGGTTGATTAGTGTTAGTTAAGTGCAATTAGGTGGTTAGATTAGAATGGATTAGTAATTACTAGTTAATTACATTGCATATTAGTGAAATAGGTTATGTACTTAACTAGAGAATTGCCTATAGTATTTATTGGATGCTTCTTGGGATTTTTCCCGACCCTTATCAGGTGTTAATTAGGCAATTCGGGCCTAAATGGAATTTTTAAGAATTAAATATTAATTTTTGAAATTAATTATTTAATTATTTATTTTCTGGAAATTCAACTGGGATGGCTAGTGATCGAAATCTCGTGCTGATTGTTGTGGCGCAGTCCATTTTTATTTGAACTCTACGTTGCATGGAATTAATTTAATTGTGATATTTTAGGGATTTACCCTAAATTGATTGAAATTGAGTGGGATTGAATGATTGATTGGTAGATGGCCGAGTATGGCTATTTAGCATTTTTAATGCCTTGTTGAGCTGTAAAGTGGAGAGAGCTATGAGAGTGAATTGAGAACTCTATTGGTTGAGACCGATCAAGTATGAAGTATAGACAGGCGTGGTTCGGTGATTAAGAATATCACTGTGCGAAAACGGCGCCTTAAAGAACGCATGTAGATTGCCTATGACCTGTGACAAGCGTGGTTCGGAGATGAAGGACATCACTGTGCGAAAACGGCGCCTTAAAGAACGCACGTAGACCGTCTATTACTTATGTCACCTTGGCAAAAACGACGCTCGAGAGTATTAATGGAACTCTATGACTAAGTGTACTATTGAAGGTTATATGGGATGGAATAAATGACTGAGAGATGGTCTAATTGACATGTAATTAACTAGGTCGATTGATCATTGCCTTGATTTAATGTTGTGAATTGATTAATTGAATGGAAATGACCGTGAGTGGTCTTGTTGGCATGTAATCAACTAGGTCGATTTGATCGATACTTCGATCAGTGATGTGATTGCTTGGATACCTATTTGATCTGTACTAATATGCAGGTGAAATCTGAGGCTAAAGTAAGTTCTCTGACTCGTGCTGTGTATAGGCAGTCTTAAGATGTATTAGTTTACTAATTGGGTCTTAGGGGATAGAACTTGCTGAAACGTTGTCTCAATGGTTATTGAATAACCATTTTAGGACCTAGATGAGGAGCCTAAGGAGGAGGAATCTGATGAGGAGATCCCTAATGAGGAACTTGAAGAGGAGTACGTGGAGGAGGACCCCGAGGATGACCCCGAGTACGACTTGGATGAGGACTGAGATCCCGTCCTGTCTTGTCAGACCCTGTCTGCATGTGAATAGATGTTAGATCAGACTTACATATATATAATATTCTAGAATACTATGAGATGTGTAAAAATGTGTGATTGTGAATTTTTGCTATGAAAAATATGGCCTACTTTTCAATCCCATTATTTTATTGTCTGGAGATTTATAACTGCTTTCGCATATGCATATATAAATGAAAGGGTCGGCGATACATAGTCCTGGGATATCACATTGGAAAATCGACCAAAGGTAAGGGATGTGCGCGTGCATGAGGATCGGGGCATGACACCTTGTGTTGAAGATGACATCTACTTTGTTTGCTACATTGTTTATGATCATCGATGCACTGAAATAATTCATTTTCTTAAAACTCACATTACCCTCCAATCCATCAGCTTCTCTCTTTGTTACTCATTCATCTGAAGTGATGGTGATTTACAGGAGATACAGCACATTTGAAGTGACAAACTAACTGGCATTCGCTACAATAGTGGACCCACAAGTCCGGGTTTCTGTTCAATTCAGAAATCATGCATTAGTATTTGTCGGAATCATCTTCACTGGAGGACTTGTCTAGGGTTATCAGATCAATGTGATGCTTACTTTTTATAGTTTGTGGTAAGTGAAAGCCATCATGGTGAAGGTTGAAGTTGCCTCGGGACAATGGTGGAAGTCGATGCTACAATGCACTGCATGTAGCCGGCCTTCTGTAGACAAGACTTGGTCTTTGGTTACAGAGAGGATGCAAATTGAAATTCACATTCTATACAGTAAAAGCTAGAGGTGAAAGTGATTAAGGGCGCATGATATGTATTCATAAAAGTGATTAATCATAGTTAGGGTACAAATAGAAATGTAATTATATAAAAATCTCATAATACATACCAATTGCACATTAATTTTGCTTGCCTGCTGCTCCTGAACTCATCGTAGTTTTTAATTCCAGAGTAGGAGAATATAAGAAGAGCATACTTTTGACATTCTCTCTCCTGAAATTGGGATCATCTGTAGTGTTATACAAAGAGAAGATTGCCTCGATTCAACTTGATAATACCCAGATTTCAAGAAAATCATTTCAATAGTGTTCTGGGGCAATTCGACTTTGACGCCTTCGTATCTGCAGCAACATGATATACGCAGGAATGTGTTTTGAAACTATAGCATTGTACACCATGTATGTATTGTACTATTGTAGAAGAAGCGTGTCTTGAAAACATATTGAAGTGGTTAATGACATGAAAGGTAAAAGAGTCGATTTTGGATTAGCCAAATGACATCTGTCGCCTTGTAACGCCTTCTGATACATTAATGTGGGATGCCAAGAGAAATGTCAATGAGGCCCATGTTAGAACGCCCACGTGTTAATTGGTGGTTGACGATCCAGCCCCGCCATGTTGATAGATGAAACATTAATAACTTAGGGTCCATTCGTTTTTCGTGGAAAATGACTTACTGGGAAAATGTTTTTGGATTTTCCGGTGTTCGTTTCACACTAATAAACTAAGAAAAAAATGTTTTCCATCATTGAAAAAACAACATTTAAAATGAGGAAAACGTTTTCCACTTTTGAAAAGTGGAAAACGTTTTCATAACTTCTTCCCTCTTACTTTTTTTATTAATACATTTTCGTTTTATTTTTATGCTTTCTTTTTCTTTTTTTTTTCTTTCTTTTAAATTGAGTTTTTAATTTCTTTTCCTTTTTTTTTCCCTTTTCATCTTCTTCCTTGGCGGTGCCGGCGACCGGCCACGGCAAAGTGTCCGACGACCGGCCGCAAGCCGCGGCCGGCGACCTTGCCGGCCTCACCCCAGCCGGCGATGCTCCGCCTAGCCCGATCTAGTGAAGCCAAGATCGGGCCTCGCCCGATCGGGCGAGGCGGAGCTCTCGCCGGCCTGGGCAAAGTTCGCGGCTCACCGAGATCCAACGAGATAGGCGGGGCTCGGGCCTCGCCCAAGCTCGCCGCGAGCTTTGCCGAGCTCGGCCAGCCGTGAGCTCGCCGGATCTAACGGCGAGCTCGGGCTCCCGATCCGGGCGAGCTTGAGCTCCGCCGCTAGATCCGGTGAGATCGCAGCGAGCTCGGGCGAGATCGGCCGAGCCTCGAGCTCGCAGCGAGCTCAGGCGAGATCGGCCGAGCCTCGAGCTCGCTGGATCTGGCCACCGGGTCTTGGTCGGCCGCCGGGCAGTCGGCCATCGTCGGCAGGAAGGAGGCGTCGGCGGCAGAAGGAGGAGGAAGAAGGCACCGGCGGAGGAAGAAGGAGGAGGAAGGAGGAAGGAAAAGAAAAAGAAAGAAAATAATAAAAATTTAGATTTTTAAAATATAAATAATTAAAAATTCATTTTTTATAAAAATATAAAAAATAAAATTAATTTTTTGGTCAATTAAAAATATTAAAATTCAATTTTTAATAATTTTTCCCAAACAATTAAATGAGCTAGCGAACAGTGGAAAATATTTTCTAGTCAAATTTTAGGTTTTGGCCGAACATCGGAAAATAGAGTCATTTTCCTGGAAAATGACTTCCGAAAAATGTTTTCCGGAAACATAATATTTTCCGCGAAACGAACGGACCCTTAGTAGTGGTGGCGGGAAATTACGAGGCACTATTATAAATCCCAACTTCTAGCGCTGAACTTTCTCTTTATTATTATTATTATTATTTTATTTTTATTTTTATTTTTTTTGTAATTGAGGATCCGCCGGGCCCGCCTTTTGCTTACGCTAATCGGCAACCCAAGGTCTATACAGGTGCACGGTGCACCTCGGACCAAGCATCAATACCTCGGGAGAGGTTAGCACATGACTCCACCACCATGGCTCCCCACTTAAGGCGTGTTAGCGGTTGCGGATTTTCAACCCTAGAACTTTTACGATGAAGTGCCCAAAGCGAAACCAACTCAGCTGCCCACCGGTGGATACTCTCTCTTTGTTTTTGTTTGAAATTAGTGCACTAAAAATACAAAAACTGATTATGGATAAAACTTTCAAAAAGTGTAATTAAGTGCTAGAATTTGTGAGAAAGTATAATCAATTTTTAAAACTTTCAAAAACTACAATCAAGTCTTAAAATTTATCATTAAAGTATAATCGAATCTTAAAATTTTCAAAACGTGTAATTAGCGAAATGACTTGATTGGACCAATTCAACAAAATTTAAGACTTGATTGCATTTTTTAAAAGTTTTATAATTTAATTGTACTTTTGTGACAAATTTTATGACTTACAATGCACTTATCTCTTTGTATTGAGAAAATATTAAGTGATTTGCTCTCACCACATCATCAGCTGACGTGGCAAGCTTTTTTTGCTTCCATCCAATTATAGCTTGACCCATATTTGCTGATATGGAATTAAATAAAGAACATAAATTCTCTCATTCCACCACTCTCTCTCTTCCTCATTTGTTGCTCCTCCGTCCACACCATCTCTTGGGCTTAACCTCCACACCTCGTGACATCCCGAAATTTGTCCCGGTTTCGAATATATGAAATTATTGTTTCGTCGACACGCTTATGGTTATTTTACTCGGAGCTAATCACTCATGAGTTAACTAATCTATTAGGTGATCACACGGATGCTCAAACATTCAATAAATAAATTGCATCACACAAAACAAACAATTTTTTTGGGTTTTCTTGAAAATTAGAATTCTTTTATAAGAATGCATTTTTTAACTAAATGACTTAATCTTATTAATATGCAAATTCTAATTAAATGGGCCTATTATGCAAACTAGTTATTATGCACCTCATGGCCTAACTTCACTAATGAACAAATTCTGATTAAATGATCCTATTATGCAAACTAGTTAACATGCACCTAGTATTTTTGTATTTTTTTTTTATTGAAATTCGGAATTAAAAAAAATGTGAAAACTATCTAACTAAATTAAGATTCTATTCAATTCGTATTAAGGATTAGGTTAGGCTAAACCCTAATTTAAACCAAGATGTGATCTTAACTTAGCAATCTCTAACCTAAGATGCAGTCTATCTAAATGAATCTAAATTTAAAATGAAGTATGCAATTTATTATAATGTGCAATGACGTACAAAAGGATGCCCTAATTTTACATGATATATGCATGATGATTTTTTTTTAATTAATTTCAAAATTAAGAAATGTCAAATAATTAAACATGCAATTTAAGCTAATGAAACAAAAATCTAACATCCTAATTTTTTTGGTTTTTTTTTTTTACTTTAAAAATTCATGATAAATAAAATGTTTAGTCTAAATATGCAAATAATCCTAAAATATGCGATAATCTAATTCGAACACATTTCAAGATAAATAAAGCAATCATGAAAAAATAGATCATCCAAAATCATCAAAAATATCACACATCATTCAGATAAATGGGTAATATTTCACTGATAAAATCGATAATTGATCTTAAGCCTTAAAGATCAAAATATCAATTTTATTCCCACTTGATTAATTATTTCATCTAAAGCCTTATAGATGAAATAAAAAACCCAGGCGGGGTTGCAAATAAGGTAATATGTTGGAATTTCCAATCATATATTAAAGACTAATTATACCAAAAAAAAAAACAAGATAAAGTAAAATAAGATAAAATAAACTAAAAAAATAAACTACCTAATGTGTTTTCTTTTTTTGTTTTTCTTTTTTCCAAGCAAAGATGATGGTTGTTCTGGTGAGGGGATTCGGCAAGCAGCATGTCCGGCGAGACCAGCAAGGGTAGCTACCGGCGAGGGACTCCGGCGAAGCAGGGCAACAGCGAGGGGCGTCGTGGGGGAGGCTGCGGCATCGGAGCAGAGGAGGGTCGTGGACGTCAGGCGCTGGCACAGACGCGGGTGAGGCAAGCAGCGGCGACGTGGGCGTGAGGCTGGCTGTCGGGCCGTGGCAAGGACAGCGACGCAGCGGCGGCTGAGCGTCGGGCGGAGGCGAGCAGGGGCGTCGTCAGGTGCTAGCTCAGGTGAGGAGGATTCCGGGCGATGTCGGGTGGCAGCAAGGACAGCGGTGCGGCTAGATTGGTGGTCGTCGGGCATCAGTGTAGGAACGGTGGGGACGTGGAGGTGACTGAGGTGCGGCGTCGGGCTCCGGTGGTGCTGCTGGTCGTCAGCGCTAGGTCACGAGTAGAGGCGAGCTCAACCCAGTTCTTCCGACGTCGGGTCACGGCTGGAGCGGGTGTCGTCAAGTGCTGGCTCGAGCAGAAGCAGTGGGCGATGGCGACGCAGCAAGCAACATCAGGCACCGGGTCCAGCAGAGGCCGAAGGCAGGAGCGTCGCTACTGCTCGAAGGCCGGCGGCGTATCCCGGAGACCGGAGATGCAGGGACCGGCGATGCAGCAAAAAGAACCCCTTAGAAAAGATGAACAGTAGGGGTCTTGTCAATTTTTTTTTCTTTTTGCTTTTCTTCCCAATGGCCGGTCACTTCCTCGCAGACTTCTTCACTGCAGCACTCTTTTGACTTTTTTTCCTTTCCACAAACAAACGAATTTTTCTTTTCTCTCTTCAATTCACAACTCTTGTCAAACCAAAGAAAAAGACCCAAAAAAAACTCACTGCTGCCTGCGGTGATCCAGTTGGATAAGTGCTTCCATGATCCTTTGCCAAAGAAGAGGAGTTCGAATCCCGCTGGCCGCACGGGATCTTAAGTGCGACGTCGGGGTGGTAGGTCCTCCGTTAGCGTCGCCCCAGGGTTTACCCCCGGTTACCCCGGGCCTGTCAGCCGTCCATGTTGGTACGGTGCGCGGGTTCCCTTAGTCATCAAATAAAAAATGACCCAAAAAAACTCACGTATTTGCTCTCAAATTTTTCAAATTCCTCCCCTTTGGTCACGAAAATTGTGACTCTTTTATAGAGATTTTGGATGATTGCTTTGTATGGTATATTCCGAGTTTCCATCTTCTGTCGCATTAGATCAAAGCTGCAAATCGGAGTGTGATTTTGCAATTAGCTCGATTTTGCTTAGATTTATTCCATTTTGTAAAAATTCTTACCATTTATTCACTTGATTTTTAAATTGCTTTTGCATTTAAAAAAATCCGAATACTCGATGTAATTTCAAATTTCCATGTATAATCAATCAAATCAATTTCCTCCATTTTTTTTTCATTTTTTCCTTTTATTTGTTCCAATGTAATTTTTATTTTCTTTATTTTCCTAGATTTGCTAAAATTAGGTGTCAACAGCCATTAATTACGCTTATGGGTGGTTAGATTATTGCTAATAAGGATTAGTTGTAATTAATCCTAGATTAGTGTTAACTAAGCTTGGTTAGGTTAGTTAGCCTTGGTTGGGTTAGTTAATCATTGGTTAGGTTAGTTAACCATGGTTAGGTTAAGTAACCATGGTTAGGTTAATTAAATTGGATTAGCTTAATTAATCGTAATTTACTTAATTAATCACAATTTATTTAGTTAATTGTAATTAGCGTAATTAATGACGGATTAGCCGTTTCGTAGAATTTTACGCTCATTTTCTTGGATGGATTTATACATGATTTTGATGGCTTATATGTACCATAATGTGCAATTGATTACTTCATGGTAGTTATTGATTTTTAGGTTTTATGGGCCTTTAAATGGAAAAATGCCAAGTGTCGGATTTTGAAGCCAACTTCTATGTACTATATAAAACTGTGGAGTTTTAAAGGAGGAGTGTATTAAGTTTGATGGTTTGATTTTGAATACGTGACCACACGCGATTATTTTACCGGGATTTTTAATACGAAAAAAAAAAATCAGCCAAGTTCATTATTTGAAAACAAGGCATTTGAACGCAAAGCATGGTGTTATTGGCTAATATGTGCTTGTATGGTCACTGAATGGAATCCGTCACCTAGCGAGAGTTGGGGGCAATGCTCAATTTTTATTGGATGCCCGGCAAGGGTCCGGAAGTCGAGTCGCGGTTGAGGCTGGACCAATGCTCCTTTATGGAATGCCGTCTAGGCGGAGGTTCTAGACGTTGCCGTGCCTGATGAAATGGGATGATGCCCGGTTACGCCGGATGACTGCCGATTTTTGAGTTGGCCATCGTAATAATCGGAACACGTCTAAATGGTTATGATGCTTTGTGCTTGATTATGGGGCAAAAATGTTAGGCATGGTATGGGACGTGCTATAATGGTTTTATCTTATAATCAGGATCCATGTTAATGTTTGGAGGGTGAGAATTATGTGTTCTGGTTATTGATTATGTTTGTTATATTTATAATAGCATATGTGATGCGCTAATATGCAAGGACGTTCCGAGGCGAGGTGAGTTTGTTTGTGGTGCATATTTAAGCTGCCTCTGAGGTGAATTTGTGTCCTAATCGAGGCTTAGGATTTAACTCGCTGAGATTTTATTTCACCCCGTTGTGGTTAAACATTTTTAGGACTGTAGTGAGGAGATCTATTGAGTGCGTATGTGGTGGGCGTGAGATGCGATACCTTTTGGCTAGCCCTACCGCTAGTAAAGTTTAGGTTAACCCTAATCCCTGAAGGTTCTTGAGAGGGTCGATAGGGAGTGGCCGTAGAAAGGCTTGTACATATTAAACTTCCTAGGCATAACAATGGATAAATAACTAGGTTGTTTTCAACAACATTTGTCGTGTTTTTACTATCCTTATGTTTGTTTGTTGACCAAGGGTTTATTTAATTCATTCCCGCATGTGCTTAATTGAAAGATAAAAAAAATGGGTCGGCGACACGTCATGGGAAGTCGCATTTCAGTCAAACATCGAGGGATGTTCGCGCACTCGGGGTTCGGGGCGTGACATTAATAATTAATAATTAGAACACATTCCATAATATTCATGCACATTGTCAACACAGGTGTTTTAATTATTATGACTCATCGGGCCATGGCCAATACAATAGTTGGTAGTCTTTTGGGATAATTGGCCATAGTCCCGCTCTATCGGGCACGATGTTGTCTAAAACTCCCGCCTAGACGGTATTACATAAGAGCATTGTTTTGGCCTTAACTACAACTTAGCATTCGGGCATTGTCCCCAAATTCCCATTGGGTGATGGGTTTAATTAGGTGATCACTCAAGCATGTCAACACTCAAGCCAATTTTATTTGCCATTAATTAGCCCAATGCAATAATGTTTATGCTCAAATAACAAACCATGGAAAATTTTACATTTAAAATTGTGGTAAAATAATTGCACGCCGTCACATACATAAAATCAACCCGCTAAATTTTGCGCACTTTCATTTTAAAATCCCATTGCCCCATTTAGCATGTAAAACACAATATCCAAACACAACACCTTCAAATTTGCCATTTTCTTGCCAATAAAACCTCATTTAAAAAAAAAAAAAAAAGTATTTAAGGTTTATAACTTGGACAATCAATATCATATTGTAACAAGCTCAATCATCAAGAGTCATGCATAATTTCATCCAATAAATTAAGCATAAAATTCTAATTAATGATTAATTTGTCATTAATTTTCACTAATCAAAATTAATTATCTTTAAACGTGATTAATTAGGCTAATGGTGATTAATTACACTAACCGCGATTAATTAAGACTAACTGTTATTAATTAATCTAACTATAATTAATCAAGACTAATCGTTGTAATTAATCTAACTACAATTAACTAAGACTAACTATAATTAATTAAACTAAATTGCAATTATTTAAGCTAACCATCCTTAATTAAGACTAATTTCAATTAGCCTTAATCTAATCCACCCTTAACCATAATTAAGGCTAAACTATAATTAACTTAACACTAACCGCCATTATCCCTAAACTAAACTTACCCATAAACGCAATTAATTCCCTAATCAATGATTATGAGTTAACTCATGGTTTTTCGACGGCAACAAGCTCATGGCGATGGTGGCGCAATGGCATCGAGAACGCAACATTCTTGGCTAGAACGGAGACATTAACAGTGGTGGCTCATCACTTGGGGCTCATGGCCTCCTTGGCTTGGGGCAACTTGGCTTGGCAATGGTGAGGACTGATAGAGAGAGACAGAGAGAGATTTTTCAAAAAAATCTCATCATTAAAATCCTACAAAATTCTCAAAGTCGTCCTTAAATTGCTCTCCTCTATTCACTTATTTCTTTGGTCATTTAGTCCCTAAATGAAAAGGTGTTTTGGTCATTTCACACACTTTTTGACCAAAAATTCCAAATTTGCTCTGGGGCACATTTGCTTGAGTTGGGCTTGAAATGGGCTTGGTGGGCTTGGCTTGGCCCACTTAGGCCCTCATGGCCGAATCCCATGGGTGTGAGGCCTATTGGCCATTGCTTGGGCCAACTTCTCTTTCCGATTTCCAATTCTGGACCGATTAGTCCTTTTTTTTCGAAAATTATAAACTTGTTTATAAATCGTAGATAAATGAGATGACGTCCAATAAGTTAATCTTGAAATACTCAAAAGTTTGATACCTGAAATTGAATTAATTTCACGGTTAAAATTGATCATATGTGACTTTAGTATAATCTAAACTATTAAGTGGCTTTTAGAAGTTTTCGCATGGTTGACCTATGGTCGATAATTTTCCATTCACATTTTTGCATTTTCGAATCGTAGAGGACTTTGAGTTGTTGTCATGTAATCTTGATGGTTCAATTACAAACCTTGAATACAAGATCAATCGAGAATCGATTTATCACCGTTCGACACAAATGCCATAATAGTGTGAAACCAACCGTGAACCGAATATGTACTTCTATCAAATCAATTTATATATGTTGGCTAATTGACTCATAACACGTAGAATTGACCCTTGTCAATCTTTATGGTCGAGAGATTGAATCTTGATTAAATTCTCTAATTTTTCACATTTTAATCATTTACGGACTTACCTAATAAATTAATTAATTCATGAATGATCAGTTTAAAATAAGTTCACTATCAGTGCATTGATGAAATAATCATTTCATATATTTTAAAATGGGTCAAATTTCAGGATATCACAGTGGAAGTATGAAAAGAGGGTTGTGCATGACATTCTCAATGGAAAACAAATCAGAGGAAGACAGATCATCGCAAGGATTGAAGGTTTTTGGATGTTCTGTACGTGCTTCATCAGCGCTTTGCTCACGGGGAGAGAGAGAGGGGAAAAGGGGGGGGGGTTTTGGGGGTGAGGGAGAGTGTGAAATGGGCTGGGCCGGTCACGGCCCATCAGACTAGGCTGGCATGGCCCTCATACTGGCCCGGGCCTGGGCCCGCCCATGCATTTAATGGGCAGGCCCGAAACTTGAACGTGATGTGATGTTTTGGGTTTTTGTTTTGCAACTGTGGTTCGAGGACAGAAAGTCACCGAACGATGTTTCTGAGATCGCCACTGTCCAGAGCTTTAGTACCAGAAGAACATTGTTCCCGTTACAAATCTGAGATTATGATTGCCGAAGTTCTCGGAAATGGCTGTAATGGTAGTTGCGACTAGCAATGTTCCGGGGCTGAGTTCGTTGGACACCTGCCAGATTTTGGGTCGACGGGACTTTGGGATTTTTTTAGTGCATTGAAAGACCTTTCTTTTGACATAAAACTCACTGGAAACGGAGTTCGGCAAAGAGATGCGACACGTCTAAATTCGATGTCTTACTGTTCTGTTTATAGCAGCAAATTTGGTGCTTATGTGACCCTTTTGCCGATCCATAGTGGACGTTTTGGCACGCACATAATGATAATGATGATGATGATGATGATGATGATGATAATAATGATGGTGATGAATGAATGATGATGATGGTGATGATGAATGATAGTGGAGTTTTAGTTGTGGTTAGATGACACATAAGTTGGAGTTCAATTGATGCTTTGTTGGTGAACACACTTATTTTAAAGTTTAAACTTGATTTGTTTCACAGAATATTAGTGAGTTAGAAAATATTATATTAAAAGTAACTTCTTGTATGGCCTGAATTAATTAGTCAATAAAAAATATTTCATTATTGACAATAATTTATATTTAATCATTTTCGTTTAGGATGGAAATTTTTTTCTTATTCATTTATTTTTATTAACAATATAAGTGATTATTTTTAAAAGTATATTCTTCAAATCATTCACTCTCCACAAAACAAATACACCCTAAATTATAATTACAAATGTGTTGTTTTAGCCTCTCTTTGTGTAATATTTTTGGCGAAAGCATTGTTAGTACATAATTGGTGTTCAATCCCATAGGGAGACAAGTGTCCCTCACTAGTAGCAGTTTATTCACTTCTTTTCTTTAAAATTTCAGATTTTTTTATCTCACAACGACTCTTATGAGGGGTGTTTGATGCGGTGATTTTGGGACCGTATTCTTTTGGTACGAGTTATTGGCCAAGATGTACGTGTTATATTTTTATGTACATTGTGTTTTTTTTAGAAATAGATAGTTTTAGGACATTCTTTTTTTTTTTTGTATATTCCCATACCCTAAAATGTTGAAACCAAATAGGCCGTTCGTCGTGTAAAGTTAACCCGAGGCTTCAACCTTTTCTGGACAGATAGCCAAGTCATCCCTTTCCCTGGTGTGGATTTAAGGAGCGACACTATGACTCGAGCCTAACATTGTGAACTCTTTATGATGGCGTTCAGGGAGGAATGCTAGTGTTGATATCCCTGCCTCTTTATTTATTTAAAAAAATTAGGGCTAAAAATCGAGCAAAGGTGACCACATAAATTGGCGATTTAGCGTTGACTTGGAGCTTGGAAATAGGACCAACGAGAACCTTTTAAAATAGCGGAATTTATTTAATCGAGTCACGCTTCGTTGTCGGTGCAAATGGCATAAAAAAATCTTAAATTTTGGGCTGGATATCACAATATATGATCTTCATCTGAATCTATATATATTTTTAAAATAATTACTTGTATTACCTAAAATAATTAAAAAAATAGAAAATATTTTAAATGTCAACCCCGATTTATTTTAAACATTTTCATTGAAAAAATAGTTCTTATTCATTCATTTTTGTAATAAATACAAGTTATCAATGTTCTAAATTGTCTATTTCGCAAAATAAATGGAGCTTAATTTTAATTGTTTAATACATATATTTATATATATGTACATATACTTATTTACGTAAATATAAGATGAAAGACACCAATTTTAATTACTAAATACAATATATCGCGACAAAATACACTTGAATATTCAAACAAATGAGTCGTATTCATAATCCCAAATGGTATGTCCCATGCAATCTTGTAAATCAATTTGGTAATTTGGGTTTTGCATCTCTAGTATTATTCAATTTGTACATGTACTTTAGCCACGTATGTCAATGGCAAATACATGTGCAATCACATGGCCGAATGAAAAGAAGTTGGAGGCCACCACCGTCGTGGGATATGCTAACGCATTCATTTGGCACGTCTTGCAATTTTCACATTATCAAGTGAAAATTGAAATTTCTTGTCCTCTTTTGTCCATAATTATAAGTTTGTGAATCTATTTTTTTTTTTTTTTGAGTTAAAAAAAATATTTTTCAAGATATTTCGAGGAAAGGAACAAACACAATCTGGATAGAATTCTTGCTCATTTTATTTTGAATTAATATCATTAAAAAATTCAAATTGGTGCCTCATGATACATTTATTCTAAACGAGACGAAAATCCTAAATTGGTACCCAACTCAAGTCAACAGTTATTGGATCTGAAATGAATGGTAGATTGGGATTAGGCTGCTAATTTGTAATTTCTCATATGACAAAAATTAGTTTAGGATAAATATGTTCTTAGAATCAATTTGAAATTTTTAATTGTATTAATCCTACTAGTTTTGGGGTTACTTGGGCTTGATGGTCAGGATGGTAATTCATGTTGTGGCATCAAACTTGTATTAATCTTTATCATACTATGCAATAATTTAGAACAACTCAAATTTCGATCAATGTTAAAAAATTAATAATGATTGGAAAATGAGCAAAATATTTTAATTTTATCAATTTAAATTAACTTTGTTCGAGTCACGTCTTGTACAGAATCTCGATCAGTTTCTATAGGTCATGTCATATTGTGTCGGTTTTCGGTTCCCACCCAAATTTTCTACTTATTTATGAGATTAGGAGCCATTGACTACTCATTAACTGACCAATAAGGTTTTTTTTCAACCATGAATTACTTCAATTTCTTTATTTCATGGTTCCCAATCACGCTACGCGTGACAGCTATGATGCCGACAAATGTCTGGCCAAGTCTATTTTTCAGGTCTCTCGTTCCTCTGGCATACATTCATTGGCATCTCCAACACTGCAGCTCTTGCGTTTTGATGCTTTGACTCAGAGAAAGATCATCATGCTGCTGATCTATCGTTATCATCCCTCCGCCTCGACTGGGTTGACTTTTGAGGCACTTCTGGGCATACCCTGGCTTTATCAGATGGGAAGATTTGAACTGTCGGGCTCATAGATGGTCAAAACTCACCGGCGATTGGGAATTCTCAATATTCGGTTGCTTGCAAGATTAGACCTTATAATTTGACCATCAATGACGTTATGACTCCGTTGTTTTGCAAAAAATAAATAATTTGTAAAATATATATTTTTTTAAAATGATGATTTATATTGCTTGAAATTATTAAATAATGAAAAATATTTTCATTGTCGATAAGAAATTAGGTTTAAATATTTTCATTAATGATGAATTTTTTTCCATTTATTTATTTTTATTAGCAATTATTTTTCTAAATTATCCATTTCGCGAAACAAACAAAGCATACATGTATGTACCTACCAACATTCATATACTTATTTAGGTATTTATAAGATGTAAGACCATAATTTTAATTACTTAATACAAAATATTGCAACAAAATGCACTTGAATATTTAGACAAATGAATCATATTCAAAACCCCAATAAGTGTATACTACACAATCTCATAAATCAATTTCGATTCAGGTCTTGCATTTCTAGTATTATCCAATTTGTACATGTACTTTAGCCACGTACATCAATGGCAAGCAAATGCAAGTACATGTGCAATCACATGGCCGTATTAAAAGAAGCTGGAGGCCACCACTGTCGTGGGATACGCCAACGCCATCATTTGGCACGTCTTGCAATTTTCACATTATCAAGTAAAAATTGAAATTCCTTGTCCTCTTTTGTCCATAATTATAAATTTGTAAATCTATGCCTTTTTTTTTTTTTTTTTTTGCCGAGCTAAAAAAATATTTTTATGAAATCTACAAGATATTTCAAGGAAAGAAACAAAGACAATCTGGATAGTATTCTTGCTCATTTTATTTTGAATTAATACCGTTAAAATTTTTTAATCGGTGCCCCACGACCCATTTATTCCAAAAGAGACAAAATCCTAAAAGCTAAATGGTACCCAACCCAAGTTGACACTCCATTAGTCATTTGGATTCGACATGAGTGGTAGATTTGGATCAAGGTACTAATTTGCAAGATGAAATTCAGTTTTGATAAATGCGTTGTCAGGATCAATTTGGGAATTTTAATTGTATTAATCCCTCATTTGGGGCTACTTGTGCTTATTGGTGAGAATGGCTATTCATGTTGCAACATCGAGCTCATTGTAGTAATCTTTATCATCTTATGCAAATCCTATAGCATCTCAAATTCTAATCGGTGTTATAAAACCTTTCATTGAAAATAACCTCATTCGAGTCACATCCCGTATGAAATTTCATTGATCTTTTTTATAGGTCATGTTATATCGTGTTGGGTTTTCGTCGCCACCCAACTTTTTTACTTATTTATGAGATTGGGAGCCGTTAACTACTCATTAACCGACCTTAGGAATAAGGTTTCTTCAACCTTGAATTACTTCAATTTCTTTATTTCATAATTCTCAATCACGCTATGCACACGACATCTATGCTGCCGACAAATGTCTGGCCACCTCTATTTTTCAGCTCTCTTATTCTTCCGGCATACATGCATTGGCACCTGCAACACTGCAGCTCTTTCGTTTGATGCTTTGACTCAGAGAAAGATCATCATGCTGCTGATCATGATATCATTATCATCCCTCCAACTCAACTAGGTTGACTTTTGAGGCACTTATGGGCATATCGTGGTCTATCAGATGAGCATATTTGAACTGTCAGGCTCATAAATGGTCAAAGCTCATCGGCGATTGGGAATTCTCATATATACTCTTGCTTGCAAGATTAAACCTCAAGCTTAAAAAATTGTTGGTTGCTTTCTTTTGGCATTCTACTTGTGATGGCCACTATCAGCTGATGTGCCCACCATGTCGGTGAATTCAAATCAATCTTTTTTTTTATCCTTCCCTGTCAAGAGAAAATCTGTGGATGTACGATATTGATGCCTGGGGATCATGGAGTTACTAGTTCATTTCAAAAGAGGGAAATTATCTTGGTTTTCAAAAGAGGGAAATTATCTTGGTTATCTTGAGCTTGGTCTAATACTTGGGGAAGTATCTGCCTATTAGACGAAGAGAAGAGATCCAAGTTGTCCTGACCTGGTCCGACGAAGGTGGGAAGCGGTCGTCGGGGTCAGAGGGCCTGGACAAGGAATGGCTCTTGGTAGGCTTTTAGAATGACGGCAAAGGCGGGATAAAACGAATTATGCATTGAGCATGAGAGCAATTTTAAAATATATATGTAAAAATTGGAATTAACTTAAGAAGATGCATTTTGACGCAACAGAAAACTTTAATTTGGAACTCCAAATTTAAGTGAGCCTAAGCTAGATTACTACCAAGATGGGTGATCTCTTGGGAGAGTGCCTGTATGTATGCTAAAGGACAAAACCGTGAACCTTGGGAAAGTGCCTGCATATATGCTAAAGGACCTCAACTGAGTTAATTCAGGAATGTCATATAAGTAAAGACAAAAAAGCATGAATCATACACTAGCTTAAACTGCTTAGTGGTATTATGCTTTCGATTTGGCCAAGTGGAACTGTGGCATAGAGAATACTATTTCAATTGGATATCCACGTAGGCATCCAGGTTAATTAAATTTAGTCCACGTCATACTTTGACATAATCTAATTAGCTAGTATGTCCACACATATCCCACTGAGCATTCACATATTTTATATGCATTTACTTTGGTGTCGCGCGATGGCTATGTCAACTAAATGTGATCAAGTTTGGTAACGGAGAGACTTGATTATGAAACTTGTGAAAGTAAAATGATTTGATTAGGAAAATTGAAAACTGGGAAGACTTGATTAAAAAAAAAACTAAAAAGCGAATGGACAAAAATGTAGGATTTTAATATTATTATGAAATTCAAATTTAGGATGAGAAATTGGAGTATTGTGGTGTTATTGGCGAATGGTGCGGCTATTCCTAATTTGATGATATATAATTTTATTTTGACAACAAACTCCCCTTCTAAAACAAAGACAACCCCATAGAAATAAACCATTAACAGGAAAAATTATGTTAACATTAAAAATTTAGCTTCTTTTTTTTTTTTTTTGTCATCACGCGGCCTCATTATAGTTAAACTAGAATGTCGTACATAACGAATTAGTAATTGAAATTAGAAAATGGAGAGAATTTAGTAATAAAAGACCTTACTAGGCCTGGTTGGAGAAATAGCACCGACGATCTTGGAGCCATCTCAAACCTTCTAGGTTTTCGTGACTTGGTGAATTGATTAATTAGATCTTTGATGTAATATTAAAATATTATACCACCCCTTATCTAATAGGTTAAGCAATGATCCCATCAAAATCGCAAAGCCACACAAGGGAACTCTAATCTTTTCTTGTTAAAAACAAAAATTGATACAATCATGTTGCCTCCTTCAAACTCGAGATTTCTATGTTTTCAAACATCAATGTGGCAAATTTTGTTACGTTGAGCTTCAACGGAAACAACCTTTTACTTTGGGAGATATAGGTATTGTCTCTAATTGGAAGTTAGGGCCTGTTTGGTTTTCTCGCCGAGAGATAGTTGCACCATCATAGACTTGGATATTAGACATTTTAATTTTCACTTTTTTTCCCCACTCCAAGACACATGGTCGGTGCACTCGTCGAGCCACGCAAGAGGAATACTCCCATCTAGTGGAGTTTTGGAGTGCCTTACGGTTCTCTGTGGTGTACACTGGTACGTTCCTCGACTCGCGTAGGCTTCATGGTCCACTGATCATGGCATCACTAGTTTGGGGCATTTAGGGCACGCTCTCTCTAGGCTTCTAGGGTATGCTTACACTGAGCATCCCGAATTTCTCTCCAACTCCACAGGGCATCGTCAGTATGCTCTCCGATGGCATTTATTATAGGGTATCTTAAACACAGTCCACGCACAATTATCTTATTGTTAAACATGAAGACTTCACCATAAAAACGACTCATAACTAGGATTGTCAATCACAGAGACTCAATCCTAAAAGCATGCATGCATTCTTCCAATAATTTAAGACTAACTCGACTCAAAATTGATGTCTACCCATGACACGACTCGGTTAAACTAGCCACATCACTTAGCCGAACCTATATACACTTTGTTGCCACTATTTTACATCTAGATTCATCAAGATTGACGCTACTAACACCCTAATCACACCATGGGCTAGCCGAATCTCTACTAGAGTTGTACCATCACATAATCCCAAACATAACACATGACACCACTTGCGAAATTCATAAATCAAATGCATCATCACCTCAATTGAACCTACCTATATTTTTGCCACCACTATGCACATTCAAATTTTCACCATAAAACTCTAATTTAAGAATTCAACATCATGTGACCTTACGGCATGACTCGGCACTACTGAATCCTCAAAATTTAACATCGATGACCCACGTTACGCCATCAAACCTCATTACCAGACATCTACAATCCACTATCATCGAACCTCAACCAAAATCTCGCAATTCAAGCCATCGACAATTTGAGACCACTAAGCCTCACACCAAACCCATGACCACCGAACCTCATACACCTAGACCCACGACTATCGAGCCACACACCACGACCCACAGCCACTGAACCACACCGAGATCCACGAACACCAAACCACACCGAACACGACCACCGAACCACACCGAACCCATGACCACATGCAAAGCCAAAACTGAGCTCAACTCGACCAATTTATAGTCCTAACGGTCCCTTGACATCCCACGACACGTTGCATGTAATGTAGACCTCGTTCAACCCACGGCAACAACACGATTCGACCTAAAGTGATACAAACCAAGTCAAGACAGCACAAGACAAGCAACCTGGCACATCAAAGACAAGATTCGTCGGTCCACACTACGAGCAAATCAGCATAGCATAGGGAGTTGGAATTTCACTTGCCTCAATAAGCAAACCAAACTAATCTCGCGGACAAACAGAGCTCCGACCCCTCGCCTTGGCTGGATGTGATTCGACGTAGCTTGATTCCCTCGATCTCGTGAGCAAAATTGAGAAAATAGGAGCGGCGAGTGATCGAGAGAAAGAGAGCAAGTGATTGGAGAGAGAGAAAGAACGAGTCGGGTCGAGAGAGAGATGTGAGCGAGAGAGAGCCGAGAGAAATGAGAGGGAGAGAGAAAGGAAGTCTTTTATTTTCCTATGGTCTCCATGCATGAAATTCTATTGGACAAAGTGGGTGGCATGCCAAGTGGCATGGCCGCAAGGCCAAGTGGCGGGGGAGAGAGAGAAGAGAGAGAGAGAGAGAAAACTGAGTGAGAGAGAGAAGAGAGAGAGAGAGAGTGGGCGGTTCATGAGAGAAAATGGAACTGTTTGTGTCTAATTTTCACATATATTAGGCACTAGGGATTGTAAAATAAATTTAGAACTAATCTATTAAGTCCTAAAAATCACGGTTCAAAAACCGTTATCCTTCAATCTTGCCATTGACCCATTTTCAATAGTGTCAATTCAACTGGCCCAATTATTGCTGCTAATTTCCATGTTCTTAGTTCACTAATTAGTTAGGTAAAAAATCTGGATGTCACACAAGTTGTCAGATTAGTAAAAGTTAAAGATTGTCATTTTCTTTATCCAATTCTCAATGTCCCATCCACCGGAGAAAATGCATTGTGATAATGGGAACCGAGCCCAATTCCTTCTATGCAAAATTTTTGATAGTATGGGGTATTCATTGATGATTTCTCCTAATACTGTTGATTGAGTCTATTACAATGAAAGTCAAATTTCTTTGAGCTTTTCGCATCTTTTTAGAAATTAGATGAAAATTGTTGTGGCATATGACAACTCTCTTGTCTTGGTACACTAGAGCAAAACATTGTTGATGAGAGGAAACATCGACATATTGTTGAAGTCGGGCTTGCTATATTATTTGAGGCATCCTATGCCACTTAACTAGGAAAATTGTCCAAAAAGTCCTAAACCTATTGCACTTTTACTAATTCAGTTCTAAACCTTTTAATTTTGTCAATTGAATTCTGAACCTTTTCACTTTTTGTCAATTAAGTCTATTCGGCTAATTTTGGCCCGAATTTGCTTATGTGAGCAAATTTTATTACTTTTTTGATATTTTTAATTTCTTTTTTTCTTCTCTTCTTCCTCTGTCGGTTGCCCAACCTCCAGCGACTAGCCAAACACTATGATTGACGAGGGGCAACCTCAAGCAAGGCTCACCCTCGCTAGGATTTGGTGAGGGATGACCTCGTTAGCCTTGGGAGAGGCTCGTCCTTGTGAAGGTAAGCCTTCCTTTTGGTCGGCGAGGCTGCCCCTCGCCTACTTTGGGCAAGGCCGCGCTTCACCCTCACTAGCCTTTGGCTAGGGTGACCCTCGTTAGCTTCTAGTGAGGCTTGACCTTGTCTAAGGCTGACAAAGTCGTCCCTTGCCAAATCCCAAGGAGGCCCACCCTCGCTGGCCTCTGGTGATGCTCGACCTTGTTGAGTTTGGTATGGGTGAGCCTCGCTTGAGGTCGACTCTTGCTAGTCGTAGCCTTTGGTTGGTCCTCGACCATCGCTGAGGTTGGGCGACCGGTAGAGGAAGAAGAGGGAAAAAAAGAAATTTTAAATATAAAAAAAATTAAAAATTCAAATATAAAAAGTGGTATGGCCAACTAGGCCTTGTTTGTTTGTGTTCTTTTTTTTCTAGTCATGAACACAATTTATGCTTTTTTGATCCGGGGAACAAAAAAAGAACAGAAATGCGTTTGTTTGCGTTTTGTTTCAAATCTTTTTTTGTTCCCGAGAATAAATTTAGAACAAAAATAAGAAACAAGAAATTTTTTTCTTGTTTCTGGAACACTTTCGAGAAACAATTTTTCTCTCTCCTATTTTTTTCTTCTATTTCTTTTATTTTTCTTTTTTCTTTGGCCGGTCGCTGGCCTTGGCCATGGCCGGCAACAGGCCATCAACGGCCATGAGGGCCGATGACACCATTGAGGGCCGGCGACCTTGCCGGAGCGTCGCCCCTATGGCGAGGCCAAGCCTCGCCGGTGGCTAGGTGAGCTCGGCCTCGCCCTTGTTGGTCGATTCCCTCGCCTTGGCCGGGCTCGGCGAGCCTCGGCCAAAAGGAAAGAAAAAGAAAAATAAAAAAGGAAAAAGGAAAAAGAAAGAAGGAAAAATAAAAATAGAAAAAAAGGAAAAATAAAAAAAAATATTAAAAAATTAAAAGAAACAAAAAAAAAAATTATATAAGTTTACCAAACGTGTTTCTATTTTTTTTTTATTTCTAGAAATAAATTTACCAAACACGTTCTTTTGTTCAAAAATTGTTCCCGGAATATAAATAGAAACAAAATAGTTTTTTCTATTTTGGTTCCCTAAAACAATTTTTGAACATAATCGTTACCAAAAGCACATTTAGTGTCCATATTAGAGAATTTTGACCAAAATTGGCTGGATGGACTCAATTGGCAAAATGCGAAAAGGTTTAGGATTCAATTAGTAAAATTGAATGATTTAGGACTAAATTGACAAAAGTACAATTTGTTTAGGACTTTTTGGACAATTTTCCCCAATTTAACTATTGGGTGGAAGTGTATACAATAGCAACTTATTTGATAAATTGGCTTCATTCAACTACACTAGGTAACTGAAGTCCACTTTTGGTCTTATTCAAGAAGGACCCTGATTACTCATTACTTTGAGGGTTTGGCTATCGTTATTATCCATATTTACGCAACTACACAATGAACAAATTTGACAAGCATTCTTTGCCGGGCATATTTTTGGGATACAGTGAAAAACACAAAGGATATCGTTGTCTTCATCAATCTACTTATGTGTTTATATATCTTGACATGTTTTTATGAACATTATTTTCCTTTTGCCTCTTCTTCTCAGGTTACTTTTATGACTAAGGGGGAGCTATTTCAATGGAATTCAACTTTAGGTCCATCAAAGACAAAAGCTTCTAGTGATCATTGGACTATACCCCAACCCAATCAAGAAGTCGGTCAAAATGGTCAGATCTTAACCGTGCAAGTGAACATGCACGTCTATTTGCTGAAATAGAACTAGACTCAAATGCTTCATTGACCAAATTCTTTGTTTTCTCTATGGTATAATTCTGGTGGAAGTTAAAGACAAAAGATAACAATTTGATTTACATAGAAATTGAATAAAAAAAAATCAGATAAATCTCCAAACAATCAACTTGTGGATGCTCAGCATGATGTGTTATTTTCATGCCGATTTGTAGAAGATTCGGGACTCCAATCATTCTGATTGTTTGCCTTTTGATTTGTTACTTCAAAACTCCCATTTAAAGTGGTCAATGGGGAGGACCAAAGACTGAGTTTGGTTTGTAAATTGACAAACCTATCTCGATAAATGGTTTGGTGAAAACATCAACAACTTGTGATAATTGTCATGTTATGTTATCTCATCATCATGTCTTGCATCTGATTTGCTAGGTCATGTGACATGTAATTATTTACGTCGTAACTTGACCTAATATTCCATGTAGTGCTATATGGTTGCATTTGGTTGTCTTGATTTATTGTTAAAACATGATTGGACATGATAAAATATGACATGAATTTTGCCACATTTGATCTACTTTTTGGTGAATCTCAATAATAAAACTAATACTTTCACATCCTATCCTGTCCCTTAATTGGTATGAATGATATATTATTATAAATGAACCTAAAAATATATAAATGGAGATGGTACGAAGCTATCCCGATCCATTGATAAAGAAACCACAAATAAACAAATGGAGATAACTTCCATCAATAAATCCATGATGATTGTATGATCAAAATCTTAAACAACAAAGAAACTCATCATAGCATTCGAAACCCATATGTTCAACTATGACAATAAATGTAAACGAATTACAACAACATCGATAAGATAGATTAGTCAATGAATGCCAAGTTTAGTTAGAGAGAGAAGGCACAATCATTCACATTCTCAATTCAAAAAGTATAGTGCTTCCATACTATTGCCTATTTCATCTATTTTAACTTATTTTTTATTCTCTTTTTTATTTCTTTGTTATTCTCATCCATCCCTTAATAAAATTTTATTAAATAATAAACTATACTAATATACCTAAAATACTAAAACATGTAATAAATATAAATACTAAGCATATATTGTATATATGTATATATTATAGGTTAAAAAGAAATTTAAATGCATAAATAAAAATAGAAATAGTTAAAAATGAAAATTGTTGTTATTTTTTTGTTATTTAAGAATTTATATTAAAATTCAAAAAAATTATTTATAATCAATATTTTAATTTTATTAATCTAAGAAATTTGTTATCGATAAATATAAGTTTTATACTATGAATATTAGAGATCCTATTCATCTTCATGAGATACTTTTATCTAGATTATATCTCTTTTATATCCAACTTTATTTTGTTTTGGGCAAGAACACAACATAGGATAGAATAAATTTATATGGGCTATACTGATCATTATCATGATTGGTACCAGATGTGCCATGTCATGCTGTCCCACAATCAATGTTGTTTTCAATTTCCAACTTTTTGTTCATTTTTGTCCTTTCTCGCAGGGTTAGAGCCTCATATACCTTACTAATTCAAAGCTGAAAGTATCAATTATTGATCGTGGAACTTTAAATTAATTTTCTCTCTACAATTTTTTTTCTGATTATTTATTTATTGTTTTTTGGATTCATGTAATAGCTGACTTAATCTAAAACAATTCTGTGTCCCCATTTACTCATTTACCCAATCCTTTTAAAATTGCGGGCCATTAAATACTTATTAACCTAGCTGACTGATAAGGTTTCTTCCTTCGACCTACAATTACTACTTTCTTTTTCCATTTGCACAATTTCGTCATGCATGACGTTTGTGGTGCTGGCATATGTCTGGTCTGACCACTCCCAAATTTCGCTCCTCTCTGACTCGTTCTTGCGGGATGTATGGATTTCGCAATAATGCAGCTCGAGTGTTTGATGCTTTGAACTGCAAGAGAGGATCATGGTACGGTTATGCTCTGACTCCACATCATCTGGGTTGACTATGAAGTTTCTTGGACATACCCTGCTTATCAGATGAGCATATCTGATCTGTCACGCATGGTTCCGGAATGAAGAGCATGCTGCTGGTGTTCGGGCTCATAGAATGTCAAAGTCATCAGTGATTTACCGTTCTTATGTTCCGGGATTCGCAAGATCAGTCCTTAGTTTTGAATATCGTTGCTTCTTCTTCTAGTGTTTCATTTTTATATGCCACAATCTGCTACTGTCCCCCAACATGTTATTGTATTAAAATCAATTTTTTCCCCAAACCCTCTCGAGATAGCCTGTGGTCGTGCCTTGCTATTGTTAAAATGCTGCGTTCAGCCATATGATGCCATTGCCTTAGCCCTTGAAGTCTCTCCTTACTATTATTAAACGTCCTGGCTATTCATTTTTATAAGATATATAAATGATAATATTTTCTAAATTATTTATTTTTCGTGAACAGAGCCTTAGTAGCAAAATGGCTGAGTTCGTGACTTGGTAAATTGTCTGGTGAAATCTTATCAGAATTTGGTCATCCCATGAACTTAGAGGAATTGCTATATACCTGCTAAGTAGAAAGGAGAACGTCAAATTTCGATAACAGCAACAAAGGTTTCATGCAAAGTAAAGAGGTAATTTTTTGGGAAAATTTGCGTTGAAAGCTCTAAGTCGGCACCAAATGCAATCAAGTCCTGAACCTTTTAAGTGGTTTGATTAAGGCTCCACTCGTTTTGTAGAAAATAAATAATTTAGAAAATATTTTCCTAAATATAATCGCTTGTTCCGCTTAAAATAATTAATCAATGAAAATATTTCATTTATTGACAGTGATTTATGCTTAAATATTTTCACAGAAAATGAAGTCTAAGACTTGATAGGACCAATTGAAAGGTTTCGTACTTGATTGCTTTCATACATAAGATCTAGGACTTATGGTTTCAACTCTCCCAATCTTTTATGCATGATGAGCCATATCCAAAAAGCCGAAGAACACGCAACATAATTTCACAAATCAAATTTCATATACCAGTTTTTGCATCTCTAGCATCATTTCATTTGCAATTGTATTTTAGCCGCGAACAAAATTTAGTGGCCACCATATGGGGCACGGGGCACACTAACGCATTAATAATTTATAGCGGAAAGTATCGATTTAAAAAGAAATTTATTTTCATTAGGAAAATGAGTCAAAATGCATCGATTCTCGATCACGGCACTTTAAATAATTCGTTTTGATGACTCATGTCATATCTGAGTTCACCTAAAAACTTAATCTTCTGTCTCCATGTACTCATTTACCCAATTTTTTCTAGGTTGCATGCCATTAATTACTTATGAACCTAGCTGATTAATAGGGTTTATTCAACCTATAGTTACTTTTATTTCTTTTTCCATTCATACAATTACGTCATGTATGAGGTCTATGGTGCTGAGAGGTGTCTGACCACTTCCATTCTTGACTTCTCTCTCATTAATTCTTCGATCTTGCGGTAAAGCGGCTCTTGTGTTTTATGCTATTACGAATATAAACATTCCTCCAAATCAAATGGTTTGACTGTGCAGCTTCTTGGACATACCCTGCCCTTCAAATGAGCATATTTGACCTGTCACAGTTTAAGAATGAGGTATATTCCATACGTGTTTGGGCTCATGAATTGTCAAAGTCATAGCTGATTGGCATCCTTATATTCCCTGACTCATTGGATAAGACCTGGACTGTAAATATTGTGCCACTTTCTTTTGGTATTTTCTTAGTATTTGGAGTTTGGGTTCATAGAATGTCAAAGACATTAGTGGTTGGCATTCTTATATTCCGTGATTCGCAAGATTAGACCATGATGTTAGATATTTTAGCCTTTCTTTTGGTATACTAATCTATATTCCACAACTTGCTGATGTCTGCACCATGTTATTGGATTCAAATCAATTTTCCCCCTACCCTCTCAAGGTAATCTGTGGTTGTGCCTTACTATTCTTAGTTGCTAAGTTCTACCATCTAATGCCATTGCCTTAGCCTCGAAGTCTCTACATGATTCTGCTATGTCGTGGATCAAATCGGTGGCTCACGTTTAATTGGTGCTGGGTGAGAATACGGGTGCGACTTTAATAATGAATCTGTGGCGTGGAGGCACGGATACACTTAACTTGATAAGGGCGTAGAGGCGCATCCCCCGCAACGACGTGGAAATGCATATAATGTTATTCCTTTGTGATGGAGGTTATGAATATGAACCACATTCGCAAGAAGCTTAATGAACTAATTCATTCCAAAAAAGGAGTCATCTTAGTCATCTTGAGCTTGGTCTATCATTTCGGGAAGGGTTGCCAATCTGACAGAGGGAAGAGAAGAGAATTAAGAAGTGACAGAGAGGCACGAATTCCATGCCGGCCTAAACTACTTAGTGGTCTCATGCTTTGATTTGGAAGAGAGAGAATGCAAGACGCTAGAATAAGGAAGTCAACTCCCCAATTTGGTTACTTGAGAAGGCAAAATACCACGTACCAAATCAGATGTTTGCGGGCTAATTAAACTTGATTAATTGACACGACTCTCTTTCTTCCTCTACCGCCCACAAAAGACGAGTTAAGTTATCATTTCCACGTTCCTCGTGCAGCAAGCGTATGAATGAGATATTTTATTACTTCATCTTCATTTGATACCAGTACCGTTGGTCTATATACATGCATAAGCATATAGCATTCGAGTTTTTCTTCAGAGTTGACAGTTGTGCTTAACTCTCACATATGGCTGAGCTAATCGGAACGGAATCAGATGGTATAGAGTCCATTAGAAATGAGTTATCAGAGCTAGGAAGGAGCCTTAGATCATCATTTCAGCTTCAGGAATCGAGTTTTCGAAGCACTTCGGCTGTAAGCACAACAAAAGATGATACCTATGATGAATATGATCTCCAATGGGCTGCCATTGAGAGGTTACCAACTTTCGAGCGGTTGAGGTCGTCATTGTTTGATTGTGAGATCGATGGAAGGGCAGTTGATGATAAAGGAAAGAAAGTGGTTGATGTTTCTAAGCTTGGTGCGTTGGAACGCCATTTTTTCGTAGAGAAGCTCATCAGGCATGTTGAGAATGACAACCTTAATTTGTTGCGCAAGATCAGAGACAGAGCAGAAAAGTAAGTTATTCTTCTTCCCTTGATAATGGGAGTTGCATCTATATTCAGAAAGTCGAATGGCTGTGGAGTTACCTAGATACATTAAACCTGTGTGAGCATAAAAGATTTGTGCAGACCTAAGCAGCATGAGACCCCAAAAGTTCATTAACAGAGGAAAAACTTCTGTTCATATAATGTGTTCCAATGTACATGCTTGCATTTGATCTTGGTAAGAGGCCACACCGTGCCTGCCCATGTTGGCCAACTTATTTGAATGAGGTTTTGCTTTCTTCTTGCTTTTTTCTTTCCTCGTTTACTTCCTCAAACTCATCCCATGGGTCTTATTTTTGGTGTAGTAAGGAAATAATTGCTGTCAAAATGTTTTCCACAGGGTTGGTGTCAAATTGCCCACCATAGACATCAGATATCTGAATTTATGTATTGAAGCAGATTGTGAGATAGTTCAAGGAAAGCCCCTGCCCACTCTCTGGAATTCCCTAAAGAGCATGCTTCCTGTGAGTACCTTTCTTCTTCTTTTTTTTTTGGTCGATTACAGTACTACTGTAAGTACCTTTCTTGTGGAGTAGATTGTAGGAATTCTTGCTTTTCACCATTTTTGAACAAGCAGCTAAATATTAAAGATTGAATCCATTTCATGTGAACTGCTTTCCAACATGTATTTCTGTGCCATTGTCAGATTTATTTGCAAGTTCTTTAACTCCTGTCATATTGAATATAGTTTTTCATTGGGTACGGATGCATGTTCTTTCTTTTATTTGTCCTTCTTGAAGAGATTAAGTTAAGTATTGCTGATCATTTCTCACATGTTTGTTCAAATATACTAGGGCCAATTAGAGGCTATATGTTGGTAAGTGTGGCAAAACCATGTATATCTCCATGTTCTCATTTGCCAACACTGCTTTGTTTGTTCCCATGCCCGTTCTTTCATTCTTTTGTTGCTGTAACACTCATCCTGTGATACTTTAGTCTGTCATAAGACTGAACTACTCCTCACCGTTCTGTGTGTTGCAGAAAAATTTCGACTTATGTTTTTGGCATCATGTCAATTTACCTTAAATGGCTGGTGCTTCCTGAAAAATTTACTAATTCAAGTAAATTGGAACTTTTTGTCCAGGGTATTCCCGCAATGCCAGGTTCAGAGTCACGTAAGGCCAAAATAAGCATCATTAAGGATGTCAGTGGAATTATAAAGCCTGGAAGGTTTGTCATCCTGTTACAGTTCTTCCAATCCCATCATCCCTGAGAAATTGTGCCTTACCCTTTGTCTTTAGGCAGTCCTAGTGTCTTCAACTATTTCATTCACTTCTAGCTGCAATTGTTTGCATCACCTGCACTCAATTTAATATCCAGACTCGATGTAGGTTGTGAAAGGTTAAATACTCAGCTTTTACAATGAACCTATCCAGACGTGAGCATAACCTCATCACCCACTTAGTAGCAAGTGATGAAGTTTGTGAGCGTTGGCTGATTCTTTATATTTGAGGGCAGTGTCAAACTTTGGCAATTCGCACCATACTGGCCCACAGTGGAAAGTTTTATGAAGTTTGAGAAGCTGGCTAGCATAACCTACCTTTTAAAGGGAATGATTATCTGACAGATTGCCAATCTCATTATCATACCTGCAATTCAAGAAAATTATTGTCCTAACAGTTTTGCAGAGAGAAGCACAAGCTTGATGATAGAAGACTACATAATATTCATTGTGCCTTTTCTTGCCACAGAATGACTCTACTGCTTGGACCACCTGGATGTGGGAAAACTTCCTTTCTAAAGGCTCTTTCAGGAATTCTAAGCAAATCACTCAAGGTTTTATGCTTGCTCTATACTTAAGAACTTCTATGTCAAACTTCACTAGGCTTAAAGGCAATACTTACCGCATGTATGGCTTACAAATAACATGTAAACTAAGACAGAATCATGCTCATGGGAACATATGCTCACCCAAGTTCTTCTTTCTATAAGCAATCAACATCAGCATCCTAGCAGACATGGACTCAGCGAGTTTTCATCAAGTCAACACTGAGGCACATTGTGCTATTCTATTTGATGAAAGTGTTTGGAGGGTGCTGAGAAATGAGAGATAATATCGTGTGCATTTATTTTCTTTGCATTTTGTGGCTAATTGGAACAGAACTATTTTCTAGTCTATGGTTAATGGCACTGAACTTGAAGTTCGAACTAAGGTAATTAAGTACCGTCAAAACATCCGTAAGCTCCTATTAATCTGTCTTTGAGTTTGATATTCTCTCCTTTTCCCTCTCTTATCTGATAGGTCACTGGAGAAATATCATATAATGGCCACAAGCTTGACAAGTTCATCCCCCAAAAAACATCTGCTTACATAAGCCAATATGATCTGCACATTCCAGAAATGACCGTGAGGGAAACACTGGACTTTTCTGCCCGTTGTCTGGGTGTTGGAAGCCGAGAAGGTGAATGTCCTTCAAAGTGATTTTAGATCTGTCACTTGGAATCTGTGTTAAATGATGGCCTTTTTGGTTTTTCTCTTTGCTAAGATATCATGATGGAGATCAGCAGAAGGGAGAAGGAAGCAGGAATTGTTCCAGATCCCGATATAGATACTTACATGAAGGTACCTTTAGTGACAATCTCCCATGTTTTTCTCTCTACCCATTATAAGGTACATTATGAGTATCCAGTTTTGTTACTGGAAAAAAGCCAATTTGAATCTCAGTATTGAATTATTCCTAGAAGCTGAAGAGCTGTAAATGATAGTTTGGTTGTTTTTCTGGAAGACAAGTTTGGGACTTTTGTGCTGTATCATATAAAAGAGGATATAAACAGATTTTTCTGCATGAAAATGTAATTTCAACTGTCAAGTGGTGGGTAACAGTGAGTTTCTGTGCTCTTCTATTCTTTCTCTGCCAGGGAAACAATCTTTGAAAACTGGGATGGCTGGGATGTAACATCAGCATTAGATTGTTTCTTAGCCAGGTTACTAAAAGTTCTACTTTGAGTGTGGTGCAACCAGTGCAGTTAATAGTTACAGATTCTATTGAAACATAAATAGCATGTTAAAAAGTTCAACCCAAAAGCTTAAGCTGTTAGGTGGAGGAGACCACATTAATATAAAGAGTATTTAGGACCATGCATATTCCCGTGGTATTTGACCAATGTGACCCCAAGCTATCCATTTATAATAAAGCCAAGAGGCCAAAATTACAATATCACCATTATTGCTGCCATACATAAAATGATAAAGGAAATGGACAAATATGCTCCCATCGGCCAAATACTTTCCACACGTGAAGACCATGGCATTGGCTTAAGGAACAGAACAGTGTGCGTAGCATAGGAGAAAAACACAGGTTTGAGTACCGCCACAACTTGTTCAAACGAACCCATGTTGGGGCCACCTACCCAGTCTTAGGCTTGTGTCTCACTTGATCCATTGGATCGATGGGGTATTTAATGTGCCCAACCAATCCAATGTGAGCTCGTTATGATAAAAGGAAATATTAGCCACTTGTAGAACTTTTTTGGACAATAATCATGTCTTGTTTACCAGGCAATTGCTCTCAAAGGACTTAAAAGAACTCTTCAGACAGACTACATTTTAAAAGTAAGCTCTTTTGACTGAGTTGACAGTTAACTAATTTTCTGTACATCCAATATTTAAGCAGAAACTTCTGTCTTTATTTCTTCAACATCTTTGCAGATCCTAGGGCTGGATATCTGTGCAGACACATTGGTTGGAAATCCCATGAGAAGAGGAATATCTGGTGGTCAAAAGAAAAGATTGACTACAGGTAGTAGAAATACAAAATGCAGCAAATCTCATTGAAAATAAAATTCTATATGGTTGAAGTGAAACAATGTTTTACTATCATTTCTGAGCTTGGCTACTTAAATTTCCAAAATCTTATCTGACAAGTCAACTTTCTGGTAAAAATCGTACAGCGGAAATGATTATTGGCCCAAATAAAGCTCTATTCATGGATGAAATAACGAATGGCTTGGACAGTTCGACGGCCTTTCAGATTGTTTCTTGTCTTCAGCAACTAGCACATTTGACAGATGCCACCATACTGGTTTCGCTTCTTCAGCCTGCACCAGAAACATTTGATCTCTTTGATGACCTTATTCTGATGGCTGAAGGGAAAATCGTGTACCAAGGCCCTCGTGACCAAGCTCTGAAGTTTTTTGAGGACTGTGGATTTAGGTGTCCTGAAAGAAAGGGGGTTGCTGATTTCCTCCAAGAGGTAGTAAACACTGACCAGATTGTGCACTGCAAGTTAGCTACCTTGGTCGACCATTTATTAAGTTGCCTGTTGATATGCAGGTTATATCTAGGAAAGACCAAGCACAATATTGGCAGCATCCTGAGATACCGTATAGTTATATGTCGGTCAATATGTTCTGTAAAAAGTTCAGGGAATCTTATTGTGATATGAAGCTAGATCAGGAGCTTTCAGACACAGTTGATAGGTCCAAAATCCACAAAAATGCTCTTTCTTTTAATGTATACTCTCTGTCCAGATGGGAACTTCTGAGAGCGTGCATGGCGAGGGAACTTCTTCTCATGAGGAGAAATTCTTTTATCTATGTTTTCAAATCAGTACAGGTCAAACTAAATTCTCATACATCTCTAGCAGCTTTTATAATGTATATCACTTTCAATGTTCGTGCTTATCATAATCTAATTTTTAATCTATCTCCCTAATTCTAATTTTAAAAAGGACCTTGGAAGTTGATTATTGCCATTTCATCATACAGCTCATTTTCACTGCATTTATCACAATGACTGTATTCTTGCGGACTCGGATGGGAATAGATGTTCTTCATGCCAACTACTATATGGGCTCTCTGTTTTATGCGCTAGTCATACTCCTCGTTGATGGATTTCCGGAATTGGCAATGACTGTTTCGAGGCTAGAAGCCTTCTATAAACAAAAGGAGCTGTACTTTTACCCTGCTTGGGCTTATGCAATTCCAGCATCTATACTGAAACTTCCTCTTTCACTGCTGGAATCTGTGGTTTGGACATCTCTTACATATTATGTGATTGGATACAGTCCTGAAGTAGGCAGGTAAGTTTTAACGTGAGAGTTCTTCAGTTTAGGACCTTTGATTACCTCGCCTCCATAACCTTCTTTTACATTTCATTATCATCTGTAAGTTTTACAACCATTTCACTCGTAAGCCAGTGCTTCTATTGTTTTCTGCTTATTTATGCAGGTTCTTCCGCCAATTATTACTTCTTTTCTCTGTTCACTTGTCCTCAATATCCTTGTTCCGTTTTCTCGCCTCAATCTTTCAAACTGGGGTTGCCTCCACCTCAGCTGGTAGTGTTGCATTACTGATTTTGATGCTATTCGCTGGTTTCGTCATCCCAAAACGTAAGGATGTTAGAATTTGTATTTGGTTTGATCCTGGATGTATAAGTGTGGCGTAATATTTTGCTTTGTTGCTGCAGCCTCTATGCCTGCTTGGTTGAAGTGGGGTTTCTGGGTCTCTCCACTAACATATGGAGAAATTGGACTTTCTGTCAATGAATTTGATGCTCCACGATGGCAAGAGGTGAGGGCCTTGTAGAAGTGAGAACAAGTATTTGGCTCCTGTAGCTCCTTAAGTTGCAGAAATGCTTAAGCACTTCTATCTAGAAAAGTAGTTTGACATGCTAGCACTCTTGGTCAGCTAAACTGGCTTGGCTATTCAATGTCTTTTGTTTGTGGTGCTCTGAGTATGCGGGCAAGACACGAGTCCATCTGTTTATAAATCTGAGGGCCTCACTTAACAAATAGATGTTGACAATCTTTACATCCTATGGTCTCATTCTTGTAATTTCTCTGATCGACATTCTTGCCTAAGATCAGTGTATCTCATTGATGTTATCAATTCCAGTTACTTGACTTTGATACAACACAATTACTGGATTAATGATAATATCCACGAGATAAGTATTTGGGTACTCGTATTCTTTCAGAAAACAAAATATCCTCAAAAGTGAGTACAATTTTGCAATCCATAGGAAAAGCTAACTTCCTCTGCATTTATCCATGCATTCTAACTTGTTTTTGCTTACATAACTCGTTGATTTAACTTTCGCTTCATCTTTTTATGCAAGTTTTGAACTAGTTCTTGCTATAAACGTATATTCACAGATACTGTCATCAAACACTACAGTAGGCAGTGCAACCCTTGAAAGCCGAGGACTAAACTTTGATGGGTATTTCTTTTGGGTATCAATTGGTGCCTTATTGGGATTTACTTTACTGTTCAACATTGGTTTCACTTTGGCCTTAAGTTTCTTGAAGCGTAAGTTTGTCATTTCTGCATCTGGACTTCACTTTTGGCTCAGTAGTGCCAAGGATGTTCATGAATCACTTTAAAACTTACAGCTCCGGGATCATCACGTGCTATCATTTCGCATGAGAAGTACTTGGATAGTCGTGAAAGTGAAGATTCTCATGACAGCATAAAGCTTGAAGAGACAAAGAAAGTTTCTGCTGAACCTATGCAAACAAAAAATGGTTGAGCCCGAAATTCTTCCTTGCCCCAATACAGTCACACAATTATTATTTTTGTTGTTCCTTTAAAATTATTAAACAGCTTCTTTATTTCAAACAGGCAGGATGGTGTTACCTTTCACACCATTGATGCTCGTGTTTAACAATGTGCAATACTACATAGACACCCCTGTGGTAACCTGGAACTCCTCTTTCCTCCTGAAGTTGCAATATTGAACCTTTCAGATCCAATAAATGATGTTGCCTCTTCTCACTACATTCTCCCTTTTCGAGTTTCTCAGGGAATGAGAGAACGGGGATTTGCACAGAAAAGACTGCAACTTCTCTCTGATATCACAGGCGCATTCAGACCTGGTATTCTTACCGCGTTGATGGGTGTGAGCGGAGCTGGGAAAACTACTCTGATGGATGTCCTCTGTGGGAGAAAAACTACTGGCTATATTGAAGGAGAAATAAAAGTTGGTGGTTATCCCAAGGTTCAAGAAACATTTGCAAGAATCTCTGGTTACTGTGAGCAAACGGACATACATTCCCCACAAATCACTGTGGAAGAGTCTGTCATATTTTCCGCCTGGCTTCGTTTAGATCCTCAGATTGACTCAAAACGTAAAATGGTGAGATTACAGTCCTGGCTTCTGATAACTTGCTTTGTTCAGTACTATCAGAAGAATCATGAATTGCATGTGTAGGAATTTGTCAATGAAGTCCTGGAGATGATCGAGCTTGATGAAATAAAAGATTCTTTAGTAGGCATACCTGGTGTTAGTGGTCTATCCACAGAGCAACGAAAACGACTCACAATCGCTGTAGAGCTTGTTGCAAATCCTTCCATAATCTTTATGGATGAGCCTACAACTGGACTTGATGCTAGAGCTGCTGCGATTGTCATGCGAGCAGTGAAGAACATAGTTGATACAGGAAGAACAATAATTTGCACCATCCATCAACCCAGCATTGACATATTTGAGGCTTTTGATGAGGTAAAGCGTGTTAATCTATATATGTGTGCACACACACTCACTATGTCCATCAGTTGGCTTTCTTCCAGCATGCTGGAACGATTAGATGAATAGGTTTCATATGGATCACAAGTGAAGTTGACGGTATTGGATCACTAGAGCAGAATCTTATTTTAATTTCATTAAATAATGGTAGCTGTTGAATCATTATGAGAAGAATCGTTTTTTTTATTTCATTTAGATGAATAAAATCTTAAAAAAAGCCTCATGTTAGCCGGTAATTTCTTGTGCAAAATATTTTAGTATTTCTCGGTTAGATATTGGAAGGCCTAATCTCTCTCTCTTTCTCTGAGCAGTTGGTTTTATTAAAAACTGGTGGACGGCTGATTTACTCAGGACCCTTGGGACATAACTCGAGCAAAATTATAGATTACTTTGAGGTCAGTTTGATGCCCTAACACAAAGATTTGAGAATTGCTTCCATTTCTTGTAATTTGACTACATAATTCGTATCAAAACAACTGCTAATAATTAATAGCTCCAATAAACAACTTCTGTTGGACAGAGTATTCCAGGGGTGCCAAAGATTAAGAGCAACTACAATCCAGCTACATGGATGCTAGAAATTACTTCTACCTCAGCTGAAGCTGAACTTGGCATTGATTTTGCACAAACATATAGAGAGTCGACATTATATGAGTAAGTTCCTCCTCTGCTACTATTGAGTGCCTAATAACAGTGTGCATACTTGATAATTGTCTGAGATGGTCCATTATATCCAGCCATTTCTATCATAATCAACATAGAGCAGTGGTTTCTTTAGTCTTTTCCTTCAGGCTGTATAAGCTCCTGGAGTCTAAGATTTTAGATTGAGGGAGCTGACATGCCATATATATGATAACCCACAGCTTTAACTGCCGTATCCTGACCTTACCTTCCAGTGTTTCTAGTTGTCTTCAGACTTAACTGGTGTTCCTGCTCTGATCTCCTCAGTTAACAGATGTGCAGTTTGATTGATCCATTGACAAAATCCATTTTGATCAACCTTGTGTTGTTTTTGCTTCCAGGACCAACAAAGAGCTTGTAAAGCAGTTGAGCACTCCACCTCCCGGTACTAGTGACTTGCACTTCTCCTCCCAATTCTCACAGAACAGGTGGGGGCAATTCAAGTCGTGTCTCTGGAAGCAGTGCTTGTCCTATTGGAGAAGTCCTGCTTACAACTTGATGCGTATTCTCCACACAATTGCTGCGTCTTTTCTGTTTGGGGTACTGTTCTGGAAGCAAGGGAAGAAACTGTGAGTAACTATCCCTCTCGGTTAATTTGAGACTTGAGCCTGCTGAGTTTTGGAGCACAAGCTTATTGAGATGATCTAAGGTCTCCATCTGGCTAACTGAACTAACACTTCTCCGATCTTATTAGCATCTAATCTTCAACAAGGAAGAGCTAAAAGCAAAGTGCATTCCTCCTAGGGTGTAAATGTTTGGCTGGGATTTCCAATTATAAAAAATTTCGTTGGTTGGCACAATTGGCGAGCACATATTCAGTCATATAAGATCATATATTTTTTTTTCTGATCTGTTTTGGTTGAAAGACTGGAATATCTCCTGATGCCATATCCTCTTGTTGATAGGAACAACCAGCAGAACTTATTCAGCGTATTTGGTTCGATGTATATAGCCGTGATCTTCTTGGGCATAAACAACTGCTCGTCAGTACTACAGTATATTGCTATGGAACGGACCGTCATGTATCGTGAAAGATTTGCAGGGATGTACTCTTCATGGGCTTTTTCACTAGCACAGGTATATAACTCTTGGAAGCTGATTGAGTTGGTTAATGTAGTACTTAGTTGGGAGTCAACCTTCTTAATGATGCACAAGTAAAACAATTTAATCAGATTATAATGCTATGCTGATTTCACAGGTGGTTGTTGAGATACCATATATACTAGCTGAAGCAATTTCATTTGTGATCATCACCTATCCGATGATTGGTTATTTTGGGTCAGCATACAAGATTTTCTGGTACTTCTATGTCATGTTCTGCTCATTGCTGTCATTCACTTACCTCGGCATGCTGCTTGTGTCTCTCACACCAAATTTCATGGTGGCTGCAATTCTACAATCTGCCTTCTACGCAAATTTCAATCTTCTTGCTGGATTTTTGATCCCAAAACCGGTAAGCTATCCATGTCATTCATTTTTCTTTTCTTTGTATATGCGGAGTGCCAAATTATGAAGTTCATGAATCTCACAAGATATAGATATCTTATGCATGTATCAGCAACTACTAATTAAAACTATTCCCTACATCTCAAAACATAGTGCTTGGGGAATTAATAGTGCTTTATTATTACTGTTGCAGAGAATTCCAAAATGGTGGATCTGGTTGTACTATGCGTGTCCAACATCATGGGCACTTAATGGTATGCTAACTTCACAATATGGAGATATTGATAAGAATATATCGACATTTGGAGAAACCAAAACCGTGGTGGCCTTCTTGAAGGATTATTTCGGATTTCACCATGATCAATTGTATGTTGTGGCAATTGTCCTCATTGCCTTTCCTGTTGTTCTAGCAACTCTTTTTGCATTCTGCATAGGGCACTTGAACTTCCAGAGAAGGTGACTTATCACGGTGTAAAATTTAGTTGTCCAATCCTCAAAACTAGCCAGATAAAGTGAATGGGTTTTTATGACAATGGAGTGGCCGCATTGAAATGATTAGCATTCTGGATTTAGAAATGTACCAGTTCCAGTATGGCCAGGAGGATTCAGTGCTAGACAGTATGGACTATAATCTCATGTGAAATCTCTCCAAGTTCCTGGAACTCTCTCTTGTCGTCAATTTGTGATGATAAAGGGAGTGGGAGCGCATCTCTCAGCTTCAGCCCATTTTAGGTCTCTATCTGTTACACAGTACAAGCACTTCTCCAATTCTGGGAGCTTAGAGAAACAAGAGTATGGTGCCAGTAGAATCTGCAGTAGAATCTGCAAAGGGATGCCACCATAAAAAGAGAAAAAAAAAAAAAAAAACAGCATGTCATTGTCATCTCCAGAAAACAGAAGAGCCTTCACCATTAGATGTTTAATTAGAGTAAGCACTGCCTGTCAGGCAATTGTGTCAATCTCTCATTGCTCTCATTCCACTATGCTTGTCAAGCAATTTGAAGTGTTTATGGTCTGTAAATTACATATGTCATGGAGAATTGACTTAAAGCTAATTTTGCTGCAAATGCACTAGCTTCTTAACATTTCCATTTTCTTTCTGTTCTGTTTCTTTTGGTAGCTGCTGCACTACACTTCACTAGACAGCAAATGTTTTCTAATTACAGTATCTCTACCAATTTCATGCAGAAACATAGAATCTTTGTGACTCGTTTGTTTCCTCCTTAGCTTTTTTTTAAGGATGTTGGGTAATGTCTCACTCTTGCCTCCAGTCTTTCGTCCTCTGCCTTTAAATCTGCATTCATTGACTCTACTTCTTACCTTAAATGTTCAGTTACTTCAAGTAGTTTTATAACGGTTTCTGTCAGCTCCAGTTTCACATGAGAAGAAGAGATGGCCAGATTTTTTTAGTAATTTTCCAGAATTTTCTGACTTACAGAAATAACTTTATAGATAGTTTCACGTGCTTACACTTTTGACCTTTGTGTTGAAGATGACATCTACTATGTTTGCCACACTGGTTATGATCATTGATGCACTGAAAAAATTCACATCGAAAAAATTCATTTTCTTAAAACTCGCATTAAGCTGGAAATTGAATTTTTATTCAGCTTCTCTCTTTATAAGTCACTCATCCGAACCTCATGTTTAAAGCTCAACCGAGACTGTCTTAGAAAGAAAGTAGCAATATGATGGTGGTTTACAGGAGATACAGCACATTTGAAGTGAGAAACTAACTGGCATTCGCCACAATAGTGAACCCACAAGTCCGGGTCTCTATTCAGTTCAGAAATCATGCATTAGAATTTGCCAGAATCATCTTCACCGGAGGACTTATCGAGGGTTATTAGATCGATGTGATGCTTACATTTTATGGTTTGTGGTAAGTGAAAGCAATATAGGTGAAGGTTGAAGTTGCCCTCGGGACAATGGTAGAAGTCGATCATGTTGCTTTTAAAATAGTTAGTAATGATCCCATCAAAATCACAAAGCCACACAAGGGAACTCTAATCTTTTCTTGTTAAAAACAAAAATTGATACAATCATGTTGCCTCCTTCTTCAAACTCGAGATTTCTATTTTTTTCAAACATCAATGTGGCAAATTTTGTTACGTTGAAGCTCAACGGAAACAACCTTTTACTTTGGGAGATGTAGGTATTGTCTCTAATTGGAAGTTAGGGCCTATTTGGTTTTCTCACCGAGAGATAGTTGCACCATCATAGACTTGGATATTAGACATTTTAATTTTCACTTTTTTTTCCCCACTCCAAGACACATGGTCGGTGCACTCATCGAGCCACGCAAGAGGAATACTCCCATCTAGTGGAGTTTTGGAGTGCCTTACGGTTCTCTGTGGTGTACACCAGTACATTCCTCGACTCACGCAGGCTTCATGGTCCACTGATCATGGCATCACTAGTTTGGGGCATTTAGGGCACGCTCTCTCTAGGCTTCTAGGGTATGCTTACACTAAGCATCCCGAATTTCTCTCCAACTCCACATGGCATCGTCAGTATGCTCTCCGATGGTATTTATTATAGGGTATCTTAAACATAGTCCACGCACAATTATCTTATTGTTAAACATGCAAACTTCACCACAAAAACGACTCATAACTAGGATTGTCAATCACAGACTAAATCCTAAAAGCATGCATGCATCCTTCCAATAATTTAAGGCATGCATCCTTCCAATAATTTAAGACTAACTCAACTCGAAATTGATGTCTACCCATGACACGACTCAATTAAACTAACCACATCACTTAGCCGAATCTAGAGCTGCGGACCCCTCAAGTGCCATAACTTTGCGCAAAGGGACACTTAAGTGCCACATTTGAAGAAAAACGGATCACTTAAGTGCCACTCCGGCCAAATTCCGGCCAAAAAGCTGATATGGCATTTTTCCGGTTAAGCGAGCCCAAAAATAATAATTTCAAAATTAAATTTAGTTAAAATATTAAAAAAAATAATAATTGAGCCCTCAGCCACCGCCCCCACTTTTCTTTTTTAATTTTTAATTTTTTTTTAATTTTTTAATTTTAAAATTATTATTTTTTAATATTTTAACTAAACTTAATTTTAAAATTATTATTTTTTAATATTTTAACTAAATTGAAATTTAAAATTTTTAACTAAATTTAATCTTAAAATTATTATTTTTTAATATTTTAACTAAATTTAATTTTGAAATTATTTTTTAATATTTTAACTAAATTTAATTTTGAAATTATTATTTTTTAATATTTTAATTAAATTTTAATTTAATTATTTTTTATATTATTTTTTTATTACGTCAGCCCAAAACGACGCCGTTTTTGTATTATTTGGCAACATCAGCATGTAAAATAGCGTCGTTTTGGGCTCGCTTCACTAGAAAAATGCCACGTCAGTGTTTTGGTCGGAATTTGGCCGGAGTGGCACTTAAGTGATCCATTTTTATTCGAATGTGGCACTTAAATGTACATTTCGTAAGTTATGGCACTTAAGTGTTCCTTTGCGCAAAGTTATGACACTTTAGGTATACTTTTCTCGCTGAACCTATATACACTTTGTTGCCACTATTTTACATCTAGATTCATCAAGATTGACACTACTAACACCCTAATCACACCATGAGCTAGCCGAATCTCTACTAGAGTTGTACCATCACATACTCCCAAACATAACACATGATACCACTTGCGAAATTCATAAATCAAATGCACCATCACCTCAACTGAACCTACCTACATTTTTGCCACCACTATGCACATTCAAATTTTCACCATAAAACTCTAATTTAAGAATTCAACATCATGTGACCTTACGGCATGACTCATGCACTACTGAATCCTCAAAATTTAACATCGATGACCCACAATACGCCATCAAACCTCATTACCAGACATCTACAATCCACTATCATCGAACCTCACAACCAAAATCTCGCAATTCAAGCCATCGACAATTTGAGACCACTAAGCCTCACACCAAACCCATGACCACCGAACCTCATACACCTAGACCCACGACTATCGAGCCACACACCACGACCCACAGCCACTGAACCACACCGAGATCCACGAACACCAAACCACACCGAACACGACCACCGAACCACACCGAACCCATGACCACATGCAAAGCCAAAACTGAGCTCAACTCAACCAATTTATAGTCCTAACGGTCCCTTGACATCCCACGACACGTTGCATGTAATCTAGACCTCGTTCAACCCACGGCAACAACACGATTCGACCTAAAGTGATACAAACCAAGTCAAGACAGCACAAGACAAGCAACCTGGCACATCAAAGACAAGATTCGTCGGTCCACACTACGAGCAAATCAGCATAGCATAGGGAGTTGGAGTTTCACTTGCCTCAATAAGCAAACCGAACTAATCTCGCGGACAAACAGAGCTCCGACCCCTCGCCTTGGCTGGATGTGATTCGACGTAGCTTGATTCCCTCGATCTCGTGAGCAAAATTAAGAAAATAGGAGCGGCGAGTGATCGAGAGAAAGAGAGCAAGTGATTGGCGAGAGAGAAAGAACGAGTCGGGTCGAGAGAGAGCCGAGAGAAATGAGAGGGAGAGAGAAAGGAAGTCTTTTATTTTCCTATGGTCTCCATGCATGAAATTCTATTGGACAAAGTGGGTGGCATGCCAAGTGGCATGGCCGCAAGGCCAAGTGGTGGGGGAGAGAGAGAAGAGAGAGAGAGAAAACTGAGTGAGAGAGAGAAAAGAGAGAGAGAGTGGGCGGTTCATGAGAGAAAATGGAACTGTTTGTGTCTAATTTTCACATATATTAGGCACTAGGGATTGTAAAATAAATTTAGAACTAATCTAATAAGTCCTAAAAATCACGGTTCAAAAACCGTTATCCTTCAATCTTGCCATTGACCCATTTTCAATAGTGTCAATTCAATTGGCCTAATTATCGCTGCTAATTTCCATGTTCTTAGTTCACTAATTAGTTAGGTAAAAAATCTGGATGCCACACAAGTTGTTAGATTAGTAAAAGTTAAAGATTGTCATTTTCTTTATCCAATTCTCAATGTCCCATCCACCGGAGAAAATGCATTGTGATAATGGGAACTGAGCCCAATTCCTTCTATGCAAAAATTTCGATATTATGTAGTATTCATTGATGATTTCTCCTAATACTGTTGGTTGAGTCCATTACAATGAAAGTCAAATTTCTTTGAGCTTTTCGCATCTTTTTAGAAATTAGATGAAAATTATTGTGGCATATGACAACTCTCTTGTCTTGGTACACTAGAGCAAAACATTGTTGATGAGAGGAAATATCAACATATTGTTAAAGTCGGGCTTGCTATATTATTTGAGGCATCCTATGCCACTTAACTAGGAAAATTGTCCCAAAAATCCTAAACCTATTGCACTTTTACTAATTCAGTTATAAACATTTTAATTTTGCCAATTGAGTTCTGAACCTTTTTACTTTTTGTCAATTAAGTCTATTCGGCTAATTTTGGCCCGAATTTGCTAATGTGGGCAGATTTGATTATTTTTTTGATATTTTTAATTTCTTTTTTTCTTCTCTTCTTCCTCTATCGGTTGCCCAACCTCCAGCGACTGGCTAAAGGCTATGATTGCCGAGGGGCAACCTTGAGCAAGGCTCACCCTTGCTAGGATTTGGTGAGGGATGACCTCATTAGCCTTGGGAGAGGCTTGTCCTTGTGAAGGTAAGCCTTCCTTTTGGTCGGCGAGGCCGCCCCTCTCCTACTTTGGGCAAGGCTGCGCTTCACCCTCACTAGCCTTTGGCCAGGGTGACCCTCGTTAGCTTCTAGTGAGGCTTGACCTTGTCTAAGGCTAACAAAGTCGTCCCTTGCCAAATCCCAGTGAGGCCCACCCTCGTTGGCCTCTGGTGATGCTCGACCTTGTTGAGTTTGGCATGGGTGAGCCTCGCTTGAGGTCAACTCTTGCTAGTCGTAGCCTCTGGTTGGTCCTCGGCCGTCGCTGAGGTTGGGCGACCGGTAGAGGAAGAAGAGGGAAAAGAAGAAATTTTAAATATAAAAAAAAATTAAAAATTCAATATAAAGTGGTATGGCCAACTAGGCCTTGTTCGTTTGTGTTCATTTTTTTTAGTCATGAGAACAATTTATGCTTTTTTGTTCCGGGGAACAAAAAAAGAACAGAAACACGTTTATTTGCGTTTTTGTTCCAAATCTATTTTTTTGTTCCTAGGAATAAATTTGGAACAAAAACAAGAAACAAGAAATTTTTTTCTTGTTTCTAGAACACTTTCGAGAAACAATTTTTGTCTCTCTTATTTTTTTCTTCTCTTTCATTTCTTCTTCTTTTTTCTTTGGCCGGTTGCCGGCCTCAGCCATGGCCGGCGACCGGCTGTCGAGGGTCGATAACGCCATCGAGGGTCGGCGACCTTGCCGGAGCATCGCCGGCCCCGGCGAGGCTGAGCCTCGCCGATGGCTGGGCGAGCTCGGCCTTGCCTTGGTTGGGTGAGCTCCGACAGAGCCTCGCCGTGGTTGGGTGAGGTTGCTAGCCCTTGTCGCCCGATTGCTAGCCTTGGCCAAGGCCGACAACCGGCCAAAAAAAAAAAAAAAAAAAAAAAAAAAAAGAAAGAAGGAAAAATAAAATAAAAATATTAAAAAATTAAATGATACAAAAAAATTATACAAGTTTACCAAACGTGTTTCTATTTTTTTTTCTATTCTAGAAATAAATTTACCAAACGCGTTCTTTTGTTCAAAAATTTTTCATCGGAACATAAATAGAAACAGAAATAGTTTTTTCTATTTTGGTTCCCTAAAACAATTTTTGAACAGAATCGTTCCCAAATGCACCCCTAGTGTCCATATTAGAGAATTTGACCAAAATTAGCTGGATGGACTCAATTGGCAAATGGGAAAAGGATTAGGATTCAATTAGTAAAATTGAATGATTTAGGACTAAATTGACAAAAGTACAATTTGTTTAGGACTTTTTGGACAATTTTCGTCAATTTAACTATTGGGTGGAAGTGTATACAATAGCAACTTATTTGATAAATTGGCTTCATTCAACTACACTAGGTAACTGAAGTCCACTTTTGGTCTTATTCAAGAAGGACCCTGATTACTCATTACTTTGAGGGTTTGGCTATCGTTATTATCCATATTTACGCAACTACACAATGAACAAATTTGACAAGCATTCTTTGCCAGGCATATTTTTGGGATATAGTGAAAAACACAAAGGATATCGTTGTCTTCATCAATCTACTTGTGTGTTTATATATCTCGACATGTTTTTATGAGCATTATCTTCCTTTTGCCTCTTCTTCTCAGGTTACTTTTATGACTAAGGGGGAGCTATTTCAATGGAATTCAACTTTAGGTCCATCAAAGACAAAAGCTTCTAGTGATCATTGGACTATACCCCAACCCAGTCAAGAAGTCGGTCAAAATGGTCAGATCTTAACCGTGCAAGTGAACATGCACGTCTGTTTGCTGAAATAAAACTAGACTCAAATGCTTCATTGACCAAATTCTTTGTTTTCTCTATGGTATAATTCTGGTGGAAGTTAAAGACAAAAGATAACAATTTGATTTACATAGAAATTGAATAAAAAAACAAATTAGATAAATCTCCAAACAATCAACTTGTGGATACTCAGCATGATGTGTTATTTTCATGCTGATTTGTAGAAGATTCAGGACTCGAATCATTCTGATTGTTTGCCTTTTGATTTGTTACTTCAAAACTCCCATTTAAAGTTGTCAATGGGGAGGACCAAAAGATTGAGTTTGGTTTGTAAATTGACAAACCTATCTCGATAAATGGTTTGGTGAAAACATCAACAACTTGTGATAATTGTCATGTTATGTTATCTCATCGTCATGTCTTGCATCTGATTTGCTAGGTCATGTGACATGTAATTATTTACGTCGTAACTTGACCTAATTTTCCATGTAGTGCTATATGGTTGCATTTGGTTGTCTTGATTTATTGTTAAAACATGATTGGACATGATAAAATATGACATGAATTTTGCCACATTTGATCTACTTTTTGGTGAATCGCAATAATAAAACTAATACTTTCACATCCTATCCTGTCCCTTAATTGGTATGAATGATATATCAGTATAAATGAACCTAAAAATATATAAATGGAGATGGTACGAAGCTATCCCGATCCACTGATAAAGAAACCACAAATAAACAAATGGAGATAACTTCCATCAATAAATCCATGATGATTGTATGATCAAAATCTTAAACAACAAAGAAACTCATCATAGCATTCGAAACCCATATGTTCAACTATGACAATAAATGTAAACGAATTACAACAACATCGATAAGGTAGATTAGGCAATGAATGCCAAGTTTAGTTAGAGAGAGAAGGTACAATCATTCACATTCTCAATTCAAAAAGTATAGTGCTTCCATACTATTGCCTATTTCATCTATTTTAACTTATTTTTTATTCTCTTTTTTATTTCTTTGTTATTCTCATCCATTGTTCCTTAATAAAATTTTATTAAATACTAAACTATACTAATATACCTAAAATACTAAAACCTGTGATAAATATAAATACTAAGCATATATTGTATATATGTATATATTATAGGTTAAAAAGAAATTTAAATGCATAAATAAAAATAGAAATAGTTAAAAATGAAAATTGTTGTTATTTTTTTGTTATTTAAGAATTTATATTAAAATTCAAAAAATTATTTATAATTAATATTTTAATTTTATTAATCTAAGAAATTTGTTAATCGAGAAATATAAGTTTTATACTATGAATATTAGAGATCCTATTCATCTTCGTGGGATACTTTTATCTGGATTATATCTCTTTTATATCCAACATTATTTTGTTTTGGGAAGAACACAACATAGGATAGAATAAATTTATATGGGCTATACTGATCATTATCATGATTGGTACCAGATGTGCCATGTCATGCTATCCCACAATCAATGTTGTTTTCAATTTCCAACTTTTTGTTCATTTTTGTCCTTTCTCGCAGGGTTAGAGCCTCATATACCTTACTAATTCAAAGCTGAAAGTATCAATAATTGATCGCGGCACTTTAAATTAATTTTCTCTCTACAATTTTTTTTTTCTGATTATTATTATTATTTTTTGGATTAATGTCATAGCTGACTTAATCTAAAACAATTCTGTGTCCCCATTTACTCATTTACCCAATCCTTTTAAAATTGCGGGCCATTAAATACTTATTAACCTAGCTGACTGATAAGGTTTCTTCCTTCGACCTACCATTACTACTTTCTTTTTCCATTTGCACAATTTCGTCATGCATGACGTTTGTGGTGCTGGCATATGTCTGGTCTGACCACTCCCAAATTTTGCTCCTCTCTGACTCGTTCTTGCGGGATGTATGGATTTCGCAATAATGCAGCTCGAGTGTTGTTCCTTTAAAATTATTAAACAGCTTCTTTATTTCAAACAGGCAGGATGGTGTTACCTTTCACACCATTGATGCTCGTGTTTAACAATGTGCAATACTACATAGACACCCCTGTGGTAACCTGGAACTCCTCTTTCCTCCTGAAGTTGCAATATTGAACCTTTCAGATCCAATAAATGATGTTGCCTCTTCTCACTACATTCTCCCTTTTCGAGTTTCTCAGGGAATGAGAGAACGGGGATTTGCACAGAAAAGACTGCAACTTCTCTCTGATATCACAGGCGCATTCAGACCTGGTATTCTTACCGCGTTGATGGGTGTGAGCGGAGCTGGGAAAACTACTCTGATGGATGTCCTCTGTGGGAGAAAAACTACTGGCTATATTGAAGGAGAAATAAAAGTTGGTGGTTATCCCAAGGTTCAAGAAACATTTGCAAGAATCTCTGGTTACTGTGAGCTCAGATTGACTCAAAACGTAAAATGGTGAGATTACAGTCCTGGCTTCTGATAACTTGCTTTGTTCAGTACTATCAGAAGAATCATGAATTGCATGTGTAGGAATTTGTCAATGAAGTCCTGGAGATGATCGAGCTTGATGAAATAAAAGATTCTTTAGTAGGCATACCTGGTGTTAGTGGTCTATCCACAGAGCAACGAAAACGACTCACAATCGCTGTAGAGCTTGTTGCAAATCCTTCCATAATCTTTATGGATGAGCCTACAACTGGACTTGATGCTAGAGCTGCTGCGATTGTCATGCGAGCAGTGAAGAACATAGTTGATACAGGAAGAACAATAATTTGCACCATCCACCAACCTAGCATTGACATATTTGAGGCTTTTGATGAGGTAAAGCGTGTTAATCTATATATGTGTGCACACACACTCACTATGTCCATCAGTTGGCTTTCTTCCAGCATGCTGGAACGATCAGATGAATAGGTTTCATATGGATCACAAGTGAAGTTGACGGTATTGGATCACTAGAGCAGAATCTTATTTTAATTTCATTAAATAATGGTAGCTGTTGAATCATTATGAGAAGAATCGTTTATTTTATTTCATTTAGATGAATAAAATCTTAAAAAAAGCCTCATGTTAGCCGGTAATTTCTTGTGCAAAATATTTTAGTATTTCTCGGTTAGATATTGGAAGGCCTAATCTCTCTCTCTCTCTCTGAGCAGTTGGTTTTATTAAAAACTGGTGGACGGCTGATTTACTCAGGACCCTTGGGACATAACTCGAGAAAAATTATAGATTACTTTGAGGTCAGTTTGATGCCCTAACACAAAGATTTGAGAATTGCTTCCATTTCTTGTAATTTGACTACATAATTCTTATCAAAACAACTGCTAATAATTAATAGCTCCAATAAACAACTTCTGTTGGACAGAGTATTCCAGGGGTGCCAAAGATTAAGAGCAACTACAATCCAGCTACATGGATGCTAGAAGTGACTTCTACCTCAGCTGAAGCTGAACTTGGCATTGATTTTGCACAAATATATAGAGAGTCGACATTATATGAGTAAGTTCATCCTCTGCTACTATTGAGTGCCTAATAACAGTGTGCATGCTTGATAATTGTCTGAGATGGTCCATTATATCCAGCCATATCTATCATAATCAACATAGAGCAGTGGTTTCTTTAGTCTTTTCCTTCAGGCTGTATAAGCTCCTGGAGTCTAAGATTTTAGATTGAGGAAGCTGACATGCCATATATATGATAACCCACAGCTTTAACTGCTGTATCCTGACCTTAGCTTCCAGTGTTTCTAGTTGTCTTCAGACTTAACTGGTGTTCCTGCTCTGATCTCCTCAGTTACCAGATGTGCAGTTTGATTGATCCATTGACAAAATCCATTTTGATCAACCCTGTGTTGTTTTTGCTTTCAGGACCAACAAAGAGCTTGTAAAGCAGTTGAGCACTCCACCTCCCGGTACTAGTGACTTGCACTTCTCCTCCCAATTCTCACAGAACAGGTGGGGACAATTCAAGTCGTGTCTCTGGAAGCAGTGCTTGTCCTATTGGAGAAGTCCTCCTTACAACTTGATGCGTATTCTCCACACAATTGCTGCGTCTTTTCTGTTTGGGGTACTGTTCTGGAAGCAAGGGAAGAAACTGTGAGTAACTATCCCTCTCGGTTAATTTGAGACTTGAGCCTGCTGGAGTTTTGGAGCACAAGCTTATTGAGATGATCTAAGGTCTCCATCTGGCTAACTGAACTAACACTTCTCTGATCTTATTAGCATCTAATCTTCAACAAGGAAGAGCTAAAAGCAAAGTGCATTCCTCCTAGGGTGTCAAATGTTTGGCTGGGTTTTCCAATTATAAAAAATTTCATTGGTTGGCACAATTGGCTAGCACATATTCAGTCATATAAGATCATATACTTTTTTTCTGATCTGTTATGGTTGAAAGACTGGAATATCTCCTGATGCCATATCCTCTTGTTGATAGAAACAACCAGCAGAACTTATTCAGCGTATTTGGTTCGATGTATATAGCCGTGATCTTCTTGGGCATAAACAACTGCTCGTCAGTACTACAGTATATTGCTATGGAACGGACCGTCATGTATCGTGAGAGATTTGCAGGGATGTACTCTTCATGGGCTTTTTCACTAGCACAGGTATATAACTCTTGGAAGCTGATTGAGTTGGTTAATGTAGTACTTAGTTGGGAGTCAACCTTCTTAATAGATGCACAAATATAGTTCAATTGAATATTCCAAATTCTTAACATGTTATAAGACATATAAGAACAAGTAAAACAATTTAATCAGATTATAATGCTATGCTGATTTCACAGGTGGTTGTTGAGATACCATATATACTAGCTGAAGCAATTTCATTTGTGATCATCACCTATCCGATGATTAGTTATTTTGCGTCAGCATACAAGATTTTCTGGTACTTCTATGTCATGTTCTGCTCATTGCTGTCATTCACTTACCTCGGCATGCTGCTTGTGTCTCTCACACCAAATTTCATGGTGGCTGCAATTCTACAATCTGCCTTCTACGCAAATTTCAATCTTCTTGCTGGATTTTTGATCCCAAAACCGGTAAGCTATGCATGTCATTTACCATAGTCTGATCTAAATTTTTTATGTTCTTAACTCTTTGCACAAACATTTTTTGTCCTTTTTCTTTCTTTGTATATGCGGAGTGCCAAATTATGAAGTTCATGAATCTCACGAGATATAGATATCTTATGCATGTATCAGCAACTACTAATTAAAACTATTCCCTACATCTCAAAACATAGTGCTTGGGGAATTAATAGTGCTTTATTATTACTGTTGCAGAGGATTCCAAAATGGTGGATCTGGTTGTACTATGCGTGTCCAACATCATGGGCACTTAATGGTATGCTAACTTCACAATATGGAGATATTGATAAGAACATATTGGCATTTGGAGAAACCAAAACCGTGGTGGCCTTCTTGAAGGATTATTTCGGATTTCACCATGATCAATTGTATGTTGTGGCAATTGTCCTCATTGCCTTTCCTGTTGTTCTAGCAACTCTTTTTGCATTCTGCATAGGGCACTTGAACTTCCAGAGAAGGTGACTTATCACGGTGTAAAATTTAGTTGTCCAATCCTCAAAACTAGCCAGATAAAGTGAATGGGTTTTGTAAGGAAAACTTACTATGTATTATTCAATAAAGTTTAATATATATACATCAAAAATAAACCCTAAAAGTGGTAAAGACTAATTTACCCTTCTTACTCCTAACACTCCCCCTCAAGCTGGAGCATAAATATTAATCATGTCCAGCTTGTTACAAATATGTTCTATCCTCCCATTACCCAAGGACTTGGTAAAGATGTCTGCAAGTTGTTCGCTGGTTCGAATATGATTGGGAAGAATTACTCCACTTTGCAACTTCTCTCGGATAAAATGACAATCAACCTCAATGTGTTTTGTTCTCTCATGAAACACGGGGTTGGAAGCTATATGCACAGCAGCTTTATTATCACACCACAGAGTCATAGGTACTAAATCTTTAAAGCCTAACTCAGTCAATAACTGTCGAATCCACACTAATTCACACGTCACTTGTGCCATGGCTCTATATTCTAACTCAGCACTAGAGCGGGCAACAACACTTTGTTTCTTACTTTTCCATGATACCAGATTTCCTCCGACTAAAGTACAATATCCAGTAGTTGATCTTCTATCATCTGGAGACCCAGCCCAATCAGCATCAGAAAAACCTTCAACTCTATTATGACCATGGTTTTGGTAGAGAATTCCTTTTCCCGGAGCTTTCTTCAAATACCTCAATATTCGAATAACTGCATCCCAGTGAGATGTACAAGGGGAAGACAAAAACTGGCTTACTACACTGACAGGAAAAGCAATGTCTGGTCGAGTAACCGTAAGATAATTCAGCTTACCTACCGCCTTCGTATCTCTCGGGATTGTTAAGAATTTCTCCTCCATCAGCAACTAATTTAACCCCATGTTCCATGGGTGAATCAAGAGGCTTTGATCCCAACATACCTGTCTCAGTGAGCAAATCCAAGACATATTTTCGCCGTGACAGAACAACACCTTTTTGTGATTGTGCCACTTCAATTCCTAGGAAATATTTCAATTTTCCTAAGTCCTTAGTTTGAAACTGTTGTTGAAGATAGGTTTTTAGCTCAGCTATACCAACCAAGTCATCTCCCGTGATGATAATATCATCAACATACACAATCAAGAATAGTTTGCCTCCCCCTGATTGTTTATAAAAGAAAGAATGATCATTTCCACGTCTTGATAGCCCAAAAGACAGTACAACCTCAGAAAATCTTCCAAACCATGCTTGTGGAGATTGTTTCAAACCATATAAAGATTTTTTTAATTTGCAAACTAGTCCGAGACTCCCCCGAGCAACAAACCCTGGAGGTTGCTCCATATAAACTTCCTCATGAAGAGTGCCATGCAAAAAAACATTCTTAACATCAAGCTGAAATAAAGGCCAATTATACGTTGCAGCAAGAGAGATCAAAATATGAACAGAAGTAAGTTTGACAACAAGAGAAAATATGTCTAGATAGTCAACCCCATACACTTGAGCATACCCTTTTGCAACAAGTCTTGCTTTTAAACGAGCAAGAGAACCATCGGGGTTAACTTTTACAGCATACACCCATCGACAACCAATAGCAGTTTTGCCTAGAGGAAGTGGTACTAAGTCCCAAGTTTGATTAATCTCAAGAGCCTGTAATTCTTCTTCCATTGCTGTCCTCCAACCAGAACTTTGTAATGCCTCAGCGACAGACTTGGGGATAGGATATTGTTTAACAGTAGTTAAAAAGGCTCGAAAAGTAGGAGACACAGAAGAGTGAGAAATAAAATTTGCAATAGAATGTTGAGTACAAGTACGTGTACCTTTGCGATGAGCAATAGGAAGATCAAGATCAGATACAAGAGGAGGGACAGCTAATGGCGGATCTGGAGCAGAAGTCGACGTAGTAGTGACATGAGGAGCAGGGGGAGCAGTAGTAGCAACACGATGACATCTTGTATAAACCTGGAGAGAAGGTGGTTTCTCTGTAGATACTGGTGAAACATTGGGAATAGTAGACCGAATGGTGGTCACATACAAGTCTTCATCTAATTCAGACACATCAATTGGAACATTATGATAAGGAGTGGATTCAAAAAATGAAACATCAGCTGTTACAAAATATTTTCTCAGTAATGGAGAATAACAGCGATATCGCTTTTGAGTGGGGGAATAACCCATAAACATACACTTGAGTGCCTTGGGATCAAGTTTTGATACTCCGGGTCGATGATCACGAACAAAACAGACACAACCAAAGATACAGGGTGGTAAGACAAACAATGGTTCACTAGGAAGCAAGATGGAAAAAGGAATACCACCTTGTAGAATAGAAGAAGGCATGCGATTAATGAGATAACATACAGTTAGAACAACATCAGACCAAAAGGTTTTCGGTACCTTCATCTCAAATAACATGGATCTAGTAACTTCCAATAAATGCCTATTCTTCCGTTCAGCAACACCATTCTGTTGTGGAGTATCAGGACAGGAAGATTCATGGATCATACCATGTTGAGTCATAAAATCAGAAAAAGATGTGGAAAAATACTCCTTAGCATTATCAGAACGCAGAACTTTAACATCCATGCCAAATTGAGTATAAATTTCAGATATAAATGCACGAAAAATAGAAAATAATTCTGAACGATCTTTCATTAAATATAACCAAGTAACTCTGGAATAGTCATCGACAAAAGTAACAAAATATCTAAAACCCGAATTGGAAACCACACGACATGGACCCCAAATATCTGAATGAACTAATAAAAAGGAGATGCTGATCGTTTAATGACTCGAGGTGTATAACTAACACGATGTAACTTGCCAAGTTGGCATGACTCGCACTCTAGACTAGAAAGAGATTGAAAACTAGAATCCAACGTTTGAAGACTACGTAGAAAAGGATGACCAAGACGACAATGGATTTGATGTGGGGACGCAACACTTGTGCAAGCAACTGAAGAAGCATCTTCAAGTACATACAGCCCCCCTTCCTCACGTCATCTACCAATCGTCTTCTTCGTAGCTAGCTCCTGGAAGACACAAGAATCAGGATAAAAAGTTACTGAACACTGAAAGTTTTTGGTTAACTTACTAACAGACATTAGGTTAAATGGAAATTGTGGAAGATAAAGCACCGAGGACAAAGGTAATGAAGGACTTGGGTTAACTGTGCCAATTCCCCTAACATGTGTAGGTGATCCATTGGCTAGAGTAACTATGGACGAAGATGGAGAAAAAGAGGAAAATATACCTGAAAGACCTGACATGTGATCAGAAGCCCCTGAATCAATGATCCAAGGACGAGAAGTAGCCGAAAGGCATGCAGTAGCATTACCTGTCTGAGCCAAAGTAGCAGTGGAAGAAACAGGCTATGAGATTTGAGACTGTGTGTACCGAGCATATTCCTCACCAGACATAACCACCACCTTGTCTTCAGATGACTGTGGAGTAGGGTCAATATTAGACGCCGTATTAGCAAACTGGTGCTGCTGCCCTGGTCTCCCATGTAGCTTGTAGCAAAATTTTTGAATATGACCAGGTTTGCCACAGTAATGACAAACTCGTGTAGTTCCCGAATTATCAGTAGATATATGGAATTGTCCATAAGGATGCTGATTACCTTGACCTCTCCCTATTCCAATGCCTCGGCCTCCTCCTCGGAAACCACGCCCACTATATCCGCCACGGGTTCCTCCATCACTCCTCTACCAGTTCGAGTTTGGGACACAAGGGCTGAACTCCCCACCATAGATGTAGTATCCTGAGAGGACTCACGAGATACTCGAAGAACTCGAGCAAATGTATCTGTGAGTGACGCTATATTCTCTCCTCCAAGAATCTGAGACTTAACATTTTCACACTCAGAACCAAGACATCCTAAGAATCCCATTACAGCCAATTGTTCCCTTTGACATTGCATTTGTTGAACATCAGCTGAAATAGGGAGAACAGCATTCAACTCCTCATACAATCTCTTAAAGTCTGCAAAGCACTGAGTAATAGAGCGCCCCTTTCTTTCAAATCGATAAAACTCCTCCGATAGCTCATAAATCCATGACAAATTATCTTGGCCAGAATACAGCACATTCAAATACTCCCATAGTTCTCTGACTGTATCAATATGAGTTACCATGTCAACTATATTACTCTCCATAGAATTCAACATTTGACCAGAATACGTGCATCAACACCATCCCAAGTTACATCATCTTTGGGCTTAAACTTCAGTTAAGTGTCTATGTTGATTCTTGCCTGTCAAAGTAAGCTTCACAATTTTCTTCATTGGTGGAAGTTAGCACTACCTGCGAGCTTCTTATCGCAGTAATTCGATTAGATGAAGAGGAAATCACCTCGCCATCACAAAAGTATTATTCTTCTCATCACCCATTTTCCAAATAAGAATAAGCAAACTCTAACCTTAGCTTCCGTCAAACAACTCAGCCTCAATAATTCAATAACCCAATATTACCACTACCAAATAAAATGACAGAAGCTACCACACAACTTTAAAATCATCAAATAAATAGCTGCACTATACCCAAGCAACAACTTGCTTCATCACAAGTCTCAAACAAATTAATAAGCCAAATCAGCAACTTTAAAGCAAATTCTAACCCACAAAATCATCCCGAAATCATCCCGATGAGTGCTACTGCACTCTGTCGCTACTGCAACCTGTCTTCTTTCTCTCTCTAGGGTTTTCCCTCTCCTTCGCCGACCTCACGTACAAGAAGCGGCACAGCTACACCACCAAATCCAACAAGCATAGGTCATCAAAACCTCTGGTAGGCCAGCAAATCGCACAAGCACGAGCGCGCGGAAGTCGCGCGAGCAAGCCGAGCGAGTGCGAGCGCACCACGCGAGCAGCACAATCAAGCCGTGCGAGCAGCGTGAGCGGCGCGAGCCGAGTTAGCCGTGCGAGCCGAGGGAGCCGCGCGAGCGAGCCGCGTGAGCCGCGCAAGTGAGCCGCCCGAGCTGCGCGAGCACCGCGAGTGAGCCTCGCGAGCGAGCTGCGCGAGAGAGAAGCCCTATTCCGGTGAATGGCGGTGACAGCCAACTATTCCGGCGAGTTGACGACGGTCCGGCAAATCGACAGCAGCGAGCAGCTACTCCGTCGTCTAGGGTTAAGCCCTAGGCTCTGATATCATGTAAGGAAAACTTACTATGTATTATTCAATAAAGTTTAATATATATATACATCAAAAATAAACCCTAAAAGTGGTAAAGACTAATTTACCCTTCTTACTCCTACCAGGTTTTTATGACAATGGAGTGGCCGCATTGAAATGATTAGCATTCTGGATTTAGAAATGTACCAATTCCACTTCCTAACACTATAATCTCATGTAAAATCTCTCCAAGTTCCTGGAACTCTCTCTTGTCGTCAATTTGTGATGATAAAGGGAGTGGGAGCGCATCTCTCAGCTTCAGCCCATTTTAGGTCTCTAACTGTTACACAGTACAAGCACTTCTCCAATTCTGGGAGCTTAGAGAAACAAAAGTATGGTGCCAGTAGAATCTGCAGTAGAATCTGCGAAGGGATGCTACCATAGAGTAAGCACTGCCTGTCAGGCAATTGTGTCAATCTCTCATTGCTCTCATTCCACTATGCTTGTCGAGCAATTTGAAGTGTTCATGGTCAGTAAATTACATATGTCATGGAGAATTTTTTTTTTTTTTTTTTTTTTTGAACAGACCATGGAGAATTGACTTAAAGCTAATTTTGCTGCAAATGCACTAGCTTCTTAACATTTCCATTTTCTTTCTGGTCTGTTTCTTTTAGTAGCTGCTGCACTACAATTCACTAGACAGCACATGTTTTCTAATTACAGTATCACGACCAATTTCATGCAGAAACATAGAATCTTTGTGACTCGTTTGTTTCCTCCTTAGCTTTTTTTAAGGATGTTGGGTAATGTCTCACTCATGCCTCCAGTCTTTCGTCCTCTGCCTTTAAATCTGCATTCATTGACTCTACTTCTTACCTTAAATGTTCAGTTACTTCAAGTAGTTTTGTAACGGTCTCCGTCAGCTCCAGTTTCACATGAGAAGAAGATGGCCAGATTTTTTTAGTAATTTTCCAGAATTTTCTGACTTACAGAAATAGCTTTATAGATAGTTTCACGTGCTTACACTTTTGACCTTTGTGTTGAAGATGACATCTACTATGTTTGCCACACTGGTTATGATCATTGATGCACTGAAAAAATTCACATCGAAAAAATTCACATTGAAAAAATTCATTTTCTTAAAACTCGCATTAAGCTGGAAATTGAATTTTTATTCAGCTTCTCACTTTATAAGTCACTCATCCGAACCTCATGTTTAAAGCTCAACCGAGACTGTCTTAGAAAGAAAGTAGCAATATGATGGTGGTTTACAGGAGATACAGCACATTTGAAGTGAGAAACTAACTGGCATTCGCCACAATAGTGAACCCACAAGTCCGGGTCTCTATTCAGTTCAGAAATCATGCATTAGAATTTGCCCGAATCATCTTCGCCGGAGGACTTATCGAGGGTTATCAGATCGATGTGATGCTTACATTTTATGGTTTGTGGTAAGTGAAAGCAATATAGGTGAAGGTTGAAGTTGCCCTCGGGACAATGGTAGAAGTCGACAATACAATGCACTGCACTTAGCTGGCCTTTTCGAGAAAAGACTTGGTCTTTGGGCACAGAGAGGATGCAAGTCGAAGTTCACATTCTACACAGCGGAAGCTGGAGGCCGAAGTGATTAACAGCACGTGATATGTATTCGTAAAACTGATTAATCATAGTCAGGGTACAGATAGAAATGTGATTACATAAGGATCACATAATACAAATCAATTACAATTAATGTCGTGGAAATGCTCTTCCTGAACTCATCATAGTTTGTAATTCTAGAATAGGAGAATATAAGAAGAGTAGACTTTTGACATTCTCCCTTCTATCATTGGGATCATCTGTAGTAAAATACAGAGAGAAGATGGCCTCGGTTCAACTTGGTAATACCCAGATTTCAAGAAAATCATCTCAATAGTGTTGGATGCAAATTGCGTAGTTCCAAGTTCTTCATAACCAGAACAAGAACATGCATAATTGAGTAGAAAGATTAACGCACCTGTTTTGGGATCCATCATTCTCGAAGCGGATTTGAAAACTGATGTTCCACGCGCAAATTCTTTCTCCTCTATTACTTTTCGTATCATTGCCTCAATAAGACGGCCACCTCACCCTTTAGCGCTAGTTTAACGCTAGATACATGTGAAAATTAAAGTTAGAGTAAAGACCTGAGTACTATTTATAGAGTTTCCAGCTAGGCCTTTTATTACAGGCTAGGCTTAACTCGGCTCACACTAGCCAGCCTAATATTAGACTAATTAAGAAACCTTCTATCTCACTTTAAATTAATCTCATTTTACAATAACCATAAACGGTAAATTACAATATCAATTAATGTAGTCCACATTAAGAAAACTCTTACAAATAGAGTTCTAGGGTTCGATGCCTTCGTGTCTGCAGCAACATGACAAACGCAGGAATGTGCTTTGAAACTATAGCATCGTACACCACGTAAGTAATGTAGTAATGTAGAAGAAGCGTGTCTTGAAAACACATACGAAATGGTGCTGTTCTTTATAAAATGGGTTTCTTTCCAACAAGAGACTGTGCTGCCTTGACACGCAGAATAAACATCACGACGAAACCGAGCAGGCGTGCGGCAAATTCAATCGCGAGGTTGCTTGGGCTAAGTAGGCTTAAAAACATGAGAGGCGAAAGACTCAATTTCGGATCAGCCACGCGACATCTGTCGCTCTGTAAACCCTTCGGATACCAAGAGAGAAACCAATGAGGCCGCATTTTAGAATGCCTGCATGTTAATCGGCGGTTGACGGTTCAGCCTCACCATGTTGATAAATGAAACATTAGTAGCCCAGTATTATTGGCGGGAAATGACGAGGCACTGTGTTGATAATTCGAATCTCAACTTCCAGCGCCAACCCTCTCTTTCTCTTCATTTTTGTTTGGGATTAGTGCATTGAGGGTCTTGAAACTTATTACAAAAATGCAATTGAATTCTAAAACTTTTTAAAAGTGCGATTAAGTCATGAAAAATTGTGCTAAAAGTGCAATCGAGTCTTAAAATTTTCAAAAAATACAATCAATTCCTAATTTTTTTTTCATAAAAGTATAATCAAGTCATAAAATTTTCAAAACGTGCAATCAATGAAATGACTTGATTGTATTAATTGGACAAAATTTAGAACTTGACTATATTTTTTTAAAGTTTTAGAATTCAATTGTACTTTCTTGACAAGTTTTAGAACTTCCGATGCACTTATCTCTATTTGTTTATTATAGAAAGAATTATAATTTTTGCTCTTCTACTTTCAATCTTTTCAGATCGTCTCTCTACTTTGTATTTATTTCTAATCAAGTTACGCTTTTGTAGATTTTTCTAATTAAGTCTCTCCAATACCAAATCTAGCCGAATCCAACTGACATGGTCATCGAACCACGTTGTAGTGTGAAGTGGATAAATTCTTCCAATGTAGACATCCACATGGGCTTTCACATTAGTTAAATTTATTTACATCATATTTTCAACGTCGTCTTCATCAACTAAGTTTGTCCACGCACGTCCATGTGAGCATCTGCATGTTTGATCCACTCATACTTTGGCGTTGTCCAACAAATATGCCAAATTGAACTTGATAGATTTGTTGATGGAGAGACTTGAACATATAATTTGTGAAAGTAGGACTTGATAGACCAATTAAACGAATAGAGACATCATTAAAAAAACGTGCACGTACAATGAGAAAAGAGCATAGTCTTTCCTTTATCATATGAAAATCAAATTTAGGGTGAGAAATTGGAATATCACAACATATTCCGATTTTTCAATTGAACCTAGATAGCACGGCTAATTTTGACTTTGATTATATATAATTAAATTTTAACAATTCTTTTTGAAAATAAAGGCAATTTTGTCAAAATAATCTGTCGATTGAAAAATATGGTAAAAAATATTAATTTTTGTCGATGGGATCGTGCAAGTCCTATTCTACTTAAAGTACAAGATATTCACAATTGTATTTTAGCCATGAAAAGAACTTAGTAGCCACGGTCATGGGTGTACCCTTGCTCCCTCACTCACACGTCCCCACCCTAGCTCCCCTTACCTCCTCATTTCCATGTGGAAAGAATGGCCATTAGGGCAACCACAATGGTTCAATGTTGTTTTTCAATTATACTTTTGTTCATTTTTCCTCTCTTGCATGATTAGAGACTCGGATACCTTACTAATTTCTAGCTAAAGTATCGATTTCCTAAATAAAAATATTTCGGAAAAATGGGTGAATAATATTAAAAATTTTAAAATGGTATGATGACACATTTATCATATATCAATTTTCGTCTCCCAAAAGTTTCAAAGTGGTAGCCCATGAAATATTTACTCCAATGGAATTTCATCTTACGAAAAATTCTGAACTAGAACTTTGACCCAAGTCTCCCTTCCCATTAGCTCCCAAACTACTAACATAAGATAGATTTACATCAAGGGTATTGGTTTAAGGGGGGAAATTATCCAAAAAGTCCTAAACTTTCAATTCAATCTTAAATCTTTCAATATTGCCAATTGAATTCTAAACATTTTCACTTTTTGCCACTTAAGTCCATCCGATCAATTTTGACCAGAATTTGCTGACGTGGGCACTGAGCGTCTTACATGGCATGGCTGGCATTGAGGTGAACAAAATTTATTATTTTTTAAATGTTTTTTTTAATTTATTCTTTCTTTATCCCTTTCTCTTCTTCCTCTCTACTGATTGCCTAGCCTCCGACGAATGGCCAAAGGCTACGACTGGCGAGGGTCAACTGCATCGACCTCAAGCAAGGTCACCCTTGCCAACTAGAGAGGGTTAGCCTCACTTGCCTCACATGAGGTTGCCCTTGTCAGGATCTAGTGAGGGACGACCTCGCATGCCTTAGGCGAGGCTTGCCCTCGCCGAATCGGGTGAGGGCAAGCCTCCTTGCTTTGAGTGAGAGCAAGGGTTGGCCTCACTAGCCACGAGCAAGGCTTGCCCTTGCCAATTTTAGTGAGGGGAGCCTCACCCGAGGCCTACAATTTTTTCCCTTGCTAGATCTCAGCAAGGGTGACCTCGCGTGAGGTCGACGAGGCTGAACCTCATCAATTCCCAACAAGGCGACCTTGCTTGAGGCTAGCAAGGCCGACCCTCATTGGTTGCGGCCTCTAGCTAGTTGCCGAAGGCTACGCGGTCGACAGAAAGGAAGAAGAGAGAGAGGGGAAGAAAAGAAAAGAAATTTAAAAAAAAAAATTGAAAAAAAATTGAAAAAATAATAAATTTTGCCCACCTCACCATCAACCATGCCACATAGGACAATCGGCATCCATATTAGCAAATTTCAGTCAAAATTGGCAGGATGGACTTAATTGGAAAAAATTGAAAAGGTTTAGGACTCAATTAGTAAAACCGAAAGGTTTAGGATTAGATTGGCAAAAGTGTAATATGTTTATAACTTTTTGGACAATTTTCCCGTTTTAGGGTGAATGTATCCAAGGGTATCACTTTGGGATTTCTTATGAAATATAAATTAGTTAGGAGTAAAAATTGAGTTTTTCTTTATGGGGGGAAAATTAGGTTAGGATTAATGTGTCATAGGAAAATTAGGTTAGGAAAATTATGTTAGGTTTAAAATTCTTAACATATTGACTCATTTTAAAAGAAACAAAATGTATATATTCACGATCAAAAACTATACAACCCTCGGCCCTTGGTATTTTTTGGGTGTGCCAGCGCCTCTTGTACTGGCTTTGGTCCTCTTGCTTGCCGCTTGGCTTTCTTCTATCGGCTTCCTTCCACTCTCTATGAGAATGAGAGTGTAAGTTTTTTGAAGCCGAGGGTTGTATAATTTTTCCTTCCCTTTTTATTATATCTATTACCTTACCAAAAAAAAAAAAAAAACACGGTAAGAGGTGTCTGTTTCCTGCGTGAAGGAAGATATTTTTTGTGGAAATCATTTTCAAAGAAAAATGACAAGTTTTTAATTGTTTGGTAATTTGCTTAAAAATACGTAAAACACTATCTTAAGTTAGAAGGCAGAAGAAACTAAAGGACGTTTGTAGAAAGATACTTTTTACGTTTCGGAAAATGATTTCCATTATTCAAACCGAGGATTCTTTTTTTCCTAATTTGAAGTGTGGTATATTTTCCGGCTCACTAACCACTTCCAAAAAGCTAAACACGTGATTTGTCTTGTAGAAGTTTTTTCTCAGTAATGCTTTATTCCTTGAATTCATGCTATACCTGAGTTTATAATCTACGAAAGTTTTCTGTCCTCATGTACCCCTTTACATAAATTTTCTACTATTCCCTACAAGATCGCGGGCCATTAACCTAAGTGACTATAAGGTTTATTCAACCTATAGTTACTTTTTATATTTTGTTATCCATATATACAAATACGTCATGCATGAGGTCTATGGTGCTGACAGATGTCTGACCACTTCTATTTTTGGGAGGTGAATTAGATCTTGCAATAATGCAGCTCTTGGGTTTTGTGCTTTGACTATTGAGAGAGGATCGTGCCGTGGATTGTGCTATTATTAATATTATCATCCTACACATCAGCTGCGTTGACAATGAAGTTTCTTGGACTGTCAAACACGCTAGAGATTGGCATTTTTGCATTCTGTGGTTCGCAAGATTAGACCTCGATTTCATATATTGTGGCCTTTGTTTTGGTAATTTTTTTGTGATGCTACGATCTGCTGACGTATATGCACCATGTTGTTGGATTCGAATCAAGATTTTTTTTCCCTACCCTCTCAAGATAATCCGTGGTTGTGCCTTGCGATTCTTAGATGCAACGTTCTACCTTCTCATGCCATTGCCTTAGCCTTGAAGTTGCTACATGAATCAGTTATGTTGTGGATTAATGACTCACGTTTAGTTTGTCTCGAGTGAAAATATGGACACGAGTTAAATACTCATGAAATGAATCTGTGGCGTTTAGGCACAACTACGGTTAACTAGATAGGGGCGTAGAGGCGCAACACCCACATTGATGTGGAACGAAGCTGATTCCGTATGCATATAATGTTATTCTTTTGTGATGCACTTTAATAACAGATCACACCGATTGAACCACATTGATGCCAGAGACCTTTTTATTTCTATATTCACTTTCTCACAAGAAGCCTAATGAACAAGTTGAAGTTCCTAATTCATTCCAAAAGAGGGATTGCCTTAGTTATCTTGAGCTTGGTCTATTGTTTGGAAAAGTAATGCCTATTTGACAGAGGGAAGAGGAGAGATGTAAGACGTGACAGAAAAACATGCGCCAGATACGAGCCTAAACTTCTCAGGGGTCTCATGCTTTCATTTGGAAGAGTGAGAATGCAAGTTTCTAGAGTATGGAAGTCAACTTCCTACTTTTGGTTACATGAGAAGGCAAAATACTACGTGCCAAATCTGATCTCTTCAGGTTTATCTAAACTTGATGGACTGGTAGACTCTCTTACTTTCCCTGCCGCCCACAAAAAATGAGTCACTTTATCAGTTCCCCATTCCCTATGCAACAAGCGTATGAATGACTGACGTATTTGATTACTTCATCTTCATCTTATACCAGTACCGTTGGTCTATATATATGCTTAATCATGTTCATTTGATATCAGTACCGTTGGTCTATATATATGCATAAGTATATACAGCATTCCATTTTTTCTTCAGATTTGACATTTGTGCCTCACTCTCACATATGGCTGAGCTGATTGGAACAGAAGCAGATGGAATACGGTCGATTCGAAATGAGTTATCAGAGCTAGGAAGGAGCCTCAGATCATCATTTCAGCTTCCTGTTTCGAGTTTTCGAAGCACCTCGGTTGTGAACACAACAAAAAATGATACTAGTGATGAATATGATCTCCAATGGGCTGCCATTGAGAGGTTACCAACTTTTGAGAGGTTGAGGTCGTCCCTGTTTGATAGTGAGATCGATGGAAGGGCAGTAGATGATAAAGGAAAGAAGGTGGTTGACGTTACCAAGCTTGGTGCATTGGAACGTCATTTTTTCATAGAGAAGCTCATCAGGCATATCGAGAATGACAACCTTAATTTGTTGCGCAAGATTAGGGATAGAACTGACAAGTGAGCTTATTCTTCTCTTGATAATGGGAGTTGCATATATATTCAGAAAGTCTAATGGCTATAGAGTTACCTAGAAACATGAAAAACCTGCACGAGCATAAAAGACAAGTGCAGACATAAATAGCATAAGACCCCGAAAGTTCATTAACAGATTTGAAAAAACAACACTTTTATTTATAAAGTGCGTTATAATGTACATGCTTGCATTTATCTTGGTAAGAGGCCACATCGTGCCTGAACCATGTTGGCAAACTTATTTGAATGAGGATTTGCTTTCTTCTTGTTTTTGTTTCCTCTTTTCTTCCTCGAACTCATGCCATGAATTTTGCTTTTCATGGAGTAAGGAAAAAATTGCTGTTAAACTCTTTTCCGCAGGGTTGGTGTCAAATTGCCCACCATAGAAGTCAGATATCTGAATTTATGCATTGACGCAGACTGTGAGATAGTTGAAGGAAAGCCCCTGCCCACTCTCTGGAATTCTCTAAAAAGCATGCTCCCTGTAAGTACCTTTCATGTGGAGTAGATTGAAGGTATTCATGCTGAGTCTATTTGATTCATTGCAATTCCCCATTAAAGAACAAGCAGCTACCTAATGAAGGTTGAATCCATTTATGAGCACTGCTTTCCCACAATTATGTATATACCCTCAGCATATATGTTTGCAAGTTCTATAACTCCTGTCATCTTGCATGTAGTTTTCCTTTGGTTGCAAATGCATGTTGTTTCCAACAATCAGGCTAAGAAGGTATTTGTCCTTCTTGAAGAGGTTAAGGAAGTGGTGTTGATCATTTCTCGCAAATTTTTTCAAATATACTAGAGTCAATTAGGGGCCACATGTAGGCAAGTACAGAAAAACCATGTATATCTCCATGTTCTCATTTGCCCACACTGGTTTTTTGTTCCCACACCCGTTCTTTCATCCTTTCACTGCTAATACTCATCATGTAATATGCTTTATTCTGTAATAAGACTGAATGACTCCTAACCGTTGTGTTTGCTGTAGAGAAATCTCAACTGATGTTTTTGGCATTATGTCAATTTACCATGAAGGGTTGCTGCTTCCTGTTATTCACTAATTCAAGTAAATTGGAATTTTTTTACAGGGTATTCCTGCAATGCCAGGTTTAAAGATACGTAAGGCCAAAATAAGCATCATTAAGGATGTCAGTGGAACTATAAAGCCTGGAAGGTTTGTTTTACTGGTTCAGCTCCTCCCATCTCTCTTGATGAACTCTTGAAAATCATGCCTCACCCTTCATCCTTTAGGCAGTCCTAGCATCCTCAACTATTTCATTCACTTCTAGCTGCAGTTGTTTGCATCAACTATGCAGTTCAGTATCGAGACTCGATTTAGGCTGTAAAAGGCTAAGTACTAAGCTTTCATGATGACGTATCGAATGTGAGCATAACCTCACGATCAACTTATTAGCTAGCAATATATTTCATGACCATTGGCTGATTCTTTATATTTGAAAGCGGCATCAATCTTCGGCAATTTGCATCATTCTTTGCCACTGTGTAAAGTGTTGCATACTTTGAAAAGTTCGTCCATGTTTTGCATGCGGGTGAATTCAGCCTAAAGAAACTCATGTTTTATCTTACATATATCGTCAATCTCATCATCATACCTGTAATTCAGGAAAACCATTGTCTAAAGTTCTATTATAGAGAAAAGCACAAGCTTGATGATATAAGAATGCATTTATTCATTGTCTTTTCTTGCCACAGGATGACTTTATTGCTTGGACCTCCTGGATGTGGGAAAACTTCCTTTCTTAAGGCTCTCTCAGGGACTCTAGGCAAATCTCTCAAGGTTTCATGCTTGCTCTATGCTAAAGAACTTCTATGTCAAACTGCACTAGGCTTAACAGCAATACCAACATACCACATGTATGGCTTGCAAATAACATGTGAACTGAGACAGAATGAAGCTCAAGAGAACCCATGTCATCCAAATTCCTCTTCACATGAACACTTTAACATAAGTATCCTTGCAGGCATGGACTCAGTGAGTTTTCATTGAGTCTCCACTGAAGCACATTGTGCTATTTTACTTGACAAAAGTGCTTGAAGGGTGCTGAGAAGCAAGAGATCATACTAGTGCATAGATTACTTTTTCATTTTATAGCTGACTGGGACAGAACTATTTTGTAGTCTATGGTTAGCTTAAAGCATAGAACTTGAAGTTCCAAGTAAGCTAATTAGGTACGGTCAAAACATCCATTAGCTTTTATTAATCTGTCTTTGAGTTTGATGATATCATCTCCTGTTCCCTCCATTATCTGATAGGTCACTGGAGAAATTTCATATAATGGCCACAATCTTAACGAGTTCATCCCCCAAAAGACGTCTGCTTATATAAGCCAATATGATCTGCACATTCCAGACATGACTGTAAGGGAAACACTGGACTTCTCTGCCCGTTGTCAAGGTGTTGGAAGCAGAGAAGGTGAGTATTCTTCAAAGTGATTGTAGATCTATCACTTGGAAACTCTGTTAAATGACGATCTTTTGGCTTTTCTGTTTGCAAAGATATCATGATGGAGATCAGCAGAAGGGAGAAGGAGGCAGGAATCTTTCCAGATCCTGACATAGATACTTACATGAAGGTACCTTTAGTGACATTCTCCAATTTTCTTCTCTCTATCCATTTCAGTGTACAATTTGAGTCTGCATTAATTGCTTTTCAGTCTGGTTACTAGAAGTTTTACTTTGAGCATGGTGCAACCAGTGTCGGTTAATAATTACAAATTCTATTGAAATATGAAATGTTAAAACCATGGCGTTGGTTTACTGGTTAGGGAACGAAATAGTGTGTCCGGCATTGGGGCAACCAGTGCAGGTTAATAATTACAAATTCTATTGAAACATGGAATGTTAAAACCATGGCATTAGCTTACTGGTTGGGGAACGAAATAGTGCGTCTGGCATAGGTGTAAACACAGGTTTGGTTTCCTACACAATTAGTTCAACAATCCCAGGCTTGGGCCACTCACCTGATCTTATGCTTGCATCTCACTTGATCCATTGGATTTATGGGGTAATTTAGTGTGCACAGGTTTACCAATCCAATACTTGCTTGTCAAGGAAAAAGGAAATATGCTCTGTGTGTAGCCTGTTTAATTTATGAGTTATCACTGAATGTATGTGACATTGTTTGAACTGCGTAATTTCTTACAACTATTTACCACTTCAAGAACTTGTCTCAACAATAATCATGCCTTGTTTACCAGGCCACTGCTCTCAAAGGACTTAAAAGAACTCTTCGGACAGACTATATTTTAAAGGTATGTTCTTTTGACTGAGTTCATAGTTAATTATTTTTCTTTGCCTCAAACGTTTAAGAAGAAACTTCTGTCTATCTGTTTAAATCTTTCATAGATCCTAGGGCTGGATATCTGTGCGGGCACATTGGTTGGAGATCCCATGAGAAGAGGCATATCAGGTGGTCAGAAAAGGAGATTGACTACAGGTAGTACAGCGAAAAAATGCTGACAGATGCAGCAAATCTCATAAAGATTAAACTTTTGTATGACTGGAGTTAAACAATGTTTCACTGTCCTTTCTGATCTTGGTCCTTGAAATTCCAAAAGATTAACTGACAAGTCAGCTTTCTGTTAAAAACTATACAGCGGAGATGATTGTGGGCCCAAAAAAAGCTCTATTCATGGACGAAATAACAAACGGCTTGGACAGTTCAACAGCCTTTCAGATTGTTTCTTGTCTTCAGCAGCTAGCACATTTGACAGATGCCACTATACTGGTTTCGCTTCTTCAGCCTGCGCCAGAAACATTTGATCTTTTTGATGACCTCATTCTGCTGGTTGAAGGGAAAATTGTGTACCAAGGCCCTCGTGACCAAGCTCTGAAGTTTTTTGAGGATTGTGGATTCAGGTGTCCTGAAAGAAAAGGGGTTGCCGATTTCCTCCAAGAGGTAGTTAAAACTAGACAGGTTGTGCACTGCATGTTAGCTTCCTTTATTAACCTTTTATTATGTTGCCTACTGCCATGCAGGTTATATCTAGAAAAGATCAAGCACAATATTGGCAGCATCCTGAGCTACCGAACAGTTATATGTCAGCTGATATGTTCTGTAAAAAGTTCAAGGAATCTTATTGTGGGATGAAGCTTGATCAGGAGCTTTCAGGCATATTTGATAGGTCCAAAAGCCACAAAAATGCTCTTTCTTTTGATGTTTACTCTCTGTCCAGATGGGAACTTCTGAGAGCATGCATGGCGAGGGAACTTCTTCTCATGAGGAGAAATTCTTTTATCTATGTTTTTAAATCAGTACAGGTCAAAATAAGCTCTTATAAATCTCTTGTACTTTTTATGATATATATCTCTTTCAACGTCAGTGCTCATTACAGTCTAATTTCTAATCTTGTCTCCCAGATTCCATATATATAAGGAAACTTTAGAAGGTGATTATTGTTGTTTCATCATGCAGCTTATTTTTGTTGCATTTATCACGATGACTGTATTCTTGCGGACTCGGATGGGAATAGATGTATTTCATGCAAACGACTATATGGGCTCTATGTTTTACGCGCTAATCATACTCCTCGTTGATGGATTTCCGGAATTGGCAATGACGGTTTCAAGGCTCACAACCTTCTACAAACAAAAGGAGCTGTACTTTTACCCTGCTTGGGCTTATGCAATTCCAGCATCTATACTGAAACTTCCTCTTTCACTGCTGGAATCTGTTGTTTGGACATCTCTTACATATTACGTGATTGGATACAGTCCTGAGGTAGGCAGGTAAGTTTTAGAGTTCTTTGGTTTATGACCTTTCATTACCTTGCCTCCATGAACTTCTGTTACATTCAGTATCATGTGTAAATTTTAATACTATTTTACTCCTAAGTAATGACTCTTATATTTTTCTTCTTATTTATGCAGGTTCTTCCGCCAATTACTACTTCTTTTCTCTGTGCACTTGTCGTCCATATCCATGTTCCGTTTTCTGGCCTCAATCTTTCAAACTGCGGTTGCTTCCAACTTAGCTGGTACTGTTGCATTACTGATTGTGATGCTATTTGGCGGTTTCGTCATCCCAAAACGTAAGGATGTCAGAATCTCTATTCGGTTTGATTTTGGATGAATAAGTGCATTTAATATTTCACTTTGTCGCTGCAGCCTCTATGCCTGCTTGGTTAAAGTGGGGTTTCTGGGTCTCTCCACTAACATATGGAGAAATTGGAGTTTCCATTAATGAATTTCATGCTCCACGATGGCAAAAGGTGAGTGCCTTGTAGAAGTGAGAACAAGTTTTTGGCTCCTGTAGCTCCAAATACAAGAAGCCACTGTAGTTGCAGAATCAATTAACCCATTTTATTCTAAACAAGTATTTTGACATGCTAGTGTTGTTGGTTAGCTAAACCAGCTTTGCTACTACACATTCTTTTGTTTATGGTGCTCCAAGTATGAGGACAAGACATGAGTTGAGCTGTTCAATATATCTGAGGGCCTCGGTTAACAGATAGATATTGACAATTTTAAATCCTATGATCTCATTCTTGTAATTTCTTTGTGCTAACTTCCTGCCTTAAATCAGAATGTCTCATTGATGATTATTATATCATCCAGTTACTTGACTTTGATACAATGCAATTACTGAATCAATAAGTATATGGGCACTAGTATTCTTTCAGCAAATGAAGATGTCCTTTCCTTGAGAGTGGGTTTAATTTCGTAGTTTTTAGGCAGAACTAATTTCCTCTGCATTTCTCAATGCACTAACTTGTTTTTGCTTACATAACCCATAGATCTAATTAACTTCCTCTTTCATCTTTTAATCCAATCTGACTTGTTCTTGCTTTTAATGCATACTCACAGATTTCATCGTCAAACACTACAATAGGGCATACAATCCTTGAAAGCCGAGGACTAAACTTTAATGGGTATTTCTTTTGGATATCAGTTGGTGCCTTACTGGGATTTACCTTACTGTTCAACATCGGTTTCACTTTGGCCTTAACTTTCTTGAAGCGTAAGTTTGTCATTTCTGCAACTGGACTTCACTTTTGGATCATTAGTGCCGAGGATGTTCCTGAAATCACTTTAAAACTTACAGCTCCAGGATCATCACGTGCTATCGTTTCACGTGAGAAATACATGCATAGAAGTGGAACCGAAGATTCTCAAGACAATGTAAAGCATGAAGAGCCAAAGAAAGTTTCTGCTGAAGTAGTGCAAACAAAACATGGTTGAGTCCTATATTCTTCCTTGCCCAATTATAGTCACACAATGATTATTTGTGTTGTTCCTTTAATAATTATTAAAGTGGGTTCTTTACTTCATAAGTAGGAAGGATGGTTTTGCCTTTCACACCATTGACCCTCGTGTTTAAAGATGTGCAGTACTACGTAGACACCCCTGTGGTAACTATTTGAGCTTTCTTTCCTCCTGAAGTTGCAAGATTGAGTCTTTCAGATCAATTAGATGATTTTGTCTTTTCTCACTGCACTCTTCCTTTTCCGGTGTTTCAGGAAATGAGACAACAAGGCTTTGCACAGAAAAGATTGCAACTTCTCTCTGATATCACAGGCACATTCAGACCTGGTATTCTTACCGCATTGATGGGTGTGAGCGGAGCTGGGAAAACTACTCTGATGGATGTCCTTTGTGGGAGAAAAACTACCGGCAATATTGAAGGAGAAATAAAAGTTGGTGGTTATCCCAAGGTTCAAGAAACATTTGCAAGAATCTCTGGTTACTGTGAGCAAATGGACATACATTCCCCACAAATCACTGTGGAAGAGTCTGTCATATTTTCTGCTTGGCTTCGTTTAGATCCTCAGATTAACTCAGAACGTAAAATGGTAAGATTACAATCCTGGTTTCTGATAATTTGCTTTGTTCAGTACTATCAGAACAATCATGAATTGCCCTGTGCAGGAATTTGTCAATGAAGTCCTGGAGACGATTGAGCTTGATGGAATAAAAGATTCTTTAGTGGGCATACCTGGTGTGAATGGTCTATCCACAGAGCAACGAAAACGACTCACTATCGCTGTAGAGCTTGTTGCAAATCCTTCCATAATCTTTATGGATGAGCCTACAACAGGACTTGATGCTAGAGCTGCTGCGATTGTCATGCGAGCAGTGAAGAATATAGTTGATACAGGAAGAACAATAGTTTGCACCATCCACCAACCCAGCATTGACATATTTGAGGCTTTTGATGAGGTAAACAGTGCTAAACGGTTATATGAACAGGGTACATATGGATCACAAGAGGAGATAATGGTTATTATTGAATCACTATGAGTAGAATCTAATCTTTATTTTATGCTGATTAATTAACATAATACCTGGTAATTTCTTGGCAAAGCTTTTTGGTACTTCCAGTTAGGTTTTGGAAGGTCTAATCTCTCTCTCTCTCTCTCTCTCTCTCTCTCTCTCTCTCTCTGAGCAGTTGGTTTTATTAAAAGCTGGTGGACGGCTGATTTACTCAGGACCCTTGGGACATAACTCGAGCATAATTATAAAATACTTTGAGGTCAGTTTGATGCACAAAAATGAAGATTTGAAAATTTCTTCCACTCCTTGTAGTTTTACTACATAATTCTTAAAATATTTAACTGCTAATTAGTAATATCTCCAATAACCAACTTCTGTTGGACAGAGTATTCCTGGGGTGCCAGATATTAAGAGCAACTACAATCCGGCTACATGGATGCTAGAGGTGACTTCTACCTCAACTGAAGCTGAACTTGGCATTGATTTTGCTCTATTCTACAGAGAGTCAACATTGTATGAGTAAGTTCATCCTCTGCTACTCTTGAGTGCCCAATAACAGTGTGCGTGCTTGATAATTTCTGAGGTGGTCCATTATTAGAAAACTTTGAAGTTATCCTGCTATTTTCTATGGTAATCAAGATACAGCAATGGTTTCTTTAAACTTGTCTTTCAGACTGTATAATCCCCTGGAGTCCAAGATTTCAAATTGAGGAAGTTGATATGCCTTATTTATTATATACCCACAACCTTAACTACAGTATCTTGACCTTACTTTCCAGTGTTTCTGGTTGTCCTCAGAGTTGACTGGTGTTCCTGCTCTATCTCCTCTTAGTAAACAGATGTGCAGTTTGATCAATCTGTCAACAATATCCATTGTTATACAGCCTTACATTGTTTTTGCTTCCAGGACCAACAAAGAGCTTGTACAGCAGCTGAGCACTCCACTTCCTGGTACTAGTGAATTGCACTTCTCCTCCCGATTCTCCCAAAAGTGGTGGGGACAATTCAAGTCATGTCTATGGAAGCAGTACTTGTCCTATTGGAGAAGTCCTCCTTACAACTTGATGCGTACACTCCACACAATTGCTGTGTCTTTTCTCTTCGGGTTACTGTTCTGGAATCAAGGGAAGAAACTGTGAGTAACTATCCCTCTCAGTCAATTTAAGACTTGAGTCTGCTTGAGTTTTGGAGCACGAGCTTATTGAGATGATCTTAAGTCTGCATCTGGCTAATTGAATGAACACTTCTTCTGATCTCGTTAGTATTTAGTCTTCAACAAGGAACAAGAACTAAAAACAAAGGGTATACCTTCTAGGTTTCAAGCGTTTGGCTGGGTTTTCCAATTATCAAACTTTGCAATGATTGGCACAATTAGCTACCACATATTCCGTCATAAATTATCGTGTGAATTTCTTTGACCTGTTATGATGAAGAAACTGGTGCTTCTCCTGACCCCATTTATTCTCATTGCTAGAAACAACCAGCAGAACTTATTCAATGTGTTGGGTTCGATGTATATAGCCGTGCTCTTCTTGGGCATAAACAACTGCTCATCATTACTACACTATGTTGCCATGGAACGGACCGTCATGTACCGTGAGAGATTTGCAGGGATGTACTCTTCATTGGCTTTTTCACTAGCACAGGTAAAGAACTCTCGGAAGCTGATTGAGTTATTTCCTTTAGTAGTTAATTAACATTTAACCTCCTTAACAGATGGGCAAATCTAGTTCAACTGAATGATCCAAGTTCTTAACATGTTTTAAGACACATAAGAACATGTAAAACAGTTTAATAAGACTATAGTATTATGTTGTTTTGACAGGTTGTTGTTGAGATACCATATATACTAGTTCAAGCTATTTCATTTGTGATCATCACCTATCCGATGATTGGTTATTTCGGGTCAGCAGACAAGATCTTCTGGTACTTCTATGTCATGTTCTGCTCACTGCTATCATTCAATTACCTCGGAATGCTGCTCGTGTCCCTGACACCAAATTTCATGGTGGCTGCAATTCTACAATCTGCCTTCTACGCAAATTTTAATCTTTTTGCTGGGTTTTTGATCCCAAAACCGGTAAGCTATCCGTGTCATTTACCACAGTTTGATCTAAACTTGTTATGTTCTTGACTCTTTCCTCAAACATTTTGTCCATGTTCTTTTCTTTGTATATGTAGAGCACCTAAATATGAAGTTTATGAATCTTGCCAGATTTAGATATCTTATGCATGTAACAACAACAACTAAAAACTATTCCTTCCATCTCAAAACGAAGTGCTTGGCAAATTAATAGTGCTTCATTGTCATTGTTGCAGAAAATTCCAAAATGGTGGATCTGGTTGTACTATGTGTGTCCAACATCATGGGCACTTAATGGTATGATGACTTCGCAGTATGGAGATATTGATAAGGAAATTGAGGCATTTGGAGAAACCAAAATTGTGGCGGTCTTCTTGAAAGATTATTTCGGGTTTCACCATGATCAATTGTATGTTGTGGCCATTGTCCTCGCTGCCTTTCCCATTGTTCTAACAACTCTTTTCACATATTGTATAGGGCACTTGAACTACCAGAGAAGGTGACACCATAATTCTCTGTTAGTATCAGAGTGTAAATTAAGTTGTACAATCTTCATAACTATCCAAATAAGTGAATTGTGACAATGAAGTGTCTGCATTCAAATGGTTAGTATTCTGGATTTAAAAGTGTACTAGTTTCAGTATGGCATGAGTTTAGAGGAGGATTCAGTGCTAGACAGTATGAAGGACAATCTCATGTGAAATTTCTCCAATTTACTGGAACTCTATCTTCTCGCCAATTTGTGATGATGGAGTGTGGAAGCGCATCTCTTAGCTTCAGCCCATTTTAGGTCTCTAAGTGTCGTACAACAGAAGCACTTCTCCCAATCTCAAGCTTAGATAAACGAAAGTTGTGACATCCTGAATTTTAGGTTCTATTTCCAATTGAATAAGTTGGGCTTTTCATCGACACGCCTATAGTTCTTTTCTCTGAGTTGGCCACTCACGAGATAACTAGCCTATCAGGTGAAGCTATTAAGGAATATAAATGCAATAGACTTGAGAATTCGACCAGGAATCGATTGCTCGATTGTGCTAGTCTGCAAAGGTCACTATGACACAGTTAAAAATCAATTAGAGACCAGAGATAGGTCAATTCGACAGAGCCATGTGATTAAGTGTGGGTGATTCCACCTGATTACAAAATTTCTATTGATCGGCACTAGACTGATTTTTCTGTCGTTTTGGTACCCTGTGTCCGTATTTGAAACCTTGAAATTTTCATAACAACCGAGAGTCGTCAATGTGTTGAAGATGTATAATGTGGCTTGAAAATAATCGACCATGGGTCAATTGTGCTAAAAATTCCTAAAAGCTATCCGGTAGATTAGGTCACGCTAAAATCGCCTTAGATTGAAATTAACCGCAAATTTGAATCATATTTCAGAAATTGAAAGTTCTGTCATGTCACGATTTATTTTAGAAATGTCGACTCATCATTCGAAGAATTTTTGGTGAGCTCAGGATTTTTATGGAAAATCAATTCAGACAATTCGGAAAAGAAAGGAAATTCAATCAGCCATTTTCAAGTGAATTTTTGGCCTCCCAAAAAGGACTAGTTTGTGAAGACAAGTGTGAAAATTGGCATAGGCACCCTTCTCAACAATTTGGCTATCAAATTGGAGAGATTTGTTAAGAAATTGAATTTCGGATATATCGGAAAATGAAAGTAAATTCGGATGGGAGTGAGAGTGGCCATTTTTGTTGTCCAAAACTTGTTATTTGTAGGCGTTTGCATGCAAGAAAGTAAGTGGAGACCAAGTACATTAGCATGGAGATTTTTGGGAACCAAATTGGATTAAATTAAAGTCCCATTGGATGAAATTCGTAGGCTAGAGGGGCTGTCATATTTTGGTCTTTATTTGGACTTTAATTGGGGTAAGTTGGTATTGAAATTGGCCTTGGACGACCAATTGATATTGTTGGATGAAGATGGGGTGAAGATAAGGGGGGACATGCACTCAAGTGCTTGGATTTTCATCTTTGACTTTGCCCCCTCTCCAATCTTCTCTTGCACGCCAAGACTAGCTGGCCTCCTTCTTCTTCGCGCGAGCGTCCACTTCACCGAAGTCTTCTGCTTCGGTCTTCTTTCCCTTGCAGCTTCATCCTTTTCGTTTTTCCTTCGTCCCTGCCGCGACAACACCACCGCCCTTCTCCACCGAATCCTCCAGTCCAGTGCCACACGTCCGCGTCTTCTTTCCGCTCAGTCAACCACCAGCAACAACGACCGAAGCATCTCCACTTCTCTGTTTCTCGCTGCCACGTCCAGCGTCAACCCTTCGCAAGCGAAGCCCCCATCGAATCAACCCAGCTCGCTGCACCCCAACTCCACCATCGCCAGCAATGCCCTCTCCACGTCCACGACACAAGCTTCGAACGACTTCAGCATCCACCGAATTTCTTCAAGTCAGCCCACTTTCACGCAAGCCCAGCGTCCACCGAAGTAAATCTTCAGCCGTATGCAGCCGCAGCTTAGCCCAGTCCTGAGTCGAGCCCAACTGCAAGCTGTCGAAGCCAGCTCAGTCCAAAAACAGAACTGAGCAGCCCAGCCGTGGGCTTTGTGGCCTTTTTGGGCCACTTCCGGGCCTTGTCAAGGTGTCGCCGCTAGGAGGTTTGTCACCCGTCTCCGCGACGCCATCGCCGTGGACTCATTGGATCGCAAAACCGGTGAGTTTACTTACTAAACTATGCTTAGGGAGTTAATGATGCTTAAGGGTTGATTAGTTTAGACTAAGTATGATTTAGGTGGTTAGTTAAACATATTAGCGATTTAATTATTCGATTTTGCATGTTAGGTGGTTAGAACGACTTAATTAGAGATTAGATAAGTTGTACCATTTATCTAAATAAGTTCAGAAATTTCCAGGCCCGTTTAGGTGTTTAATTAGGCATTTCGGCCTAAGTTTCTATTTTTGGTATTTAATTGCATTTATTTAATTAGTTTTGGTATTTATTTAATTATTTATTATTTTCCGGATATTATACCGGGATAGCTAGTGACCGGAATTTCGTGTTGATTGCAATAGTGTGCTTGGTTTATTTAATTAAGTGTTGATTTGTACAAATTGAGTGGTAATTGTAATTTTTGGTATTTATTCCAAAATTATGTAATTTTGGTATTTTGTTCAAAAAATATCGAGCGTCGGTTTACAACGCCAAAAATGTCTTTATGAACTATATTAAATAGTGAAATTTTTGAAAAGAAAGATATTGCATTTTTTGTTCAAGCCAAACGTATACCCACACACGATTATTTTTATCGAGTATTTTTAACACAGTGAAAATAGGCCAAGATCATTATTTTAATTGAGGAATTGGTGTGCAAAGCACAAGGTCCTTGACCAGGATTGATTGATTGTGTGCTGGTTAAGAGAATCCGTCACCCGTTGTGTGTCGGGTGGGCGATGCTCCTATGTGGAAAGCCATCTTGGAAAGATGTAACCGTGCTCAATGAGGTGAGACGATGCCCAGCTACGTCGGAAGACCGCTGTGTGACGGTTAGATCATGCATGTGTGGCCGTAATAAATTGAAATGCTTGATAGGCCGTGCCTGTGTGGCTATAATCACTTGGATTGATTGATTGAGATGTGGTGATTGACGGAGATGTGATTTGAAACGCTCTAATTGATCGAGTGTCATTACTATACATATGTGATATATGAATTGTACTAATGTGCAGGAGGGAACTGAGGCAAGGTAAGTCCTCTGTGCTGTGTGTATAGGCCACCCCTAGGCGTATTTCCTTCCTAATAGGGGTTTAGAGGGTGAACTTGCTAAGACATTGTCTCATTCCGTCGTGGGCTTACCCTTTTCAGGTCCTTAGATGGCAGTTGTGGAGGACCCAAAGCCTTGGAGCCTGTGGAGGGGGAAATCTAAAGGATTGGCGGATGTGTTCGACTAGTAGGTCATAGGATAGTTTCGTTTTTTAGAGCCAGTCTTTTGTATACCATGTATTTAAATCGGTGCGTTTATAAAAGTATTTTGATGGTGAATTGTTTCCTGCTTTTCTATCCCGCATTAGTTGCTGTCAGGGGTAATCGTTCACTTCCGCATGTGCATTAAAAATGAATGGATCGGCGACGCATTCTGGGACATCGCAAATTTTATTGACCGCCGAGGGATGGGCACGCGCTTAAGGATTGAGGCATGACAGTCACCGCCGGATCTGGCAAAGGTCAAGCATCGCTAGCCATAGGCAAGGCTTGACCTTGTGCATGCTCTGGTAAGGGTTGTTAGTGGTTGGGTGAGGCTCATCCTCACCGGCCATAGGTGATGCTCGACCTCACCAAACACAGTGAGGTTGAAGGCCATAGCCTCTGGCCTGCGCGAGCCTCGCTGGCCATAGGTAAGTCATAGTGTCACCAGATCTAGCGAGGCCTCACTCAGCCATGGTGAGGGTGGCCTCATTATTGCTAAGCGAGTCTCTAGTTGGCGGTGACCAATCAGAGGAAGGAGGAAGGAGTAAGAAGAAAAAAAGGGAAAGAAAAAAAATTAATAAAAATTCCAAAAAATAAAAATAATATTAAAAAAATATCCACATCGGTGTCGATTGGCCGTGTCCATGTCAGCACCAACTAGGAAACATTAAATCAGGAAATAAATTTCAACTAGGAAACAACTTAAATTAGGATATGCCTTTGATTTAGCTTAATGAACCTTTATCCTGAATCTTCGATACTTGCTCCTTATTGGACCCTTTAGACCATGTTGTGACCAAGACCTCTCTTTACTTGCATAAATATTAAATACCCTTCAGTGGAATTTGATGCTCCGATGATTGGAGCAAAGTCCCACAGTGGATAGCTGATGACATATTATGGGCTTATAATGGGATGGGTTCACTCTTCTAGCAGGCTAGCCTTTTGGGATGATTTCTTCTGCCCCTTGTAATGCATCAACATGGTATCGAAGCCACTCCGTGGACGTCCACCTTTCGGCAATTTATTCTTGGGGTTGTCGTCCCTTGGTGGTGGCCCTAGGACACAACTTAGGCTATTAAGGTTGTAGAATCTTGAAACGGGGGAAGATGATATAGGCAAGGTCCTAGATCGAGCTTGAGCAACTAAGATTTTTTTTTCTTCTCAAATCGAGAGGTTTGTTAGTTGGGATCCTATTGCACATTGGTACAAACGACATTGTGATTTGGATTAGATCTTGGCAAAAGCAATGAGAAGTTTACTTTATAAGTTCAATGATTTATTGTGGAGGGAAAGGGAACAAAACCAAAACTTCTCTTTCGTGAAAAGTCAAAAAAAATAAAACAAAAGAAACTGCTTCATTGATTTTTTTTTTCTGCATTTTTGTTGAATCTTAGTGCATCAAAAGTGCATGTACAGCTCTTAAGGGATACAAGTTTTATCCTAATCAACCGATTTTATTGAGAAAGATTAGTTTTTAGGCCAAGAGTTCTTTTAAAAAAATTTTAGGCCTTCGGCCTCTCACTTGACTGTTGTTATTGCTACTTTCTCAATTGACAACCTTTACTATTGTGCGCTTCTATATGACAATATGAGCACATTATCTTTGTACTTGTCCTATTCATCCTCCTCCGACCTAATACCTCCCCTTCCTACATTATTTGTCTTTGTTTTGGCCTTTCTATTTGGTTCTTCAGTGGTAAATGTTGAGGTGCTTCACGATCTATTGGCTCCCACAATTTGCTAGTTTTAATTGACTGAATCATAAATTGATACAAAGGAAGACATTTCATATTTTTTGTACCAATCAACAAGGTAATCTTCTAAGTTGTGGCCCTTCAACTGGATGGCACATATAGTATGTGCACAAGGAATTTCACTTACTTACTATGTTTGATATGAACACTTCCTTATATCTAAATGGACAACATACTTATCAGCACCTTTCATAATCTCAAATCCTTAAATTTCACTCAAGTATAGCTTCTTTAAATTGTTTCACATCGTGAAATTTCATACCTATGGACAAAGTAAGAGAGGCAATAGATGGATCATAGGCATGAAACTAACTTTTTCTTCTATGCATAGCTCCTTGATCTTTTTCAAGCTCGTCCTGGGAAGTGGCATTCTTGACACTTTCTTCATAATTAGTATCATCACTAGCAATACCAGCATCTGTAGCTCCTTCTTCCCTTACAATTTATTCAGTTATTTGCAAAGCTGCCAACTTAGTTGTCAAAAAGCTCATTGGCTTTTTGCTTGACTGTGTTACACCTTGAACCCCAAGCGTGCAAACATCCCAAAGCTGTCAATTAATTACGACGTCTCAGAATACGTCGCTGACCCATTCTTTTTATTCTTTCAATTAAATGCAAGCGGAACGTATTATAAACACCAATCAATCAACAAAGAGGGATAGTAAGAGCATCTCAACCAACTTTTCCAAAAAGCATTTCTTATATTTATAAACTCGTTAACCCTAAGAAATTTAATAATTAGAAACCCTTATAATGGTATCTTCCAACCAACCAACAAAACCAATAGGGAATCAAGGATTAACCCAAACTTCACTAATGTCAAGCTAATTTCTTATATTTATAAACTTCTATGCATAGCTCCTTGATTTTTAGCCTTATAAAAATTTTTTTTTATAAAAATCAAAAGTATAATTTTTATATTTTTTTTTTCTTTTTATTTTTCTTTCTTCTTCCATCTACGTTAGTTGACGGCCAGCACGGCAAGCGATGACGATTGGTCAAGCGAGGGATGAGCTCGCTAATGTTTGGCGAGGCCGATTTGACGAGACTTGAGCTCCCTAGCCTTAGGTGAGCTTGAGCTTGCTGTGGTCGATCAATGGTCGTCATCACGGCTGGCAACGGCAAAAAAGAAGAAAAAAAAAAAAAAAAATAAAAATGTATATTTTAAAAAGAAAAAGAAAAAGAAAATTTTAATTTAAAATAAAAAATTATTATTATAAATTCGATTTTTAACAAAGAAAAATAAAAAATAAAAAAGATTAAAAGGAGTGCAAGGAGGAAAATTTAATCATATTTTTCATACCAAACAGCAAAAAATATTTTCTAATTTGTTTCATAATTCAGGCAAAAATAAGACAATATTGTAATTTTCTTTGAAAAATACTTGGAAAATATTTCCCAAGAAACAAGCGGAGGCTTATCTTTTTAAAAATTATGAAAAATTTCTGCTAGATTTGTATTGCATGAAAGTGTTTTAGCAATACCATTTAAAAAAAAAAATCATAAGAAATAAACTTTCTTAGGATTAGTTAAATGAGTTGGGCATGGATTGGGAAAGGGTTAGGTCGGATATGGGTAAAAAATTTTGCATTACAATAAATCGGTCATAAATGAGTTAAATGGGTCGATTTTAATCGGACCATTTATGACTCGATCCAAACCTAATCCAAACCAACGCGACCCACCCGTCTAACAAGTGTATGTAAGTACAGCAAAACCATGTATATCTCCTTGCTCTCATTTGCCAACACTGTTTTTTTGGTTCCCACACCCATTCTTTCGTCCTTATGCGGCTATAATACTCATCATGTAATATGCTTTACTCTGTAATAAGATTGAACTTGTGACATCTTGAATTTTCGACCCCATCTCGATAAAATGGAATAGGCTTTTCATCGACGCGCCTATGGTCCTTTTTTTTTTTTTAGCTGATCACTCACGAGTTAACAACCTATTGGATGAAGCCGTTAAGGGATATAATCGCGATAAAATCCCCAAAAGCTACCCGGTAGGTTGGATTTAACTAAAATCGCGTCCGGTTGATTTTAACAACAAAGTTGAATTCGATTTCGGGAATCGAACGTTCGAGCGTGTCACAATTTATTTTTAGGACCTCGTCTCATCTTTTGGGAAATTTCCGTCGAGCCTGGAATTTTTATGGAAAATCAATTTCGGCAAATTGGAAACAAATGGAAGAAATTCGGATGGGCACCTTAATTGGCAATTTTGGCTACTCATTTGAATTAGTTTGTGAAGGAAATTGTGGAAATTCGTAAGGGCTGAATTATTGGGATTTTTGGCCTTCAAATTGGATTGATTTTGTGAGGAATTGAAGGAAAATAGGAGGAACTTCGTATGGTTGTTGAAGGAAGGCTTTTTGGCCTTCAAATTGAGTTGTTTTGTGAAGTTTTGAAGGAAGATTAGCTTGTGGATGAAGCCTTGATAGCAAGGGTGGAACACTTTGGTGCTAAAACACTCAAGTGGCTAGATATTTGGTGTGGCTTCTTATTGGCCAGTCGGTTGACTTACATGGTCTCTTGTCCCCCTTCTTCCTCATCCATTTGTGCGACCAGCCCCCTGCTCTTCTTCTTTCTTATTCCTCAGCTCTTCCTCATCTTCTTCCATTTTCCTTGCTGTAAGCCACTAGAACTAACCAGCCCAAGCCAACACAGCTAGCCCCCGCCGAACCAACCAGCACCGCTTGCCTGCCTCCAACCTGCGAGTCCAGCCCGCGATGCCAAGGCCGCCCTGAGCTCAACCGTCCCTCACACGTCAACCTAGCTGCCCATTGCTACCATCCATCCAGCTCACCGGACTGCCTGGCCATCCGCCCCCGGTCCCAGCTCGTCCAACTTGTCGTCCCGCCACTTCAGCCACACCAACCAGCCGCCCAGCTCCCCCGACTAGCTTAGCCACAAAACCGGTCCTCAAGCAACAAGTCGTGAGCTTGCAAGGCTTTTTCAGCCTCTTCTGGCCCTTCGTTGGAGTCGCCGTAGACACGGGATCTCATCGCCGTCGTGCCGCCGTCGCTGTGAACCCGTTTTCTCGCTAATCCGATGAGTTAGCATCCTAATCTCTTATTATGGGGTTAATTAACTTAGTAGGATTAGTTTAGGCTAATTAAAGATTAGTGGTAGCTAGTTAATGTAACTAAATTAGTTAGGATTAGTTAGTTAGGCCAACTAGATTAGTTAGGTGGTTAGTTAGGTTAGTTAGTAGTTTAATTAGATTAATGTAGTTAGTTTAGTTTAGTTAGTTTAATTAGCTTAATTAGATTAGCCCGGTTAGCTTATGTAGATTAATTAAGTGGTTTAATTTAAATAATTTACAATTTATTTAATTAATTTTTTATTTAGTGTAAATTATACTGGAATAGCCGGTTTGTAGAATTTTACACTGATCGTCATGGTTGAATTGGTTTGTGAAATTGATTGCTAAATTGTGCAATTTGGTGCTTGGTGACTATTTTTTATTATTATTGCAAAAATCTGATTTATGGTATTTAATTAGAAAAATACCGGGTGTCGGATTTTAACACCAAAAATATTTTAGGTACTATATAAAATCGTAGAATTTTTAAAATGGGAGAGCATCACGTTTTGTGGATCGATTTGACTGTGTGACCACGCACAATTATTTTACCGAGTATTTTTAATACGAAGAAAATTAGCCAAGTCCATTATTTAAAATGGAAGTATTTGAGTGCAAAGCACAGTGTTCTTGGCTGAGATTGGATGTACGTGTGATTGCTATCGGAACCCATCACCCAATGAAAGTCGGGTAGGCAATGCCTGATTAAGTTCAGATGCCCTTGACAATGGATGTCGGTCGCAACGGAGGCTGGGCCGATGCTCCTTCGGGAATGCCGTCTAGATGTAGACATTGCCGTGTCCGACGAAGCGGGACAACACTCGGTTATGCCGAATGACCGCTAACTATTAAGTTTTCCGTGGCCGTTGGATCGTAATTAATTGGGACACGCTTGAGTGATTGAAATAGCCGCACCTGATTATGCGACAAAATTGTGTGGCATGGAATGGGACGTGCCATAACGGTTTGACTTTATAATCGAGACCCCTATAATTGTTTGAGAATGAATTGATGTGTTCTAGTTAATGGTTTACGCTTGCTGTGTTTATATATATTATATGCGTGGTACTAATGTGCAGGGAGGTGCTGAAATGAGGTAAGTCTTATATGATGCACGTTTAGGCTGCCTCTAGATGGATTCTCATCCTAATCGGGGTTTAGAGTGTAGACTCGCTGAAACTTTGTCTCCCCCCATCATGGTTTAAAATTTTTCAAGTCCTTAGATGAAGGTGCGCCACGTCTATTTTGGGTGGCCATGGGAGGCAGAGACCGAGCGTACCATACTCCCCATCCACGGGACCACCTGGACTCGTGAGCTCGTAGTGACCACTATTTGGGTTGATGAGGGCCTACCTCAATTGGTACCTCATCGCTTCAAAGCGTGGTTCCGTGATGAGCCTAATGGGGTTCGAGTGGGCCCCTTGGAGGGTTTTGACGGACCTGCCGTCAATACCGAGTATGAGGAGGTACTCGATCCCGTCATGGATGCCGATATTTTGGAAGATATCGCGGTAAATGAGGGGCCCGAGGCTGAAAGGCCCGGAGTAGAGGTAGTTGATCCTTTAGACATCAACATCCCAAACGGTGTCGTAGTAGACCCGGATCCCCAATAAGTATGGTCCGGGGTAAGGTTAGCTTGGTAACTTATTTTAGGTTTAGACTCATGTATATAAACCTAATGTGTTTATAAAGTGTGGCTTGTGTTAATTGGTCTTCCTCCTTTTCTATCCCATGTTTGGTTGTTGTCTAGAGTTTATGAATTCGATTCGAATGTGCATAAAATGAATGGGTCGACGACGCGTCTTGTGAACGTCGCATTTCAATCGACCGCCGAGGGATGTGTGCGTTCCCGAGGTTTGAGGCATGAAATCCCCGCTCAAAGTGGTATCAGAGCTGGTCAGTGTCTGGAATGATAAGGTGCGGTGGGTCATGGGATAGTTAGTAGGAAATGCCTTTTTTTTCTTTATGCTGACGCTTGTGATTGACTAATTAGTAGATTGTTTTGTGTGGGTCGCTCAGTTTTCTAATTCCGTGTGGAATTGGAAAGCAAGTTTTATAAAGAATCTACAGTATGAGTGATTAGGAACAGAGGACTCCTAGGAAGAGGACAGTTGCGTCTGTCACTCGGGGTAGGACGCCGACTAGGGTTGGTACCCGAGGCAGAGCGTCGACTCAGGCCAACGCTAGTGTAAGAGTGTTGTCGCAGGCCGGTATAGGTGTAGCAGCATCTGGCGATCCCAGAATAGACAAGATCGTGTAGGCACTCGAGACCTTGGGGAATTTGGTGGGTCAGCAGGCCCAGAATCAAGCAGCCACCACCGCCACCGCCATTGCTGCCGCCAATGCCCTTGCCGCTACTATAGCCGCACCTGCTGGAGTCCAACCTGGGAATGTCATTGGAGAGCGACCGATGCATAAGCCGGTAGAGCAATTCCTGAAGCTGAACCCACCGAGGTTCTTAGGAGCAGGCGATCCCAAGGCTGTAACCCTCTGGATTCATGAGTTGGAGAAGGTCTTCGCACTGTTAAGGTGCTTTGATGAAGACAAGGTAGTCTTAACGGTCTACCAGCTGCAAGGGAACACCAGCACCTGGTGGGAGGCCACCAGAGGAAGAGTGTTTCCAGAAGGCGTGGTTCTAGTGTGGAACACCTTCGTGGAGGTTTTTAATGGGAAGTACTTCTCTGATTGTGCCAGGGAATAGAAGATGGTGGAGTTTCAATGCCTTCATCAAGGTCTAATGTCTGTGGACCAGTACGAGGCGAAGTTTGCCGAGCTGTCTAGGTACATGCCAAGACTGGTAGAGGATTCGATAGACAGAGCAAAGAGGTTTAGGGATGGCATCAGACTAGAAATTAAGGATCCATTTTTGCCGTTGAATCTGAAGGATTACAACGATCTTTATGAAATGGCAGAGCTGATAGCGAGAAATTTGAATGAACAAGCCGCTGCATTTAGGTCACGGTTCGGGTCAAATAGAGATAGCAATCGGTTCGGGAAGAAGTCGATGACAAGTGGAAGGTATCCCATTCTGCCCAACAAAAAAGGTGGGATTGGAAAGTCAGCGTCGAACCAGAATGGCATGTGTCATTTCTGCGGAAGACAACATCGATCAGCCCCGTGTTTTACAAGAACGAGAGCTTGCTTTGGTTGTGGCCAACACGGCCACCAAATCAAAGACTGTCTGTGCAGACCGATGGGATCACAGTTGCCATTGCCACCAATGGGACAGCACAGAGGGAATGCGTCACAGAATGCACCGTAGGGGATGATAAAAAGGCCTCCAACACAAGGAAGGGTGTATGCTGTCACCCGACAAGAGACAGAGGACTCACCAGACGTGGTTACAAGTATGGTCTCACTGAACGACCATACTACTTATGCTTTATTTGACCCTGGAGCTATGCATTCATTTATTGTTGAGCAGTACATTAAGTTAGTAGAGTTGAGTCTAGAACCGTTGGGGTTAGTCATTAGTATATCTACCCCGTTAAAGGATAAGGTGTTGTCTGCAATAGGATGTCCTGGTTGCAAGTTAGTTATTGGGGAGCGAGAGGAAATGATATATTTAATTGTCTTGGCTATATACGACTTTGATGTGATCATTGGTATGGATAGGCTCACCAAGTAACAAGCTATTGTAGACTGTTATCGTAAATCGATTCAGTTTAACCCATTAGCAGGTGAAAGTTTCGAGTTTATTAGAAGTTGAGGAGGACCCTTGATTACCTTAATTTCATCACTTGAGGCAACTCGTTTGTTAGAGGTAGTTTGCCAAGGTTACTTGGCAACTATCGTGGATACGACGGTTAAGGAGCCGAAGATGGAAGACATTGCAGTAGTACAGGAGTTTACTGATGTATTTCCTAAGGAATTACTTGGTCTGCCCCCAAAAAGGGAGATTAAGTTTGTGATTGAGTTGGCCCCCAGGACGGAGCCAATCTCTAAGGCTCCTTACCGGATGGCGTTGTCAGAATTGAAGGAACTGAAGGTGCAGATGCAGGAGTTGTTGGACAAAGGGTTTATACGTCCTAGTCCATCACCTTGGGGAGCACCAGTCCTGTTCGTGAGGAAGAAAGATGGTTCGTTGTGTCTTTGTATCAACTATCAGCAACTCAACCAGGTGACGATCAAGAACAAGTACCCGCTACCGAGGATTGACGACCTGTTTGACCAGGGAGCATCAATATTTTCCAAGATCGACTTGAGAATAGGTTACCATCAGCAGAGAATCAGCAAGGAAGACGTATCGAAGATGGCTTTTCATACGTGTTACGGCCATTATGAGTTTACTGTAATGCCGTTTAGTTTAACCAACGCCTCAGCTGCTTTCATGGATATGATGAATCGTGTATTCAAGGAATATCTAGACCAGTTTGTGATAGTGTTCATCGACGACATCTTGGTGTACTCGAGAAGTCCTAAGGAGCACGAAAGACATTTAAGAACAGCGCTTTAGATTCTGCAAAATAATGGATTGTACCCCAAGTTCAGTAAGTGCGAGTTTTGGTTAACTCGTGTAGCTTTCTTAGGTCACGTGATTTCTGGTGAAGGGATTTCTGTGGACCCGAATAAGATCGAAGCCATGATCAACTGGCCAAGACCAACAACAGTGATAGAGATCAAAAGTTTCTTGGGATTGGTAGGTTATTACAGGCAATTCGTGGAAGGAATTCTCTGCAATAGCCATGCTGCTGACTCAACTGCTGAAGAATGAAGAGAAGTTCATATGGATGGATAAATGTGAGTGTAGTTTCCAAGAGCTTAAGTATAAGCTAACTACTGCACTAGTGCTGACAATTCCATCTGGACCTAGAGGATATGAGATCTATAGTGATGCATCATTAAAAGGACTGGATTGCATGTTAATGCAACATAGAAGAGTAGTTGTGCACGTGTCCCGTTAGTTGAAACCTCATGAGTTGAATTACCCAACGCATGACTTAGAACTCGCAACAATCATCTTCGCTTTGAGGATTTGGAGACATTACTTGTGCGGAGAAATGTTCCAGATCTTTACAAATCATCAAAGTTTAAAGTACTTATTCTCTCAGAAGGAGTTGAACATGAGACAGCATCATTGGATGGAACTTCTCAATGACTATGACTGCGACATCCTGTATCATCCTGGAAAAGCCAACAAGGTTGTAGATGCGTTGAGTCGAAGTTTTTGATTGCGCAAATGGTGATCCAGAAATGGATCTTACTCGAAGGAGCTCGAGATTCGATTTTCAAATTTAAGGTAGGCCACCTTTCGAGTCTTATGGCCACCCTCAGAATCAAACCGGAAGTGCAGATAAGGATTAAGACGTTGCAGCTGATAGATCCTGAGATCCAGAAGATTCTACAAGAAGATATGGAAAAGAGGAAGGCTAACTTTCAGATTTCCGAGGATGGAACACTAAAGTTTCGTGCACGATTGTGTGTACTTGACGATGTAGAGCTTATTGATGTGATTTTGTCAGAAGCTCATCGTAGCAGTTACAGCATTCATCTAGGTAGTACGAAGATGTATCAGAATCTGCGTCAACACTATTGGTGGATCGGTATGAAGGTGTATATCGCCAGACATGTTGCCAAGTGTCTGACGTGCCAGTAAGTGAAAGCACAACATTGCAAGCCGGGAGGATTGTTGCAACCTCTTGAGATTCCCGAGTGGAAGTGGGAACATATCACGATGAATTTTGTGATATGATTACCAAGGAATCAGCGAGGTAATGATTCTATATGGGCTGTAGTTGACAGATTAATGAAATCTGCTCACTTCATCGCTATACGAAAAGATTTTGCATTGGACAGATATGTTGAGTTGTACGTTCACCAGATAGTGTGCCTGCATGGAGGACCAGTGACGATCACATCTGATCAAGACCCGAAGTTCACGACTGCTTTCTGGAAAAGTCTACAAACTACCTTGGGAACGAAGCTGCAGTACAGTACAGCCTATTATTTGCAGACAGATAGCCAGTCTGAGAGGACGATTCAAACCCTCGAGGACATGCTGCAAGCTTGTGTGCTAGACTTCAAAGGAAGCTGGGAGGAAAAGCTTCATCTAGTTGAGTTCGCCTACAGCAATAGTTATCAGCAGAGCATTCAGATGGCACCGTTTGAAGCGTTGTATGGCAAAGTGTACAGAACTCCAGTTTGTTGGGATGAAGTCAAAGAGCGTAAGATTACCGACCCTGAGTTGGTTCAACAATCAGTGGACGCCATCAAAGTTATTTGAGAAAGACTTAAGACCGCTCAAAGTCACCAGAAGAGTTATGCAGATAAGCGTCGAAGACCATTGGAATTCCAAGTTGGTGAACACGTCTTCCTTAAAGTGTCCCCAATGAGGGATACTTTGTGCTTTGGCAAGAAATGGAAGTTAAGTCCGAGGTACGTCGGTCTCTTTAAAATTCTGGAATGAATAGGGACTTTAGCGTATCATCTTGCTTTGCCGCCAAGACTTGCTCAAGTGCATGATGTCTTCCACGTGTCGATGTTGAGAAATTATGAGCCTGACCCAACCCACGTGCTGAATTTTGAGGAATTAGACATGGACAACAAAGTGTCGTACGTGAAAAGACCAGTTCAGATCGTGGATCGAAAGGAACAAGTGTTGCACAACAAGACGATCTCTTTGGTCAAAGTGGTCTGGAAATATCACGGGACAGAAAGAGCTACTTGGAAAAGCGAAGAATCGATGAGACGAAAATACCCCCACCTTTTTGAAGAAGAATTGTAATGGTTTAAATTTCGAGGACGTAATTTTTATAGGAGGGGAAGAATTGTGACATCCTGAATTTTCAACCCTATCTTGATAAAATGAAATGGGCTTTTTATCGACGCGCCTATGGTCCTTTTTCTCTGAGCTGATCACTCACGAGTTAACTAACATATTGGGTGAAGCCATTAAGAGATATAATCGCGATAAAATCCCTAAAAGCTACCTGGTAGGTTGGATTATACTAAAATCGCGTCCGGTTGATTTCAACCACAAAATTGAATTCGATTTCGGGAATCGAACGTTTGAGCAAGTCACAATTTATTTTTAGGACCTCGTCTCATCTTTTGAGAAATTTCCGTCGAGCCCGAAATTTTTACGGAAATTCAATTTCGGCAAATTGGAAAAAAATGGAAGAAATTCGGATGGGCACCTTAATTGGCAATTTTGGCTACTCATTTGAATTAGTTTGTGAAGGAAATTGTGGAAATTCGTAGGGGCTGAATTATTGGGATTTTTGGCCTTCAAATTGGATTGATTTTGTGAGGAATTGAAGGAAAATAGGAGGAAATTCGTATGGCTACTGAAGGAAGGCTTTTTGGCGTTCAAATTGAGTTGTTTTGTGAAGTTTTAAAGGGAAATTAGCTTATGGATGAAGCCTTGACAGCAAGGGTAGAAGACTTTGGTGCAAAAATACTCAAGTGGCTAGATATTTAGTGTGGCTTCCTATTGGCCAGCTGGTTGACTTGCATGGCCTCGTGTCCCCCTTCTTCCTCATCCATTTATGCGACCAGCCCCCTGCAGAAGAACCCCCGCTCTTCTTCTTTCTTATTCCTTAGCTCTTCTTCATCTTCTTCCATTTTCCTTACTTAAGCCACTAGAACTAACCAGCCCAAGTTAGCACAACTAGCCCTCGCCGAACCAACTAGCACTAGTCGCCTACCTCCAACCCGTGAGTCCAGCCTGAGACGCCAAGGCCACCCCAAGCTCGACTGTCCCTCGCGCGTCCGCCTGGCCGCTCGTCGCTGCCATCCGTCTAGCCCGCCGAACCACTTGGCCGTCCGCCCCCGATCCCAACTCATCCAGCTTGCCGTCCCGCCACTTCAACTGCACCAATTGGCTGCCCAGCTCCCCCGACCAGTTCAGCCACAGAATCGATCCTCTAGCAGTAAGTCGTGAGCTTGCAAGGCTTGTTTAGCCTCTTCCGACCTTCCGTTGGAATCGTCGTAGACACAGGATCTCACCACCGTCGCTGTGAACCCGTTTTCTCGCTAATCCGATGAGTTAGCATCCTAATATATGATTATGGGGTTAATTACACTTAGTAGGATTAATTTAGGCTAATTAAGGATTAGTGGTAGCTAGTTAATGTAACTAAATTAGTTATGATTAGTTAGTTAGGCTAACTAGATTAGTTAGGTGGTTAGTTAGGTTAGTAGTAGTTTAATTAGATTAATGTAGTTAGTTTAGTTAAATTAGTTTAATTAGCTTATGTAGATTAGCCCGGTTAGCTTATGTAGATTAATTAAGTGATTTAATTTAAACAATTTGTAATTAATTTAATTAATTTTTTATTTAGTGTAAATTATACCGGGATAGTCGATTTGTAGAATTTTACACTGATTGTCATTGTTGAATTGGTTTGTGAAATTGATTGCTAAATTGTGCAATTGGGTGCTTGGTGACAATTTTTTATTATTATTGCAAAAATATGATTTTATGCTATTTAATTAGAAAAATACCGGGTGTCGAGTTTTGACGCTAAAAATATTTTAGGTACTATATAAAATCATGGAATTTTCAAAATGGGAGAGTATTGTGTTTTGTGGATCGATTTGACTGTGTGACCACGCACAATTATTTTACCGAGTATTTTTAATACGAAGAAAATTGGCCTAGTCAATTATTTGAAATTGAAGTATTTGAGTGCAAAGGACGGTGTTCTTGGCCGAGATTGGATATGCGCGTGATCGCTATCGAAACCCGTCACCCGATAAAAGTCGTGGAGGCAATGCCTGATTAAGTTCAGATGCCCTTGACAACGGATGACGGTCGCAGTGGAGGCTGGGCTGATGCTCCTTCGTGAATGCGGTCTAGATGTAAATGTTGCCGTGCCCGACGAAGTGGGATGATGCTCGATTATGCCAGATGACCGCCAACTATTGAGTTGGCCGTGACCGTTGGGTCGTAATTAACTAGGACACGCTTGAGTGATTGAAATAGTCTCGCCTAATTATGGGACAAAATTTTGTGGCACGAAATGTGACGTATCATAATGGTTTGGCCTTATAATCGGAACCCCTGTAATTATTTGAGAATGAATTAATGTGTTCCAGTTAATGGTTTATGCTTGCTACGTTTATATATGTTATATGAGTGGTACTAACGTGTAGGGAGGTGCTGAGGCGAGGTAAGTCCTATATGATGCATGTTTAGGCTACTTTTAGGTGAATTCTCATCCTAATCGGGGTTTAGGGTGTAGACTCGCTAAGACTTTGTCTCACCCTATCGTGGTTTAAAATTTTTCAAGTCCTTAGATGGAGGTGCGCCACATCTGTTTTGGGTGGCCACGGGAGGCGGAAACCAAGCGTACCATACTCCCCATCCACGGGACCACTTGGACTCGTGAGCTTGTAGTGACCACCATTTGGGTCGATGAGGGCCTACCTCAGTTGGTACCTCATCGCTTCAAAGCGTGGTTCCGTAATGGGCCTAAAGGGGTTCGGGAGGGCCCCTTGGATGGTTTTGACGAATCTGTCATCGATATCGAGTATGAGGAGATACTCGACCCTGTCGCGAATGCCGATATTTTGGAAGATATCGCGGCGAACCAGGGGCCTGAGGCTGAAGGGCCCGGAGTAGAGGTAGCTGATCATTTAGATATCAACATCCTAGATGGTGTTGTAGTAGACCCGGATCCCAAGTAGGTAGGGTTAGCTTGGTAACTTATTTTGGGTTTAGACTCGTGTATATAAACCTGATGTGTTTATAAAGTGTGGCTTGTGTTAATTGGTTGTCCTGCTTTTCTATTCCATGTCTGATTGTTGTTTGGAGTTTATGAATTTGCTTTCACATGTGCATAAAATGAATGGGTCGGCGACGAGTTCTAGGAACGTCGCATTTCAGTCGACCGCCGAGGAATGTGTGCGTGCTCGAGGTTCGGGGCGTGACAGAACTACTCCTAACCATTGTATGTACTGTAGAGACATCTTGTGACAGTCTGATTTTCCACTTCTGTTCTCAATGGAATAAATCGGTCTTTTCATCGACGTGTCTATTGTGCTATTCTCTGAGCTAATCACTCATGAGATAACTAGACTAGTTTGGGAAGTCAGTAAGAGATTTTAGTGCAATGGGCTTGAGAATTTGACCAGGAATCGATTGCTCGACCGTGTTAGTCTGCAAGAGTCATTACGACACAATCGAAAATCTATTAGAGACCGGAAATAGGTCGATTCGATAGAGATCTATAATTAGGCATAGGTGATTCCATTTAATTACAAAATTCTCATCCATCAACACTAAACCGATTTTTGTATTGTTTTGGTATCCTGTATTCGTAATTGAAATCTAGAGATTTTCACGACAACTGAGAGTCGCCAATGAGTCGAAGATGTACATTGTGGCTCGGAAATAATCGACCACGAGTCTATTGCACCAAAAATTCCCAAAAACTACCCAATAGTTTAGGTCGCGCTGAAACCACGTTTGACTGAATTTAAGTGCGAAATTTATTCCGATTTCAAAAATTGAGAACTTTAAGGTCTCACAATTAATTTTAGGAATGTTGTTACATCTTTCCAAGAATTGTTGATGACGGGAATTATTTGAGAAAAATACAAGAGCAGAAAATTTAAAAGAACAAGGGAAATGCCACTTATTAAATAGGATTTTAGGACCTTCAATGTGGAACAATTAGAGAGGATTTATAAGTGACTACTAGGGGACTTGACCCTATTAACTTAAGTGTTAATTTGGTAAATAGGAAAGGAGGAAAAGTCTCAACAAGAAAGGAAAATTCGTAAGAAGGCATGCCCCATGAATTTCACTTCAATCTTCATTTCGTTTGGTGGAGATAAGCATAGAAAAGGTTGTGGGGTATTTGATAGTGATGGGTGAGCCAAAATTCCATGGAAAAATAGGCCAAAAGCATATGGAAATTGCAGTGGCAATTTCTAAGCATTTTCCTCTCTCCTTCCTATTCTTTTCCGCGCGTTGGAGTCCACCGAATGTAGCTCACGTTGGCTGCTTCCATCCAACATTTTTCCTTTCTTTCTTTATTCTTTATTTTTTTTTCTTTCCACCTTTCTTCAAATGTCCAGTTGAGGTTGTCGCTGTCTTCACCCATTCACACCCTTGTTTCGCTCTCTTTCTTCTGGTTTTCTCGGCTGAACCGATCCACAAGAAAACCGGATAAGTGGAGACTCGGCTTTTGCTCACCAAACCGGTAGACCCCCGAAACTTCAACCCAATTACCATGATGTTTCTTATTAATATGGCTGGGAGTCCAAGCAGTAGCGAAGCTTCCCCTCTAGCGAGAGGAACGACCGACCAGCCAAGCTTCACGTGTTCCTCCCTCCTAAAAAAAAAATCCATGACTCTCTCGTGCTGCTGTGGTGGTCACTTAACGACATCTCCAGCTGCTGTTCCGGCTTCAACTCACCATCAAAGGGCTCGAGGTTTGTCCTTGTGCTACCGTCCCGCCACAAGTGAGGATTGCCATTAGTTCCAAACAAGTGAGTTGTTTTCCTAAATCTGGAATAGGGGTTGTGTACCTCTAATTAGGAATTCATCCAAGTAAGAAAGGTGTAGATGATATTACATATGGTTGGGTGTTAGTTAGAAATGTTAGATTAGCCGTAGAAAGGCTTAGTTGTGGTTTAAAGGACAAGATAAAAACCGTAGAGGATGATTCGACCAAAGACGGGGGTTGTTTCTTGAAACTGTTTTCTGGACGTGCGTGATTTGCTATTTTTGTAGACTGATATGTGTTGCTATTTTGAAGAAATTTCCTTCTGAATAAATGTTTTACACATCTTCAGGTATAACATATATTTTTCTCAGGATTTTTGGGATTTAAAGAAAAGTTATTTTGGCTCCGTTATCTTTAAACAGAAACTTGAACTACATTGGAATTTGCGACCTGTAAAGATTTTATGGGTTGTTACTAACCCTTCGGGTTTGATTTTAAAAATGAGTTTTTCACAAAAGTTGTTCGCTACATCTTCGAGTTTAACATACTCGAATTTCAGACCAAATGGACCTGTTTTGGAACCCGAACCAAATTGATTTCGGAAAATAGAACCACTGGAAACTGACCCGATTTTAGTGCTGGATTGAGTGAATTACTAGGCCAAATCCAGAGGGATCTGGGCTCAGCGTCTTCATGAAAAAAAAAATTTTACATGTCCTTTAGGACATGTTCAATTTTGATAATTTTTCGAACTCATATGAATTGGTTTCTGGTCTTGAACCTGAAAGTGCGCAATTGGGCAGTTTTTGCCAATTCCGGTCAATGGAAGTTTATAACTGTTTTGAGATGTTTCTTGCTGGAGATTTGCTTAATTGAGGTTGTGAATGAAATATGCAATTGATCATTGAATTATGATGATGAGTGAATGCATACATGACATGAGATTCTGTCACGAGCCTTTGGGCCGGACGATGCTCCTTCGAGAATGCCCCACGTCAACGGATGCCGATCGCAGTGGAGGCTGGGCCGATGCTCCTATATGGAATGCCGTCTAGATGTAGACGTTGCCATGCTCGATGGTGCGAGACGATGCCCGGTTATGCCGGAAGACTATTATCTATGCATTGAAATCATTTCTGACATATGAATGGGTGAAAACGAGAGACCTAATTAAAAGACGGAACTGTGTGGTGCGGTATGGGACGTGCCATAACGATTTAGTCTGGTAATTGGGGGCCCGTGTACTTATGTTGATATTTATGTCCTTGCACATACTCATGTTACAGTATTCATATGATGTGAAAACTCGATACTGTATGTATGATTTGATCGGCACTAACATGTAGGGAAAGACTGGTATGAAAAGATTTGTGAGAAACGTGATTAGATTGCATGTAGAGTGTACCATTCTCCTACTCGAGATTTAGGTGATTAACTCGTTGAGATGTGATCTCACCCCTTAGTGGGCTAAAATTTTCAGGTCCCTAGACGGAGGAAGGCCAGGTTGTGTACAGGGGTCTGCAGGAAGGCAAGTGTAGGTTTATCGCTATCTTCTCCCAAGTGGTGACGGGTCTTCCATCAAGGCTGGATGATGGGTGACAGTTCACCCTAGAGAGGTCAAGAAATATGATAGTGTAATAGCGAACCCTGGTCTTGTAAATGGAAGCTTAGCGCATAGGTAGCCGAACAGCTTCACCTTTTTGTATCGGATCTTGGGGTGTTAAACTGGTATATATATACATAAGTACTTCGGTATTGTAGGTGTGGCTTGAAAGAAAAATAATATCCTACGTTTCTATCCTACTGCTTTGTTGTATGGAGATTGTCTTACATTTCCGCATGCGTAAAATATAAAAATGGGTCAGCAACAGTTCCTGGAATGTTGCAAACTTTCATCGACCATTGAGAGATGTGCATGTGCCCGGAGTTTGGGGCGTGACACATCTCAACAGATGTTTTTGGCATGATGTCAATTTACCACGTAGGGTTGCTGCTTCCTAATTATTCACTAATTCAAGTATATTGGAGCTTTTATCTGGGGTATTGCTGCAATGCCAGGTTTGAAGTTACGTAAGGCCAAAATAAGCATCATTAAGGATGTCAGTGGAATTATTAGGCCTAAAGGTTTGTTATGCTGGTTCAGCTCCTCCCATCTCTTTGGATGACATCTGGAAAATCATGGCTTACCCTTTATCCTTTAGGTAGTTCTAGTGTCTTGAACTATTTCATTCACTTTCTAGCTACAGTTGTTTGCATCAACTACACATAGATTACAACGATACTCGATGCAGGCTGTAAAAGGCTAGGTACTTAGCTTTCACAATGAATGTATCAAATATGGGCGTAACCTCACGATCAACTTATTAGATAGCAATATTTTTCGTGAGCGTTGGCAAATCTTTATATCTAAGAGCAATGTCCATATTTGGCAATTCGACCCATACTTGCCCATTGTGTAAAGTGTTGCGTACTTTGAGAAGTTTTGTCCATGTTTTGCATGCGGGTGAATTCAGCCTAAAGAAGGGATATTTTATCTTACATATATTGCCAATCTCATCATCACACCTATAATTAGGGAAAATCTTTGTCCTATAGTTATATTATAGAGAAAAGCACAAGATTGATGATATAAGAGTGCATGATATTCATTGTGCCTTTTCTTGCCACAAAATCACTCTACTGCTTGGACCTCCTGGATGTCGAAAAACTTCATTCCTGAAGGCTCTTTCGTGGACTCTAAGTAAATCTGCCAAGGTTTCATGCTTGCTCTATGCTAAGAACTTCTATGTCAAACTGCATTAGGCTTAACAGAAATACCAACATACCACACGTATGACTTACATGTAGAAAGTTATTCACATAAACAACTTATTAATCAAGAAGAATCGGATCCATATATGATTGTAAAACACTGAAATCAATAAGCACGGCGAAATAAAACGTACTTGTTTGAGCCATTACTTTACTTGAAGAAAAATAGATCATTATGATAATCGGAGATCTATTGGAATGCCAGATCTTCCTCTCTATGACCTTTTTCAGTATAGCAGTTTTCAATGGGATTCTAGCAACTAATAGGTATAACTTATCTTTTTATAGGCTGGAGAGGGGACCTAGCAAACCCTAATCAATAGCGTGTCAATTGGGTCATTCCTATTACGAGTTTCAGTTAAACATAATTGTCTATACTTTGATGCTTAACTAGGCCTGTTATCAATAGATGCCAATACACAATTTAATAAGATCACTGTAAGGTTTAACAAATATTAGAATATCCATTAACCTGTTTATTTAAAATATAAAATTAATTAATTAATTAATGTAAGCTCATATTCCAACATTCTCCCACTTGGGCTACATTAATTAACTCATTTTATTTTGAAAGAGGAATTTATATTGAAAATAACACTATCGAGTTAATAATTGAAAATGTTGTTTTATGTGGCCACAACTTCAAGAAAATATATTCCAATAACGGCATCTCAAAACCAATTCAATTCTATATAACCTCAGTATAGGACTATGGAGATCAATGTGTTAAGAAAATACAACAACACATGACATTCCATAGTCACATATAATAAGCATTATATTTTCATGGATCATGGGCCTAGGCTTAGTAGTGTAGTAAGAAATAGTGCCAACATGTGATTAAAATATACATTATTTCTTATCGGTCCTTAATACAATTTTTCAGCGACATGAAACTGCATTAACGCAATTTCTAAACAACATGAAATTGCACGACTATGTCACAATACAACATGAGATCTCATAATTAGTGACATCTAGTCATCTTTAAACTAAAATTTGTTTAAAGATATTGTTTCATACTTCCATTTATCAGTCAATAGGAGAAAATATAACAATAGAATCAACAATATTGATCATTAAAAATAAATGCTTTAATAGACATCATGAAAGCATTATCGGTCTACATATAACTATAATATTCAGAATTAAAAATTATATAACTCCCACTAACAAAAGAAATCAAAAGAATCTAAAACACCCATATTTTTTACATGTTCTTTAAACAAAATTGGTCGTAAGCCTTTTGTTAGAGAATCAACCAACATGGACTCGGTTATGATATTTCAATCACAATGTCTCCCTTTTTGACCAAGTCCTTAATAGTATAATATTTGATCCAATCAACATTTCAACCGTGGTATTGTTGTTGTTTATAGCAAAGGTAACTGTTTGTCACACATAATGCAATAAGATCAATTATGAGCAATAAGCAATTCAACAAAAATAATTAGTATATTATAATCTCCCATTTGAGTAGAGTGTATAATGCATAATTATTTTCCACAGCATGAAGTTTGTAAAGTGACAACAAGGAGAATTACATATAATTGTCAAGATTCATCCCTTTTGAGTAGACATTTTTTTAAATTATACATCTCCATAATATCAATATAGAGGGGAATTACATATAATTTTCAAAACATTTACCCCTTTAGACAAATAAATATTTTTCAATTATACATCCCCATCTTTTAAATTTGGGAATTAATCTTCATGCTTTATGCCAAATTAATATACACAATAATCCCATTTGGGCAAGTAATTGTATATACTAATTTTATTGATAGGGAACTCCAAAAATTTATACCCAAAATTTATCAAACAATATGAAGCACTTTACAACATGTGTTTCCCAAGATCGTATTACATTTATCAAATAACAATTTTTGCCACAATTTTTTTAATTTTTTTTAATTTTATTATTATTTTAATATTTCGGACCCCCCGCAGGCCTTGACCCGTAAGCAGCCCAAAATTGTGGCTCAGCTCGTAGGAGCCCATGCTCCTTTTAATTAAAAAAGGCCCACAATTTGGGCTATAGGCCCACACGAAAAAGAATGAAAAAGCATGTTCATTCCGAGTGTTAGTTTTGGAGCCGTTTGGTTGTACAGTTTGACATTTCCCCTTATATTAACTACTTACCTTACCAAAAAAAACAAAAAAGAATAAATAAAATGGGCTTATTTGGCCCCGGTTCAAGTGAGTTCAAGCCCTAGATTCTGTGCTTATGTCCAGATCCAAATTTCAAATAAAATATGGGCTAAAACCCATATTTTGGGCCAGGCTCGGCTATTTTAAATGGCCCACGAAATTTAAAGAAAGTATGGGTGAAAGCCCATATTTAGGCCCAGGCCTAGCTGGAGGTCTTCTTGAACCTTCAATCGGGTCCGACTTTCTGCAAACCGGGTTGTGTGACCCGGTTTCGACTCGAAGCTCCAAAAACACATAGAATAATTGATTTTTGATGAAATTTCTCCATGGGTCTTGCATATAACATCCATACAATTTACTAGAATGAATTAAACGAAGAAAAAACAAGTAAATCTCCACATATAAGCTTCAAAATTTCGGATCCAAGCCTCCCATGACCGAAAATTCGGTTTTCTTAAATTTAAGCACTAAAAACTTACCTTAATGCAACAAAAGAATGCTAAAAAATATATATAACAATACCCATGCAACGATTTGCAATGATTTACAACGAACATCAATCAATTGCAAGTAATTTGAAAATTCTAGAACTTTTTCATATATAAACCCTAGAATTTCAAATTTAAAATTCTCTCAATTCTCAACGAAATTATACAAATTATACATGATTGAAAAGATCTCAACATGTAGAACAAAAGCCCCATGGTTTCAGGATGAATTGAGCAAAAAAAGACCACACGAAAAATAACGTCCATATTCGGCTCAAAAAGAAAAAAATCAAATTTGTTCATAAAAAAAAAAAAAAATTGGGTTCTATAATCATATATGATTTGCTCTGATACCACATATATAAAATTATTCACATAAACAACTTATTAATCAAGCAGAATCGGATCCATATATGACTGTAAAACACCGAAATCGATAAGCACAACGGAATAAAACGTACCCGTTATCACTTGAAGAAAAATAGATCATTCTGATAATTAGAGATCTATTGGAATGTTAGATCTTCTTCTCTATGACCAACAACTGATAGATATAACCTACCTTTTATAATCTAGAGAAGGAACCTAGTAAACTTTAATCAACAGCATGTCAACTAAGCCATTCCCAATACGGGCTTAAGTTAAACACAATTAATTGCCTACACTTTGCTGCTCAACTAGGCTTGTTATCAATAGATGCTAATACCCAATTCAATAAGATCACTGTAGGGTTTAACAAATATTGAAATATCCCTTAACTCAATTATTTAAAATAGAAAATTAATTAATTAATATAAGCCCATATTATAGAAAATTTCCAACATTACAAATATGTATAAACTGAGACACAATGAAGCTCAAGAGAACCCATGCTCATTCAAATTCCTACACATGAACACTATAACATAGATGTGGACTCAGTGAGTTTTCATTAAGTCATCGCTGAAGCACATTGTGCTATTCTACTTGACAAAAGCGCTTGAAGGGTGCTAAGTAGTGAGATAATATTAGTGCATAGATTACTTTTGCATTTTATAGCTAACAGAGACAGAACTATTTTTTAGTGTATTGTTAGCTAAAGGCATGGAACTTGAAGTTCAGAGTAAGCTAATAGGTACAGTCAAGACATCTATTAGCTCCTATTAATCTGTCTGAGTTTGACATCATCTCCTGTTCCCTCCGTTATCTGATAGGTCTTTGGAGAAATTTCATATAATGACCACAATATTGACGAGTTCATCCCCCAAAAAACGTCTGCTTATATAAGTCAACATGACGTCTGCTTATAGAAGCCAACATGATCTGCACATTCCAGACATGACTGTGAGGGAAACACTGGACTTCTCTGCCCGTTGTCAAGGTGTTGGAAGCAGAGAAGGTGAATATTCTTCAAAGTGATTGTAGATCTGTCACTTGAAAACTGTGTTGAACAACGATCTTTTGGTTTTTTCTGGTTGGAAAGATATCATGATGGAGATCAGCAGAAGGGAGAAGGAGGCAGGAATCTTTCCAGATCCTGATATAGATACTTAAATGAAGGTACCTTTAGTGACATTCTCCAACTTTCTTCACTCTACCCATTTAATGTACAATTTGAGTCTGCATTAATTGCTTTTTAGCCTGGTTACTAGAAGTTCTGCTTTGAGTATGGTCCAACCATTGTGGGTTAATAATTACAAATTCTATTGAACATGAAATATTTTAAAACCATGGAATTGGCTTACAGGTTTGATCCCTACACAATTAGTTCAGTGATCCCTGGTTTGGGCCACTCACCCGATCTTATGCTCGCATCTCACTTGATCCATTGGATTAATGGGGAAATTCAGTGTGCACAGGTTACCAAATCAATGCTTGCTTCTCATGGAAAAAGGAAATATGCTTCGTGTGTAGTCCGTTTAATTTATGAGTAACCATTGAATGTATATTACATTCTTTGAACTGCGTAATTTCTTACAAATCTTTGCCACCTCTAGAACTTGTCTCGACAATAATCATGCCTTGTTTACCAGGCAACTGCTCTCAAAGGACTTAAAAGAAGTCTTCAGACAGACTACGTTCTTAAAGTAAGTTCTTTTGACTGTTGATAGTTAATCAGTTTTCTGTGCCTCAAACGTTTAAGCAAAGACTTCTGTCTCTATCTCTTCAACTCCTTTACAGATCCTTGGGCTGGATATCTGTGCAGACACATTGGTTGGAGATCCCATGAGAAGAGGCATATCGGGTGGTCAAAAGACGAGATTGACTACAGGTAGTACAGAGACAAAATGCTGGCCAATGCAGCAAATCTCATAAAGAAAAAACTTTTATATGACTGGAGTTAAATGATGTTTCACTTTCTTTTCTGATCTTGGCTCCTTAAAATTCCCAAACTTTATCTGACAAGTCAACTTTCTGTTAAAAATTATACAGCGGAGATGATAGTTGGCCCAAATAAAGCTCTATTCATGGACGAAATGACAAACGGTTTTGACAGTTTGACAGCCTTTCAGATTGTTTCTTGTCTTCAGCAACTAGCACATTTGATGGTTGCCACTATACAGGTTTTGCTGCTTCAGCCTGCGCCAGAAACATTTGATCTGTTTGATCACCTTGTTCTGATGGCTGAAGGAAAAATTCTGAACCAAGGCCCGTGTGACAAAGCTCTTAAGTTTTTAGAGGATTGTGGATTCAGGTGCCCTGAAAGAAAAAGGGTTGCCAATTTCCTCGAAGAGGTAGTAAACAATAAGCAGATTGTGCACTGCAAGTTAGCTTTCTTTATTGACCTTTTATTATGTTGCCTACGGCCATGCAGGTTATATCTAGAAAAGATCAGGCACAATATCGGCAGCATCCTGAGCTACCATACGGTTATATGTCAGTTGATATGTTCTGCAAGAAGTTCAAGGAATGTTATTGTGGGATGAAGCTTGATCAGGAGCTTTAAGACAAATTTGATAGGTCCAAAATCCACAAAAATGCTCTTTCTTTTGATGCATAATCTCTGTCCAGATGGGAACTTCTTAGAGCATGCATGGCGAGGGACTTCTTCTCACGAGGAGAAATTCTTTTGCGTATGTTTTAAAATCAGTACAGGTCAAAATAAGCTCTCATAAATCTCTTGCACTTTTTATGATATATATCTCTTTCAACGTAAGTACCAATTACAGTCTGATTTCTAACCTTGTCTCCCGGATTCCACATATATAAAGGAACTTTAGAAGGTGATTATTGTTGTTTCATCATGCAGCTTATTTTCATTGCTTTTATCACAATGACTGTATTCTTGCGGACTTGGATGGGAATAGATGTATTCCATGCCAACTACTATATGGGGGCTCTGTTTTACGCGCTAATCATACTCCTCGTTGATGGATTTCTGGAATTGGTAATGACCGTTTCGAGGCTCGCAGCCTTCTATAAACAAAAGGAGCTGTACTTTTACCCTGCTTGGGCTTATGCAGTTCCAGCATCTATACTGAAGCTTCCACTTTCACTGCTGGAATCTGTCATTTGGACATCTCTTACGTATTATGTGATTGGATACAGTCCGGAGGTAGGCAGGTAAGTTTTAACATGAGAGTTCTTCATTTTATAACCTTTCATTACCTCACCTCCATAATCTTCTTTTACATTTCAATATCATCTGTAAGTTTAACTACCACTTTACTCGAAAGCCAATACTTCTATCATTTTCTGCTTAACTATACAGGTTCTTCCGCCAATCGTTGCTTCTTTTCTCTGTGCATTTGTCCTCAATATCCCTGTTCCATTTTCTCGCCTCTATCCTTCAAACTGTGGTTGCTTCCAACTTGGCTGGTATTGTTGCATTACTGATTTTGCTGCTATTTGGAGGTTTCATCATCCCAAAACGTAAGGATGTTAGAATCTCTATTTGGTTTGATTTTGGTGAATTAGTGCATTTAATATTTTTCTGTGTCGCTGCAGCCTCTATGCCTACTTGGTTTAAATGGGGTTTCTGGGTCTCTCCACTAATATATGGAGAAATCGGAATTTCCATTAATGAATTTGATGCTCCACGATGGAAAAAGGTCAGGGCATTGTGGAAGTGAGAAAGTTTTTTGGCTCCTGTAGCTCCAAATAGAAGAAGCCACTTTAGTTGCAGAATCACTAAGCCCATTTTATTCTAGAGAAGTATTTTGACATGCTAATGCTGCTGGTAAGCTAAACCAGCTTCGCTACTAAACATTGTTTTGTGTATGGTGCTCCAAGTATGAGGACAAGATATGGGTCGAGCAGTTTAATATATCTGGAGGCCTCAGTTAACAAATACAAATAGACAATTTTAAATCCTACGATCTCATTCTTGTCATTTCTTTGTGCTAACTTCCTGCCTTAAATCAATGTGTCTCATTAGTGATAATTATCTCATCCAGTTACTTGACTTTGATACAATGCATGTCATGTCCCGACCCTCCGAGCATGTGCCCATCCCTGCTTGGTTGTTATAATAGCGATGTCCCAGGACGCATCGCCGACCCATTCATTTTAATATACGCATGCAAAAGCATATATAATTCCTCAAACAATAAAACAGTGGGATAGGAAAGCAGGGCCATAAAATTCAAAACCACACCAACCACGCTTATATACATATATACATAACACTCCATGTCATATATTACACAAGTGGATCTAGGTATATAAAAACATATACACCACAGAAGGTTCTCAAATAGGGGGCGGGGATCTAACAACCACAGCTACTCATCATCACTAAATTCTTCCTGTTCCACCTCCTCGTCCTCAACGATCTCCCCTTCTTCTTGCTTCAATTGGTGGCCTCGGCTGAGTACACCGGAGAGTCAGAATCGCCTTCGAGTTTAGGATCCTTGGCGTCCACTACTAATCCGCCCTCAGGATATGTTGTGGCCTTCCCGAGCGCAACCTCCAAAATATACCAAGGTACATCAGATTCCGGCACAAGACTCTCCCCTCACCCATCATGGTAGTGACGATACCATGACCGATACTTATGAGGCACCCTTTCGGGTTCACCCACATTGACCCAAACGGTGGATTTCACCATTACATACTCCAATCCTTCAAGGTGGGGGTGTATCGGAATATGATGACTTACTTCTGCGATTACCTCCGATATACCAAAATGCTCGGGAGGAGTTGGAGGTGCTGCCATTTACGGACCTGAAATGTTGTCCCACAACGGGATGAGATTACGTCTCAGCAAGTTCTACCCCCTAAGACTCAATTAGGAAGTCAATACGCCCTAAGGGCTGTCTAAGCACAACACGGGTCAGAGGACCTACCTTAGCCTTAATCTCTCCTTGCAAGTCAATTCAATTAATAAATACTGACAGACATAACACCCAATCAAAACAGATCAAATAATCGATTAATCGACCTAGTCGATTACATGTCATCACGACCATCTCTTGGTCGGCCCATTCAATACTATCTATAAAGTCCGACCATATCATGATTACTCATTCTAAACTGATAAGTAGATAGTATAACTCGATCTAAGCTAATAAATAGTGTACTACTCTCAATCTAAATTGACATATTGCCCGTAGGCTGATATAGTACACTAATAATGCTCTATTTAAGCTGATAATATTGCTCTCGCTAAGCTGATAAGGTATATTGCTCTAACTAAGCTAACATATCAGAGCCTATAGGTTGATATAGTATACCGGTATATTGCTCTCAATCTAAGCTGACATATCACCCGTAGGCTGATATAGTATACCATCCCAATCAATTACTCAACTCGTCATTTTTATCACACCCGATAAAAATAGCCGTGTGTGGATACACGATTAGCCTTAACCAAAATATAATAATTTCACATTTTTAAACATCCCACCAATTTCAACAGCCCATAACATATTTTTGGCGCTGTATATTGACACTCGCTAATTTCTCAATTAATTACCAAAATTAATTAGTTTTGGAATAAAATCCTAAAATCACATTTAATTCAATTCAACACAAATTAGAGCTCAAATAAATAAATAGATTGCACCACAATAACCAGCATAAAATTCTAGTCACCATCTATCCTAGTTTAATTTTCGGAAAATAAATAAATAATTAAATAATTACGGAAAATATTAAATAAATGCCAATAAATCCAATTTAGGCCTGTAATGCCTAATTGGACGCCGAAACGGACTCCGGAAAATTCCAAGGTTCATTCAATAAATAATAGAACGTGTTTACTCGGTAAATACACTAACTAACCACCTAACATGCATCGACAGATAATTAAATTAACTAATCTAATCTAACCTATCCACCTAAACCATGCTTAATTAATCTAATCAACCCCTAAGCGTAATTAACCGACTAAGCGAGGATTAGTGAGTTCAACTCACTTGTTTGGCGAGCCAAACAATTCAAAACGTCGTGAACGCGACGAGGCTCGATACTCTCCAAAGTGGGCCTAGCTTTCGGGGCTCGGAACCACTTCAAAATAGGCCTAAACAGTGCTGAGATACCCACTGTTTTAGCTTCTGTTTTGAGCTGCAAAACAGAGAAAACAAAGCTGGTTGGGGTGGTAAGGATTGGGGAAGGCAGCAAGGGGGTGCGGCGGTCTCACGGCAGCGAAACGGTGGCGGAACGGGGGAGCACAGGCTCCGGCTGAGCCTGTTGGACAACGAGGCACGCCTGGTCATCAAGATGGGTGGAACAACGCCGCTGGATGCGGCTGAGGCGCGACAGACTAGCACGGGTGGACGGTGGCGTGCGAGGATGGCAACGGTGACGGTGCGGGCAGTTCTTGGCGACTGCTGGCTTTGATTGGCCTTCTGCTGGTCTCTTGCGGCCTCTGGGGCGTTTGAACAACAAGGTAGGAGGGGAAAGAGGTGGGTGGACGGCAAGTGAGGGGGAGAGAGGAAGGAGATGAGGTTGGAGCATTTTTCTTCTCCTTTGTCCCCTTGACTCAACCTCAGCCATGTCTGGCTTCCTTGGCCACAATCCAGCCACCCATGCTCCCCATCTAGAAGCTTGAAATGGTCCAAATGTTGTGAGGGTGTGGGACATACGAATTTCCAACATTTTCCCTCAAATTGGACATCAATCATTGCTTGATTCAACACAAACCGGCCTCAATAAATCCCGTTGTTGAGTCCTCGATCAAATTGATATTTTTCATCACTAATATAACTCACTTGCTTTCCAATTTTGTAATAAAAAACGATCCCTGCCTTTTTCTGAACAAAAAGGCCCTATGACAACTTTTTCTAAAAAGTCTCGGGTTATAGAAAAATCTTCTGAGATTGAGTCGATACTCCTTGAATTAATTATGACATGACAGAACTTTTAATTTCTGAAATCGAACTCAAATTCGCGGTTAATTTCAATCTGGCGCGTTTTTTTAGCGTGACCTAGACTATCGGGTAGGTTTCAAATTTTTTTAATGCAAATGACCCGTGGTCGATTTTCTTTAAGCCACAATGAACCCACTCGATACATTGATGACTCTCGGTTGTCGTGAATATCTCGAGGATTCAAATACGGACATAGGGTACTAAAACGATAGAAAAATCAATCTAATGCCGATCGACGAGAATTTTCCAATTTAGTGAAGTCACCCACGTTTAGCCATATATCTCAGTCGAATCAACCTATCTCTGATCTCAAATCGATTTTTAATTGTGCTGTAATGACCTCTAAAAATGAGCACGGTCGAGAAGCCGATTTCTAGTCGAATACTCAGGTCTATTGCATTAAAATTCCTTAATGGCTTCCCTGAATAGTCTAGTTATCAAGAGTGATCAGCTCTGAGAACAGCCCTATAGGCGCGTCGATGAAATGCCCGATTTATTCAATAGAAAATAGGATCGAAAGTTTGGGATGTCACAATGCAATTACTGAATCAATGATGTTATCCACTCTATAGGCATATGGGCACTAGTATCTTTCACGAGAAAGTCCTTTTCTTGAGAGTGGGTTTAATTTCCTAATTTTTAGGCAGAACTAACTTCCTCTGCATTTCTCAATGCATTAACTTGTTTTTGCTTACGTCACCCATAGATCCAACAAACTTCCTCTTTCATCTTTCCATGCAATCTGACTTGTTCTTCCTTTTAATGAGTACTCATAGATTTCGTCATCAAACACTACAACAGGGCATACAGTCCTTGAAAGCCAAGGACTAAACTTCGATGGGTATTTCTTTTGGATATCAGTTGGTGCCTTATTGGGATTTACCTTACTATTCAACATCGGTTTCACTTTGGCCTTAACTTTCTTGAAGCGTAAGTTTGTCATTTCTGCAACTGGACTTCACTTTTGGATCATTAGTGCCAAGGATGTTCCTGAAATCACTTTGAAACTTACAGCTCCGGGATCATCACGTGCTATCATTTCACATGAGAAATACTTGCATAGAAGTGAACTGAAGATTCTCAAGGCAACGTAAAGCATGAAGAGCCAAAGAAAGTTTCTGCCGAACCAGTGCAAACAAAAAATGGTCGAGTCCTAAATTCTTCGTTGCCCAATTATAGTCTCACGATAATTATTTGTGTTGTTCCTTTAATAATTATTAAAGTGAGTTCTTTACTTCAGAAATAGGAAGGATGGTTTTGCCTTTCATACCATTGACACTCATGTTTAAAGATGTGCGGTACTACGTAGACACCCCCATAGTAACCATTTGAGCTTTCTCTCTTCCTGAAGTTGCAAGATTGAGCCTTTCAGATCCATTAGATGATGTTGTCTTTTCTCACTACATTCTTCCTTTTCGGGTGTCTCAGGAAATGAGACAACAAGGCTTTGCACAGAAAAGATTGCAACTTCTCTCTGATATCACAGGCACATTTAGACCTGGTATTCTTACCGCATTGATGGGTGTGAGCAGAGCTGGGAAAACTACTCTGATGGATGTCCTTCGTGGGAGAAAAACTACAGTCTATATATTGAAGGAGAAGTAAAAGTTGGTGGTCATCCCAAGGTTTAAGAAACATTTGCAAGAATCTCTGGTTACTGTGAGCAAATGGACATACATTCCCTGCAAATCACTGTGGAAGAGTCTGCTTTATTTTCCACTTGGCTTCGTTTAGATCCTCAGATTGACTCAAAACGTAAAATGGTAAGATTACAGTCCTGGCTTCTGACAACTTGCTTTGTTCAGTACTATCAGAAGAATCATGATTTGCCTGTGTAGGAATTTGTCAATGACATCCTGGAGACGATTGAGCTTGATGGAATAAAAGATTCATTGGTGGGCATACCTTCTGTTAGTGGTTTATCCACAAAGCAAGAAAACGACTCACTATTGTTGTCACACCCAAAACTACAAAAAATGGAGATGACATGGCCATCCTTCTACATGAAGGACGCGGCCTTAGACATAACTAATAACTTGGGCAAAATATTGCTTCAAGTGCCAAAAGTTGGTAGAAAAGAACACTTAAATGTCAAAAATTACGAAAGTAACACTTAAGTGCCAATTTTTATGAAAAATGGAACACTTAAGTGCCACATCCGGCGAAACTTGCCGGAAATCTTACGTGGCATTTTTTTTAATTAATTTTTTCGCTTATGTGGCTCACTAGAAGGCTGACTTAGCAAACCACACACAAAAACGACGTCGTTTTGTACGCAGCTCGCCGAAGAATTGACACGTTAGTGTTTTGGTCGGATTTTCTCGCCGGTGGCACTTAAGTGATCAATTTTGCTCCGATTTTGATACTTAAGTGTCACTTTCATAACTTTTGGCATTTAAGTGTCCATTTGTCCCAACTTTTGGCACTTTAGGGGTCCGGGTGTCCAATAACTTGATCTCAACATATGTATCTCAAACAATAAATACATATCAAATAAACCAACAAGTTAGTTTCAACATTTGAGTTTCTATAATCCATCAAAAAGAACATATATAATTAGAACTTAGCCAACCCAACAACTAGCATCAACTATGTGCATCACTTTCTTAAATCATACCCAAAAATAGAACTCTCCAAAATTCCTATTAACGGCGCTCTTGCTCTACTCGCCGCTAACTAAGGAACCTGAAAAAATTGAAGGACGAGTGGAATAAGCAACAACAGCTTAGTGAATAGCACATATAATCAAGCAACTACTATGCATATATACAAAGCAATACCAAACTTTATAAAACTCAATATATAAAATACATATTGAATCATATAAAAGTTATCCCTTATCATCGAAGCTTTATACCAATATGAAAAACTCATTTAAACCACCATTAGAATTCAAGTTTCAATGATCAAGTCCATTGAATAATCTCTACCAAATATCACACATCAATGATCCATCCATTGAGTAATCTATAGCTCAATACCTTATCATGATCATGACACAACACCGGATGACAAGGTGATCAAGATTCCCCTCTTGGTAAGGTCTCCACCTACAAAGCTGGTGGCTCGGCCTAGAAGGATATCCTAAATCTAGCATACCTCCTAAATCCTCATTGGATTCACAATCCTATTGAGCATAAACAACCATCTTCCAATGCCAGAAATCCAATTCAAAAATCAATATTATAAATTAAGCAAATAAAATTTTGCAACAAGGCTATCCACTATTTCCTACCCATTTCTCCAATCATCATAAATCCTTTCACAAACTAGTCGCAAAGCAATAGATTAGCCAATTGATGGACTATTGATGTGTTTAAAAAGCGTGTTATACCTTATCGTTGTAGAGCTTGTTGACCTTTATGGATGAGCCTACAACGGGACTTGATGCTAGAGCCGCTGTGATTGTCATGCGATCAGTGAAGAACATAGTTGATACAGGAAGAACAAAAGTTTGCACCATCCGCCAACCCAGCATCGACATATTTGAGGTTTTTGATGAGGTAAAGTGTGCTAAACGGTTATATGAATAGGGTACACATGGATCACAAGAAGAGATAATGGTAACTATTGAATCGCTATGAGCAGAATCTTGTTTTTATCTCATTAGATAATGGTAACTATTGAATCACTATGAGCAGAAACTTATTTTTATTTTATTCCGATTAAATAACATAATACCTGGTAATTTCTTGGGCAAAACTTTTAGTACTTCTGGTTAGATGTTTGAAAGCCTAATCTCTCTCTCTCTCTCTCTCTCTCTCTCTCTCTCTCTCTCCCCTCCCTCCCTCTGAGGAGTTGGTTTTATTAAAAGCGGATGGACGGCTGATTTCGTCAGGCCTTGGGACATAACTCTAGAAAAGTTATTGAATACTTTGAGGTCAGTTCGATGCACAAAAATGAAGATTTGAAAATTTCTTCGACCCCTTGTAATTTTACTACAAAATTCTTATCGTATTTAAGTGCTAGTTAGTAATATCTCCAATAACTAACTTCCGTTGGACAGGGTATTCCTGGGGTGCCAAAGATTAAGAGCAACTACAATCCAGCTACATGGATGCTAGAGGGGACTTCTCCCTCAGCTGAAGCTGAACGTGGCATTAATTTTGCACTAATCTACAGATAGTTGACAATATATGAGTAAGTTCATCCTCTGCTACTCTCGAGTGCCCAATAACAGCTTGCGTGTGGTCCATTATTAGGATACTTTGAAGATATCCTGCCATTTTCTATCATAATCAAGGTACCGCAATGGTTTTTTAATCTTGTCCTTCCGATCGTATAAGCCCCTGGAGTCTTAAGATTTTAAATTGAGGGAGTTGATATGCCTTATTTATCAAATACCCGCAACCTTAACTGCAGTATCTTGACCTCCTCTCCAGTGTTTCTGGTTGTCTTCAGAGTTGACTGGTGTTCATGCTCTATCTCCTCTTGGTTAACAGATGTGCAGTTTGATCGGTCCATTGACAATATCCATGGTTATACAGCCTCGTATTGTTTTTGCTTCCAGGACCAACATAGAGCTTGTAAAGCAGCTGAGCACTCCACCTCCGGGTAGTAGTGGCTTGCGCTTCTCCTCCCGATTCTCCCAAAAGATGTGGGGACAATTCAAGTCATGTCTATGTAAGCAGTATTTGTCCTATCGGAGAAGTCCTCCTTACAACTTGACACGTACCCTCCACACAATTGCTGCGTCTTTTCTCTTCGGGTTACTGTTCTAGAATCAAGGGAATAAACTGTAACTATCCCTCTTGGTCAATTTGGGACTTTGAGTCTGCTCGAGTTTTGGAGAACAAGCTTATTGAGATGATCTAAAGTCTGCGTCTGGCTAACTGAACGAACACTTCTCTGATCTTGTTAGTAGCTAGTCTTCAACAAGGAAGAACTCAAAACGAAGTGCATACCTTCTAGTTTTCAAATGTTTGGCTGGGTCTTCCAATTATCAAACTTTGCAATGGTTAACACAATTAGCTACCACATATTCAGTCATGTGACCTCGTATGACTTTTTTTTGACCTGTCATGAGAAAGAGACTGTCGCTTCTCCTGACCCTATACGCTCTCATTACTAGAAACAACCAGCAGAACTTATTCAACGTTTTTGGTTCGATGTATGTGGCCGTGCTCTTCTTGGGCATAAGCAACTCCTCATCAGTACTAACACTATGTTGCTACGGAATGGACCGTCATGTATCACGAGAGATTTGCCGTGATGTACTCGTCATTGGCCTTTTCACTAGCACAGGTATAGAAATCTCAGAAGCTGATTGAGTTGTTTCCCATAGTAGTTAATTAAGATTCAACCTTCTTAACAGATCTGCAAATCTAGTTCAACTTAATGATCCATGTTCTTAACAAGTTTGAAGACACATAAGAACATGTAAAACGATTTAATAAGACCATAGTGCTATGCTGTTTTGACAGGTTCTTGTTGAGATGCCATATATACTAGTTCAAGCAGTTTCACTTCCGATCATCACCTATCAGATGATTAGTTATTTCGGGTCAGCAGACAAGATTTTCTGGTACTTCTATGTCATGTTCTGCTCACTACTGTCATTCAATTACCTCGGAATGCTGCTTGTGTCCCTGACACCAAATTTCATGGTGGCTGCAATTCTACAGTCTCCCTTCTACGCAAATTTCAATCCTTTTGCTGGGTTTTTTATCCCAAAACCGGTAAGCTACTCGTGTCATTCACCATAGTTTGATCGAAACTTTTTATGTTCCTTGACTCTTTCCACAAACATTGTGTCCGGGTTCTTTTCTTTGTATATGCATAGCACCTAAATATGAAGTTTATGAATCTTACCAGATTTAGATATCTTATGCATGTATCAACAACTACTAAAAACTATTCCTTACATCTCAAAACTAAGTACTCGGGGAATTAATAGTGCTTGACTGTCATTGCCGTAGAAAATTCCAAAATGGTGGATCTGGTTGTACTATGCGTGTCCAACATCATGGGCACTTTAAGGGTATGCTAACTTTGCAGTATGGAGATATTGATAAGGAAATTGAGAAATTCGGAGAAACCAAAACCGTGGTGGGCTTCTTGAAGGATTATTTCGGATTTCACCATGATCAATTGTATGTTGTGGGCATCGTCCTTGTCGCCTTTCCTTTTGTTCTATTGACTCTTTTCGCATACTGTAGGGCACTTGAACTTCCAGAGGTGACATCATAATTCTCTGTTAGTATCAGTGTAAAATTTGGTTGTACAGTCCTCAAAACTAGCCAAATAAAGTGAATAGGTTTTTGTGACAATGGAGTGGCTGCAGTGAAAAAGGTTGGCATTCTGGCTTTAGAAGTGTACTTGTTCCGGTATGGCCAATTTGTATAATTTTAGAGGAGGATTCAGTGCTAGACAGTATGGACTATAATCTCATGTGAAATCTCTCCAAGTTCCAGTCTCTCATTGTCAATTCGTGATGATGAAGGAGAGTGGGAGAGCATCTCTCGGCTTCTGCCCATTTTAGGTCTCTAAGGGCCCGTTTGTTAAAAAAAAATTCTGTTTCGACCAAAAATTTCTATTCTTTTGTTCCAGGGAACGAAAAAAGAATAGAAACGTATTTAGTAAAACTTTTGTTCTCAAGAACAAAAAATCTATTTTTTTTGTTTCTGGGAATAGATTTGGAACAAAACAAAAAATAAAAAAAAGTAGTGTATTGTTCCCAAGAACAATTTGTAGAATCAAATTTTTTTTTCTTTCTCTTTTCTTCTTCTCTTTCTTTTCTTCTTTTTCTTCTTCCTTTTGGCTGGCGACCTTGCCGAAGCGTCGCCGCCCCTGGAGACGTCGAGCCACGGCGAGGCTTGTTAGCCCGAGCCTCGCCGGGCCAAGGCGACGTTGACCTTGCGCCACTTGGGCAAGGCCGAGCCTCGCTGGGGCTAGGCTGGCCTCCAGCAAGCTCGCCGGGCCTCGGACATTGCCCAACTGGTAAGGACAACAAAGCATACACATTAAAAAAAGAAAGCCCTCTGCACCTAACAATCTCATTGGTAATACCTAATTTTGCAGACACAGCAAAGGTAGGAATTATACCTTTATGTAAGGATGGAAAACAGAAGGCGAATGTGAAGTCAACACCAATCTTGTCCCGGTACATATAAAAACATGATGGTTAGTAGCTAGAGAAATAACGGGTAGATCATTTACATCATGAAGTCAAAAAACTCTAACAAAACATTTGGAAAATGACAATGTACATACACTTACAAGAGATTCAAGATAAAACTTGGGAACATATACAAACACAGAATCCACTTTGCTAAGAACTAGAAGCAGTTGTGCAGTCCAAATGCAGGCAGCAAACATGCCTCTTTGCTTCCATCGTGAAAATAAAGAGATCCTGTACCTGTAGAAAAGAATTATAACAATCAGGAACTGATGACACCAGCATGGATGATGCATTCAAAAATTTCTGTTTGATTTACAGAACCAGAATGTCAGGTAGGCTCAATCCAACCAAGAATCCCTAGGAAATCCTCTGACACTATACGGGTCAATCATAGAAAAAAGTGCAAGAATTTGAATTAGCCACAATGACAAAAGAAAAAAAATCACATTAGCTGCAATAACCAAAAAATGTGTTTGAATAAACCAAAGCCTCAAAACTTTTTCTTTCACAATAAATAAAGCAGCTGACATGTTAACTTTGTTTGGGATAGAAAAATCCATAGAACCAAACTTCTCTTGTTATGGAATGATAGTGCCAATGCTAGAGCAATTACAAGAAAGATCAAATGACAAATAGAATCAAATTCCCAACATTCTCAGATCATAATCGACAGTAAAAGCAACCACCTTAGAGGCAATCTGGTATCTAGGCAGTACAACCTTCATAAACTAAGTTACATAGACACTGCATGTTTCTCAATAGCGTGCAAAATCAGAAAAAGTCCCCTTTGCACCTTGATATGCTGGCTGTAGACCCTTCTTCTGGAGCTTAAAACGCAGATCACGGCCCTCGACCCTGCGATCTTCGCATGTGAGTACCACAAAGTCAAGATCATAAGAGGACCATTTTTAATAGAATAATAGTAGAAAGACATTTTTCCGGACTGATATGATCTTCTACCATACTTGAAATCTGAGGTTCATCATTCTCGTAAAGATCATGTTCCCACTTATCATCTTGCCTCTGCCTGCAGAAACAAGTCAGCAATTCAATTTGCACATGTTCCATCCAATAAATTAAGACATTTGAACCAGGCAAAAGCGAACAGTCAAAAGAGTACCCCGAGCAACTATAATTGTGCTCAGAAGTCCATAATACACCATTAATATGCTTAAAAATCAACTTACAAATGCCTATAACTAGAGGAAAAAAAAGCCAAAAGCAATCGTATATGGGCAATATGCTCCTTTAGCAGTATACCAAAATGGAAATTCCGAATTTGTGTCTTTTCTTCTTTAGTAACTACAAGAGCTTTTATGGCAAAAGGGCACCAATGTCAGAGGAGGGGGGATAATTTTAGGTCTACCATCCATAACCAATAATACTGTAGCTCAAACAAAGAGAACCCACGAAAAGCCCCCATGAAACAGAGAGACTCACATCATAAGAGTTAACGAAACACCCAACCGAAACCCATCTACAACTGATTGGGTCAAATCCAACCGTGCACATTCTAACCCTCGAGCCACAGCAATTCGGCGGCGCCCCATCAAAAAACATTCAGTAACCAGACCACCCGAAAGATCAGCACCTAGATAAAGGACCAGGAAAACAACCGCTCCAAGGACACCGATCGCTCGAATTTCGCGACGACACGAGACCAGAACGAGAACCCAAAAGAAAGGAGGGGGAAGGGGGAGGATAGAGAGAAGGATAGCAACTCACAGCAGAGTTTAAGTTTGCGGCCGAACCGCGCCGAGCAAATTCGATCGCCCCTCTTTCCGGAAAATTCTCTCTCTACCCCGCCGCTCCCTCTACTTTCCGCGGACGGCGGCGACAGCGGTGGCGGAAGGAGAAGGAGGAGAAGAAGATGGTCTCTCAATCAGTGCGATGGAACCAGCTGATGAAGCTCTCTCTAGTTTCTCTCTAGAGGTCGAAGGTGTGGAAACGAAGAAGGAGAGTAATCGCGTCCGTGTCCCTGTAATAGACTCTGTTCATCTTTAATTGGTTGATAGATGGGTTGATAAATTAGTTTTAAATGGGTACAGATTAGATTTATTTAAGGCTCATATATTTTAGTCTCTTTATTTTTAGAACTCATTATAGGTGTTTTGAAAAATAAAGCTTGACCTATTAATGATTAATTTAAACAAATATGAGTTCATAAATGAGTTATGTACCCATTTTGACACCTCTAGATAACCGCTGCTATGGACTTCAAGACATATGCGCATGTTTTCAAATCACAGTATCACCACTACAAATATCATGGGGAGACAGAGAACCTTTAAGGCTCAATTGTTACCTCCTCAGCTTTTTGAAGGAATTGCTGCAAATTTTCTTTCTAATGCCTCCAGTTTTTCCTCCTTTGCCTTAAAATCTGCTTCCATTAAGGACACTTCTTCCCTTAAACATTTGATTTCTTCACATAATTTTGTAACAGAGGGGTCCTCTCCTATCAGCTCCAGTTTCACCTGAGAAGAAAAGGTGGCTAGATTTTGTTAATACTTTTCCAGAATTTTCTCTAGTATACAAATGACCTCAGAGATAGTTTCATGTGCTTTGCATCTACATTCGACCTTTGTATTGAAGATGATGTCTATTATGTTTGCTACATTGGTTATGATCTTTGTGGCTCATTGAAAAGATTAATTTATTAAACCTTGCATTACACTTGAATCTGAATTTCTGTTCATACGGAAAACATAGTCTCTCTCTCTCTCTCTCTCTCTCTCTCTCTCTCTCTCTCTCTCTCTCTCTCTCTCTCTCTCTCTCTCTCTCTCTCTCTCTCTCTCTCTAGATATGTAACTTCTTTGAAGTAGGTTATTGCTTTCAATTTGTCTTTTAATTACTCATTGATCCAAACCTTATGTTTAAAGTTCATACAAGATTATCTTAAAAAGAAAGGAGCTATACGAGGGTGGCTTACTAGAGATATAGCACATTTGACGTGAGCAACTAACCAGCATTCTCCATAACGGCCAACCCCACCAACTCGCAAGATTTTATATAGGTGTAAACACCAGCCTTGGGGTGTTGGCTTGTAATTAGTAGGCACCTGGTTGAGGATTCAAGTGCCACTTTCTTTAGACCAAAAAAAAAAAAAGTACCACTTTCTAGCGCATCCGTATGTCACTTTTTTTTTTTTTGGCAACATCCGTATGTCACTTTGATTTTTTCCATCTTTGTCATTTTTTTTCTCGGAAATTTTCTCTTTCCGTTTATTCCAAAACAAAAGTAAGATCTTTTCTCGGTCAGAAAAAAGTAAGACTAAAAGTGATTAATGATAGCCGGGGTATAGATAAAAATATAATTACAGAAAAACATTGTAATATATGTTAATTACATGATAATATATTGTGCTTGCTCCTTCCGAATTGATTGTAGTTTGCAATTCTAGAGTTGGTGAATATAAGAAGAGTTGACTATCGATGTTCTTTTTTTTGATATTTTGATCATCTATGGTTCAATATAAATAGAAGATTATCTCGAATTCAACTCGAAAATATGAAGAGTTCAAGAAAATCATCTCAACAGTGTTTTGTGGCAATTCAGTTTCGTCGCCATCAAATCTGCAGCAACATGATATATGTATTAGTGTGTTTTGAAGGTGTAGCATTGTGCATCGTTTCAATCGGTGGTTGGCCGTCCAACCCCACCAACTCGAAGGATTTTATATAGGCGTAAACGCCGGCCTAGGGTTGCTGGCTTGTAATTAGTAGGCACCTGGCTAACGATTCAAGTACCACTTCCGCATCCGTATGTCACTTTATTTTTTGGCAGCATCCGTTTGTCACTTTGATTTTTTTTTTTCATCTTTGTCATTTTTTTTTTCTCAGAACTTTTCTCTTTCCGTTTATTCCCAAACGAAAGTAAGATCTTTTCTCGGTCAGAAAAAGTAAGATCTTATTCAACTTAGTTTTTCCTCTCTTTTTTTATCCTCTTTGGTTTTTTAGTCTATCTAATGACATTATTTTCATTTTTAACTCATCTTTTGAGCTTAAAAATGTACATACTTTGGTGTCATTCGGCAGCTAAGTCCATTGAATTTGGTCAAATTTGATTTTCGAAGAGGCTTGATTATAAAATTTGTGAAAGTATGTTGGTTTGGTTAAAAAATAAAAATAAAAGAGACTTGATAAAATGTCATCTACATTAGCTGAATTTGTGCACAAATGTCCATGTGAGCAACCGCATACTTTGGTGTCATTTGGTAGCTAAGTCCATTGAATTTGGTCAAATTTGATTTTCGAAGAGGCTTGATTATAAAATTTGTGAAAGTATGATGGTTTGGTTAAAAAAATAAAAATAAGAGAGACTTGATAAAATGTCATCTACATTAGCTGAATTTGTGCACAAACATCCATGTGAGTAACCGCATACTTTGGTGTCGTTCGGTAGCTAAGTCCATTGAATTTGGTCAAATTTGATTTTGAAGAGGCTTGATTATAAAATTTGTGAAAGTATGAAGGTTTGGTTATAAAAATAAAAATAAGAGAGCATAAAAAAAAAATAAGTGTGGAAGTACTATGATAGAAAAATATAATTTTTTCTTTATTATTCGGAAATCACATTTGGGTTAAGAAATCGGAGAGAAACTTGTCATTTCAATCCTAAATCTGTTATAAGGATTTCATTTTAGTTCCAAATCTTTCAACTTATTCATTGTAGTCATAAATTTTGCTTGAAAAGGCAATCAAGTAGTGTTGCCCAATTCTAGCCTGAAATTGCAAATGCGGCCCTTCAGTCATCATTCTCCATCCAACACAGTAGGACTGACAATCTGAGTGAACAAACTCCATCGCAACAATCCCCTTTTTCTTTTTCTTTTTTTTTTTTATTCTTTTCCCTCGATTTTTATTTCTTTTTATATTTTTCCTCTTCCCGTTTCACCACCCACTCCAGGTCGCAATCTCGGCCGCACGACATGGACACACCACCTCCGTTGGACTCTCTCTCAGCGAGCTCAATGCTTGTGACCGTGGAGATCCCAGCGAGCTTGACGGCCATGGGCCGAGCCTCCAGATTTCCGTGCCCGTCGATCTTTCGGCCATCGAGAGTGAGAGCGAGATGACTCGGTTGGTTCAAAGGCTCAAAAGAAAGAAACCGATTTGGCGGAACAAAATTGACCTCAGCAGGCGATGGCAACTCTAATGGCGAACTTGCGATTAAACAAACGAGAAAATAAAATGCAAATAATGACATCAACGTCACTGACCATTTAATAAATTGTTCGGCTATAACACATAAGATGATTGACAATGTCAATACAATTATGTTAACAATTTCAGGAGAGATTTCACAGGGAGGACTTGATTGCATTTATATTAAAAAATTTACTATTATATTGAATCATATGAAAAAGTCTAGGATTGAACTAAAATATGTACGATAATTTTAGAACTAAAATAGCAATAATTTGAATTATAAAGCACCATTAGGCCGGCTTCGAGAAGCACAATCATATTTGATCTGTCACTGTTAAAGAATGAAGTATATTACATATGTGTTTGGACTTATAGAATTTCAAAGTCAATGACTGATTGGCATCCTTATATTCAGGGAAGAGGAGACGTAAGACGTGAAAGAGAAGCATGCGCCATATACCAGCCTAAACTCCTCAGTGGTCTCAGGCTATGATTTGGAAGAGTGAGAAGACAAGTTTCTAAAGTACGGAAGTCAACTTCCTACTTTCGGTTACTTGAGAAAGCAACAAACTGTGCCGATCAGATGTTTGCAGGTTTATATAAAACTTGATTAACTGACATGTCTCTGACTTCCCCTGCCGGCCACAAAAAATGAGTTACTTTATCAGTTCGACTTTCCTCATGCAGCAAGAGTATGAATGACGTATTTGATTAATTCATCTTGATTTGATACTTGTACAGTTGGTCTATATATATGCTTAATTATCTTCATTTGATACCAGTACCGTTGGTTTATATATATGTTTATAAGCATATATAGCATTCCAGTTTATTTTCAGGTTTGACATTTGTGCCTACACTCTCACATATGGCTGAGCTGATTGGCATGGAATCCGATGGAATGCAGTCGATTAGAAACGAGTTATCAGACCTAGGAAGGAGCCTCGAATCATCATTTCGGCTTCATGTTTCGAGTTTTCAAAGCACTTCGGCTGTGAGCACAACAAAAAATGATGCTGACGATGAATATGATCTCCAATGGGCTGCCATTGAGAGGTTACCAACTTTTGAGAGGTTGAGGTCGTCACTGTTTGATATTGAGATCGATGGAAGGGCAGTTGATAAAGGAAAGAAGGTGGTGGACGTTACCAAGCTTGGTGCATTGCAACGCCATTTTTTCATAGAGAAGCTCATCAGGCATATCGAGAATGACAACCTTCATTTGTTGCGCAAGATTAGAGACAGAACTGACAAGTAAGCTTTGTTCTTCTCCTCTTGATAATGGAAGTTGCAAATATATTCATAAAGTCTAATGGCAATAGAGTTACCTAAAAACATGAAAAACCTGTGCGAGCATAAAAGAGAAGTGCAGGCATAAATAACTTGAGGCCCCAAAAGCTCATTGACAGACTGAAAAAAAGGCACATCTCTTTATAAAATGCGTTACAATGTACGTGGTCACATTTATCTTGGTAAGAGGCCACATTGTGCCTAAACCACGTTGGCAAACTTATTTGAATGAGGATTTGCTTTCTTCTTTTTTTCTTCCTCAAACTCATGCCACAGAATTTTGCTTTTCATTGAGCAATTATAAAATTGCTGTTGAACTCTTTTCCACAGGGTTGGTGTCAAATTGCCCGCCATAGAAGTCAGATATCTGAATTTATGCATTGAAGCAGACTGTGAAATAGTTGAAGGAAAGCCCCTGCCCACTCTCTGGAATTCTCTAAAAAGCATGCTCCCTGTAAGTGCCTTACATGTGGAGTAGATTGCAGGAATTCGTGCTGAATCCATTTGATTCATTGCCATTATCCATTAAAGAATAAGCAGAATATCGAAGATTGAATTCATTTGTAGGCACTGCTTTGCCACATTTATGTATGTACCCTCAGCATATATGTTTGCAAGTTGTTACCTACTGTCATCTTGGATGTAGTTTTCCTTTGGGTTACAAATGCAAGTACTTTCTTATATGTTCCCAACAATCAGGCTAAGAAGGTACTTGTCCTTCTTGAAGGGGTTAAGGAAGTGGTGTTAATCATTTCTCACGCATTTTTTCAAATATACTAGTGTGAATTAGAGGCTATATGTAGGTAAGAGCAGCAAAACAATGTATATCTCCATGCTCTCATTTGCCAACACTGGTTTTTTGTTCCCACTCCCATTCTTTCATCCTTACACCGCTGTAATACTCATCATAGAATATGCTTTATTATGCAATAAGACTGAACTCCTCCTAACCATTGTATGTGCTGTAAAGAAATCTCAACAGATGTTTTTGGCATTATGTCAATTTACCACATAGGGTTGCTGCTTCCTAATTATTCACTAATTCAAGTATATTGGAACTTTTATCCAGGGTGTTGCTGCAATGCCAGGTTTGAAGTTACGTAAGGCCAAAATAAGCATCATTAAGGATGTCAGTGGAATTATAAAGCCTGGAAGGTTTGTTATACTGATTCCTATCCTCCCATCTCTCTGGATAACATCTGGAAAATCATGCCTTACTCTTCATCCTTTAGGCAGTCCTAGTGTCTTGAACTATTTCATTCACTTTCTAGCTGCAGTTGTTTGCATCAACTACTCAGTTTACTATCCAGACTCGATGTAGGCTGTAAAAGGCTAAGTACTTAGCTTTCACAATGAATGTATCGAATGTGAGCATAACCTTACGATCAACTTATTAGCTAGCAATACATTTTGTGATCGTTGGCTGATTCTTTATATATGAGAGCAATGTCAATCTTTGGCAATTCGCCCCATACTTGCCCATTGTCTAAAGTGTTGCATACTTTATGAAGTTTTGTCCATGTTTCGCATGCTGGTGAATTCAGCCTAAAGAAAGGCATGTTTTACCTTACATATATCGCCAATCTCATCATGACACCTATAACTCAGGTCATCACACTTGTAATTCAGGAAAATCATCCTAAAATTATATTATGGAGAAAAGTACAAGCTTTATGATATAATAGTGCATGACATCCGTTGTGCCTTTTCTTGCCACAGAATGACTCTACTGCTTGGACCTCCTGGATGTGGGAAAACTTCCTTTCTAAAGGCTCTTTCAGGGACTCTAAGCAAATCTCTCAAGGTTTCATGCTTGCTCTATGATAAAGAACTTCTATGTCGAACTGCAAGTATGGCACACTTGAAGTGCCAAAACTTAGCCTAAATGGACACTTGACTACAAAAAAAAGAGGAAAGTGAGACTTAAGTGCCAAAATCGGAGTAAAATGAATTACTTAAGTGCCAACAGTGAGAAAATCCGGCTAAAATACTTACATGGCAATTTTCTAGCGAGATAAGTATAAAACGACATCATTTTACATGCTGACATAGGTAAATAATTAATATAAAAATTAATTAAATTAAATTTAAAACTAAATTTATTTATAAAAAAAAAACAAGAGAGAGAGAGAGAGAGTTGGAGATTGTAGGCGGCGATGGCTGAGCCCTTGGCTCCGCCTTCCCGGCATCGCCCGGAAGGGCCGCGACGATGTAGGGAGGGTCGACTAGGGTCGCCGACCCTTGCCCTTAGCCGCCTGCAATTGTCTTTCTCCTTTTTTTTAGAACTTTTTTTTTAATCTTTTATAATTTAATTTAATTAAATTTTTATATTAAAATTCAAATCCATGCCAAACGACGTCATTTTTGCGTTTCTGTGCTAAGTCAGCTCTCCAACGAGTCACGTAGGCGAGCAAAATTAATAAAAAATTGCCATGTAAGATTTCGAGTAGGGTTGTCGGATGTGGCATTTAAGTGTCCCATTTTTCAAAAAATGTAGCACTTAATTGTCATTTTCCTAACTTTTGGTACTTAAGTGTCCTCTTGAAATTTTGGCACTTGGGATATACCTGCACTAGGCTTAATAGAAATACCAACATACCACTGAGACAGAATGAAGCTCAAGAGAACCCATGCTCATCCAGATCCCTCTTCCCACGAACACTTTAACATGAGTATCCTCGCAGATGTGAACTCAGTGAGTTTTCATTAAGGCACCACTGAAGCACATTGTGCTATTCTATTTGACAAAAGTGCTTGAAGGGTGCTGGATAATATCAGTGCATAGATTACTTTTGCATTTTATAGCTAACTGGGACAGAACTATTTTGTGGTGTGGTTAGCTAAAGGCATAGAACTTGAAGTTCAAAGTAAGCTAATTAGGTCCAGTCAAAACATCTATTAGCTTCTATTAATCTGTCTTTGAGTTCGATATCATCTCCTGTTCCCTTCATTATCTGATAGGTCACGGGAGAAATTTCATATAATGGCCACAATCTTGACGAGTTCATCCCCCAAAAACGTCTGCTTATATAAGCCAACATGATCTGCACATTCCAGACATGACTGTGAGGGAAACACTGGACTTCTCTGCCCGTTGTCAAGGTGTTGGAAGCAGAGAAGGTGAATATTCTTCAAAGTGATTGTAGATCTGTCACTTGGAAACTGTGTTAAACGACGACCTGTTGGTTTTTCTGGTTGCAAAGATATCATGATGGAGATCAGCAGAAGGGAGAAGGAGGCAGGAATCTTTCCAGATCCTGATATAGATACTTACATGAAGGTACCTTTAGTGACATTGTCCAACTTTCTTCTCTCTACCCATTTAATGTACAATTTGAGTCCGCATTAATTGCTTTTTAGCCTGGTTACTAGAAGTTCTACTTTGAGCATGGTGCCACCAGTACGGGTTAAAAATTACAGAATTCTATTGACACATGAAATGTTAAAACCATGGAATTGGCTTACTGGTCAGGGAATGAAATAGTGTGTCTGACGCAGGGGCAACCAGTGCGGGTTAATAATTATAGACTCTTTTGCAACAGGAAATGTTAAAACCATGGAATTGGCTTACTGGTCAGGGAATCAAATAGTGTGTCTGACGCAGGGGCAACCAGTGCGGGTTAATAATTACAAATTCTATTGAAACGTGAAATGTCGAAACCATGGCACTGGTTTACTGGTTAGGGAACGGAATAATGTTTCTGGCATAGGTGTAAACACGGGTGTGATCCCCTACACAATTAGTTCAATGACCCCTGGTTTGGGCCACTCACCCGATCTTATGCTTGCCTCTCCTTTGATCCATTGGATTAATGGGGTTATTTAGTGTGCACAGGTTACCAATCCAATGCTTGCTTCTCATGGAAAAAGGACTTCGTGTGTAGTCCGTTTAGTTTATGGGTAACCGCTGAATGTATATTACATTCTTTGGACTGCGTAATTTCTTACAACTCTTTGCCACTTCTAGAACTTGTCTCGACAATAATCATGCCTTGTTTACCAGGCAACTGCTCTCAAAGGACTTAAAAGAACTCTTCAGACAGACTACATTTTAAAAGTAAGTTCTTTTGACTGAGTTGATAGTTAATCAGTTTTCTGTGCCTCAACCGTTTAAGCAGAGACTTCTGTCTCTATCTCTTCAACTCCTGCACAGATCCTTGGGCTGGACATCTGTGCAGACACATTGGTTGGAGATCCAATGAGAAGAGGCATATCAGGTGGTCAAAAGAGGAGATTGACTACAGGTAGTAGAGAGACAAAATGCTGGCAGATGCAGCAAATCTCATGAAGAATAAACTTTAATATGACTGGAGTTATACTATATTTCACTGTCCTTTCTGATCGTGGCCCCTTGAAATTCCAAAATTTTATCTGACAAGTCAACTTTCTGTCCAAAATTATACAGCGGAGATGATCGTTGGCCCAAATAAAGCTCTATTCATGGACGAAATAACAAACGGTTTGGACAGTTCAACAGCCTTTCAGATTGTTTCTTGTCTTCAGCAGCTAGCACATTTGACAGATGCCACTATACTGGTTTCGCTTCTTCAGCCTGCGCCAGAAACATTTGATCTGTTTGATGACGTTATTCTGATGGCTGAAGGGAAAATTGTGTACCAAGGCCCTTGTGACCAAGCTCTGAAGTGTTTTGAGGATTGTGGATTCAGGTGCCCCGAAAGAAAAGGGGTTGCTGATTTCCTCCAAGAGGTAGTAAACAATAAGCAGATTGTGCACTGCGAGTTAACTTCCTTTATTGACCTTTTATTATGTTGCCTATCGCCATGCAGGTTATATCTAGGCAAGATCAGGGACAATATTGGCAGCATCCTGAGCTACCATACAGTTATATGTCAGTTGATATGTTCTGTAAAAAGTTCAAGGAATCATATTTTGGGATGAAGCTTGATCAGGAGCTTTCAGACATGTTTGATAGGTCCAAAATCCACAAAAATGCTCTTTCTTTTGATGCATACTCTCTGTCCAGATGGGAACTTCTTAGAGCATGCATGGCGAGGGAACTTCTTCTCATGAGGAGAAATTCTTTTATATATATTTTCAAATCAGTACAGGTCAAAATAAGCTCTCATAAATCTCTTGCACTTTTTATCATATATATCTCTTTCAACGTCAGTGCCTGTTATAGTCTAATTTGTAATCTTATCTCCTGGATTCCACATATATTAAGGAACTTTAGAAGGTGATTATTGTTGTTTCATCATGCAGCTTATTTTTATTGCATTTATCACGACGACTGTATTCTTGCGGACCGAAAGGGGAATAGATGTATTCCATGCCAACTACTATATGGGCTCTCTGTTTTACGCACTAATCATACTCCTCGTTGATGGAATTCCGGAATTGGCAATGACTGTTTCGAGGCTCCCAACCTTCCATAAACAAAAGGAGCTGTACTTTTACCCTGCTTGGGCTTATGCAATTCCAGCATCTATAATAAAGCTTGTTCTTTCACTGCTGGAATCTGTGGTTTGGACATCTCTTACATATTATGTGATAGGATACAGTCCTGAGGTAGGCAGGTAAGTTTTAACACGAGAGTTCTTCATTTTATAACCTTCCATTACCTCACCTCCATAATCCTCTTTTACATTTCAATATCATCTGTAAATTTTACTACAACTTTACCAGAAAGCCAATACTTCTATCATTTTCCGCTTAATTATACAGGTTCTTCCGCCAATTATTGCTTCTTTTCTCTGTGCATTTGTCCTCAATATCCTTGTTCCGATTTCTCGCCTCAATCTTTCAAACTGTGGTTGCTTCCAACTTAGCTGGTAATGTTGCAATAATGATTTTGATGCTATTTGGAGGTTTCATCATCCCAAAACGTAAGGAAGTTAGAATCTCTATTTGGTTTGATTTTGGATGAATTAGTGCATTTACTATTTTTCGTTGTCGCTGCAGCCTTGATGCCTGCTTGGTTTAAATGGGGTTTCTGGGTCTCTCCACTAACATATGGAGAAATCGGACTTTCAGTTAATGAATTTGATGCTCCACGATGGCAAAAGGTGAGGGCATTGTGGAAGTGAGAAAGTTTTTGGCTCCTGTAGCTCCAAATACAAGAAGCCACTTTAGTTGCAGAATCACTTAACCCATTTTATTCTAGAGAAGTATTTTGACATGCTAGTGCTGTTGTTAAGCTAAGCCAGCTTCGCTACTAAGCATCTTTTGTTTATGGTGCTCCAAGTATGAGGACAAGGCATGAGTCGAGCTGTTTAATATATCTTGGGGCCTCAGTTAACAAATAGAAATTGACAATTTTAAATCCTATGATCTCATTCTTGTAATTTCTCTGTGCTAACTTCCTGCCTTAAATCAATGCGTCTCATTAATGATTATCATCTCATCCAGTTACTTGACTTTGATACAGTGCAATTACTGAATCAATGACGACATCCCCTCTATAAGTATATTTGCACTAGTATTCTTTCAGGAAACGAGAAAGTTCTTTTCTTGAGAGTGGATTTAATTTCGTAATTTTTAGGCAGAACTAACTCCCTCTGCATTTCTCAATGCATTAACTTGTTTTTGCTTACATTACCCATAGATCTAACAAACTTCCTCTTTCATCTTTCAATGCAATCTGACTTGTTCTTCCTTTTAATGCGTACTTGTAGATTTTGTCATCAAACACTACAATAGGGCGTACAATCCTTGAAAGCCGAGGACTAAATTTCAATGGGTATTTCTTTTGGATATCAGTTGGTGCCTTATTGGGATTTACCTTACTGTTCAACATCGGTTTCACTTTGGCCTTAACTTTCTTGAAGCGTAAGTTTGTCATTTCTGCAACTGGACTTCACTTTTGGATCATTAGTGCCAAGGATGTTCCTGAAATCACTTTAAAACTTACAGCTCCAGGATCATCACGTGCTATCATTTCACGTGAGAAATACTCGCATAGAAATGGAACTGAAGATTCTCAAGACAACGTAAAGAATGAAGAGCCAAAGAAAGTTTCTGCTGAACCAGTGCAAACAAAAAATGGTCCAGTCCTAAATTCTTCCTCGCCCAATTATAGTCTCACAATAATTATTTGTGCTGTTCCTTTAATAATTATTAAAGTGGGTTCTTTACTTCAAAAATAGGAAGGATGGTTTTGCCTTTCACACCATTGACGCTCATGTTTAAAGATGTGCAGTACTACGTAGACACCCCCATGGTAACAATTTGAGCTTTCTTTCTTCCTGAAGTTGGAAGATTGAGTCTTTCAGATCCATTAGATGATGTTGTCTTTTTTCACTACATTCTTCCTTTTCGGGTGTCTCAGGAAATGAGACAACAAGGCTTTGCACAGAAAAGATTGCAACTTCTCTCTGATATCACAGGCACATTTAGACCTGGTATTCTTACCGCACTGATGGGTGTGAGCGGAGCAGGGAAAACTACTCTGATGGATGTCCTTTGTGGGAGAAAAACTACCGGCTATATTGAAGGAGAAATAAAAGTTGGTGGTTATCCCAAGGTTCAGGAAACATTTGCAAGAATCTCTGGTTATTGTGAGCAAACGGACATACATTCCCCACAAATCACTGTGGAAGAGTCTGTTATATTTTCCGCCTGGCTTCGTTTAGATCCTCAGATTGACTCAAAACGTAAAGTGGTAAGATTACATTCCTGGCTTCTGATGACTTGCTTTGTTCAGCACTATCAGAAGAATCATGAATTGCCTGTGTAGGAATTTGTCAATGAAGTCCTGGAGATGATGGAGCTTGATGGAATAAAAGATTCTCTGGTGGGCATGCCAGGTATTAGTGGTCTATCCACAGAGCAACGAAAACGACTCACTATCGCTGTAGAGCTTGTTGCAAATCCTTCCATAATCTTTATGGATGAGCCTACAACAGGACTTGATGCTAGAGCCGCTGCAATTGTCATGCGAGCAGTGAAGAACATAGTGGATACAGGAAGAACAATAGTTTGCACCATCCACCAACCCAGCATTGACATATTTGAGGCTTTTGATGAGGTAAAGTGTGCTAAACGGTTATATGAATGGGGTACATCTGGATCAAGAGAGGAGATATGGTAACTAGTGAATCACCATGAGCATAAATTTACTTTTATTTTATTCCGATTAAATAACAGAATACCCGGTAATTTTGGCAAAACTTTTAGTACTTCTGGTTAGACTTTCGAAGGCCTAATCTCTCTCTCTCTGAGCAGATGGTTTTATTAAAAGCTGGTGGACGGCTGATTTACTCAGGACCCTTGGGACATAACTCTAGCAAAATTGTAGAATACTTTGAGGTCAGTTTGATGCACAAAAATGAAGATCTTTCCACTCCTTGTAATTTTACTACGTTATTCTTATCATATTTAAGTGTTAATTAGTAATATCTCCAATAACCAGCTTTTGTTGGACAGGGTATTCCTGGGGTGCCAAAGATTAAGAGCAACTACAATCCGGCTACATGGATGCTGGAGGTGACTTCTACCTCAGCTGAAGCTGAACTTGGCATTGATTTTGCTCTAATCTACAGAGAGTCGGCATTATATGAGTAAGTTCATCCTCTGCTACTCTCAAGTGCTCAATAACAGCCTGCATGTGATCCATTATTGGGATACTTTGAAGATATCTTGCCAATTTCTATCATAATCAAGGTACAACATTGGTTTCTTTAATTTTGTCCTTCTGACTGTATAAGCCCCTGGAGTCTAAGATTTCAAACTGAGGGAGTCGATATGCCTTGTTTATTGTATACCCGCAACCTTAACTACGGTATCTTGACCTTACTCACCAGTGTTTATGGTTGTCTTCAGAATTGACTGGTGTTCCTGCTCTATCTCCTCTTGGTTAACAGATGTGCAATATGATCGGTCCATTGACAATATCCATTGTTATACAGCCTTGTATTGTTTTTTCCTTCCAGGACCAACAAAGAGCTTGTAAAGCAGCTGAGCACTCCACCTCCTGGTACTAGTGACTTGCACTTCTCCCAATTCTCCCAAAAGTTGTGGGGACAATTCAAGTCATGTCTATGGAAGCAGTACTTGTCCTATTGGAGAAGTCCTCCTTACAACTTGACGCGTACCCTCCACACATTGGTTGTGTCTTTTCTCTTTGGGTTACTGTTCTGGAATCAAGGGAAGAAACTGTGAGTAACTATCCCTCTTGGTCAATTTGAGACTTGAGTCTGCTCGAGTTTTGGAGCACGACCTTATTGAGATGGTCTACAGTCTGCGTCTGGTTAACTGAACAAACACTTCTCTGATCTGGTTAGTTTCTAGTCTTCAATAAGGAAGAAGAGCTAAAAACAAAGTGTATACCTTCTAGGTTTCAAACGTTTGGCTGGGTCTTCTAATTATCAAACTCTGCAACGATTGGCACAATTAGCTACCACATATTCAGTCATATAAGATCGTATGACTTTTTTTGACCTGTTATGATGAAGAAACAGGCACTTCTCCTGACCCCTTATATTCTGATTGCTAGAAACAACCAGCAGAACTTATTCATCACGTTGGGTTCAATGTATATGGCTGTGCTCTTCTTAGGCATAAGCAACTGCTCATCAGTACTGCACTATGTTGCTACGGAACGGACCGTCATGTATCGTGAGAGATTTGCAGGGATGTATGCTTCATTGGCTTTTTCACTAGCACAGGTATAGAATTCTTGGAAGCTGATTGAGTTGTTTCCTGTAGTAGTTAATTAAGATTCAACCTTCTTAATGGAGGCACAAATCTAGTTCAACTGAATGATCCAAAGTTCTGAACATGTTTTAAGACACATAAGAACAAAAAAAAAACAATTTAATCAGATTATAGTGCTATGCTGATTTCACAGGTTGTTGTTGAGATACCATATATACTAGTTCAAGCTATTTCATATGTGATCATCACCTATCCAATGATTGGTTATTTCGGGTCAGCAGACAAGATTTTCTGGTACTTCTATGTCATGTTCTGCTCATTGCTGTCATTCAATTACCTCGGAATGCTGCTTGTGTCCCTGACACCAACTTTCACGGTTGCTGCAATTCTTCAATCTGCCTTCTATGCAAATTTCCATCTTTTTGCTGGGTTTTTGATCCCAAAACCGGTAAGCTATCTCAGTCATTCACCATAGTTTGATCTAAACTTTTAATGTTCCTTGACTCTTTCCACAAACATTTTGTCCACGTTCTTTTCTTCGTACTTGCAGAGCACCAAATGTGAAGTTCATAAATCTTGCCAGATTTAGTTATCTTATGCATGTGTCAACAACAACAAAAAACTATTCCTACATCTCTAAACTAAGTGCTTGGGAAATTAATAGTGCTTCATTGTGATTGTTGCAGAAAATTCCAAAATGGTGGGTCTGGTTGTACTATGTGTGTCCAACATCATGGGCACTAAATGGTATGCTAACTTCACAGTATGGAGATGTTGATAAGGAAATTGAGGCATTTGGAGAAAACAAAACCGTGGCGGGCTTCTTGAAGGATTATTTCGGATTTCACCATGATAAATTAAATGTTGTAGGCATCGTCCTCATCGCCTTTCCTTTTGTTCTAGCAACTCTTTTCGCATACTGTATAGGGCACTTGAACTACCAGAGAAGATGACATCATAATTCTCTGTTTGTATCAAAAGTGTAAAATTTAGTTGTACAATCCTCATAACTAGCCAAATAAATTGAATTGGTTTCTGTGACAATGAAGCGTCCGCATTACTATTCTGGATATAGAAGTGTACTAGTTTCAGTATGGCCAATTTGCATGAGTTTAAAGGAGGATTCGGTGCTAGACAGTACGGAGGACAATCTCAAGTGAAATTTCTCCAAGTTCCTGGAACTCTATCTTCTCACCAATTTGTGATGATAGAGTGTGGAAGCGCATCTGTCACGCCCCGATCCTCCGAGCACGTGCTCATCCCTCCATAGTCGATTAATTAGCGACATCCTAGTACGCATCGCCGACCCATTCATTTTTTATTTTATTTTTTTATGTACATGCGGAAGCGAATAAATAATTCCTAGACAACAACAAGATGGGATAGAAAAGCGAGGCCATAATTCACAACCAAAACAAGCCTTTTTATAAACAAACAGGTTTATATACAATACTAGGCTATTTATAAAATATCAGCTTAACAAAAAGGGAATTGTCCTATGACCCACTAGTTAGACACATTCGCCAATTATTCAGTCTCCACCTTCCCATACTCCGGGGCTTCCAGTCCTCCACAACCGCCATCTAAGGACTTAAAAATGTTATCCCACAATGGGGTGAGATGACGTCTTAGCAGGTTCAACCTCCTAAGCTTCGACTAGGAAGAAAATATACCCCGAGGGCTGCCGAAGCACAAATACTAGTTAAAGGATTTACCTTTGCCTCGTTCCTTCCTACAAGTCAATATAATTCAAATAACCATCTAATCATTTCAACCAATCAGATCGAACCATCGATCAATCGACTCAGTCAATTCCATGTCATCAAGATTATCTCTCGGTCATCTTAATTACTCACTCAAACTATTAATTACGACCCAACGGGCACAACCTACTAAATGTTCAGCGGTGAATTACAGTCCAACGAGCACAGCTTGTTCCAAGTTCGGCGATAAATTACGGCCCAATGGGCACGGCTATACTTTGGCTATTAATTGCGGCCCAATAGGCATATCCATACTTCGGCAGTTAATTACGGCCTAATAGGCATAGCCATACTTCGGTGGTTAATTACGGCTCAATAGGCACAGCCATACTTTGGTGATTTTCTTAACCCAACCCATATCAACACGCACAATATATGTCACTTTATCATTCAATAGTCATCTTATTACAACTATAAGCCATCACACAATTATTTACCCATGGCCAACAACATTGCACTTCACAATTAATTTATTCAATTAATATAATACCTTGGCCTATTTTCCTCGGGTTAAAGATACCCGATAAAATAATCGTGTGTGGGTACACGATCAACCTTAGCCAAAAAAATATAATATCTTTATTTTCAAACTCCCACCATTTATATAGTCGATGAAAATATTTTTGGCGCTGTAAACCGACGCTCGGTTATTTTCTAATTAAATACTGAAATTAATAAATTTTGGGATAAATACCCAAAATTGCAAATCACACTCAATTAGCACAAATTAGCAGTCAATTAAATAAATTAATCACACCACTGCAATCAGCATGAAATTCCGTCAGCTATCTCAGGTTAATTTCCGGAAAATAAATAAATAAATAAATAATTACGAAAATTAATTATTAAATGCAAATAAAGCACACTTAGGCCCATAATGCCTAATTAAAAGCCGAGACGGGCCTAGAAAATTTCCGAACCACTCTAGATAAATACTAGAGCTTGTCTAAGGTCTAATTACACTACTCTAACCACCTAACATGCAATAACAAATAATTAAATTGTTAATCTATTCTAACTATCCACCTAATCTATACTTAGTCTAAACTAATCAACCCTTAAGCTTTATTAACTTATTAAGTAAGGATTAATAAGTTAAACTCACTTGATTAAAGATCCGCTCAGATCAAAACGACGGGGACACGGAGGAGGTCAACAAAGCTTAAAGTGGCACCACAAATCTTTAGAGCAAAGGCTAAAAATCCTTCCACGAATCGTGCTTAGCCGGCCAAACCTAGAAAACTTCTGATCTCTGATCACGGTAGTCGGTCTTGGCCAGTTGATCACTGCTTCAATCTTGGACGGGTCCACGGAGATTCCTTCACCTGAAATCACGTCGCCTAGGAACGCAACGCGAGTCGGCCAAAACTCGGATTTGCTAAACTTAGCATACAACTGATGAATTCTCAAGGTATGGAGCACTAATCTCAAATGACTTTCATGCTCTTCATCACTCCTCGAATACACCAGAATATCATCAATGAACACGATCACAAACCGATCCGGATATTCTTTGAACACTCGGTTCATCGGATCCATAAAAGCGGTTGGGGCGTTCATCAAACGAACAGCATCACGGTGAATTCATAATGACCATATCGCGTAAGAAATGCCGACTTTGAAATGTCCTCCTTTTTTATCCTTAGTTGATGATACCCTGTTCTCAAGTCAATTTTTGAAAATATCGACGCTCTTTGCAACTGATCAAACAAGTCATCGATCCTCGGGAGTGGATACTTGTTCTTGATCGTCATTTGATTGATTTGGCGATAGTCGATGCACAAACGCAATGAAGCATCCTTCTTCTTTACAAACAGAATTGGTGCTCCCTAAGGTAATGCACTGGGACGTATAAATCCCTTATCTAACAATTCTTGCATCTGCACCTTCAGTTCCTTCAATTCCAATAGTGCCATCCGGTAAGGAGCCTTATAAATTGGCTCTATCTCGAGCGCTAACTCAATCATGGACTCTATTTCTCTCTCTAGCAGCAATCCTAGCAATTCCTTCGGAAATACGTCTGGAAATTCTTGCACCACTGAGATATCTTTGATTTTCAGCTCCTCAACTCAAGTCGTATCCACGAGAGTTGCCGGTAACTCGACAACCCTCATCTAACAAACAGGTTGCTTCAAGCAACGAGATCAATGTAATCGAGGGTCTTCCTTGACTTCCAACAAACTCAAAACTTTCACCCACTAACGGGTTAAACCGAATCGTTTTACGATAATAGTCCATTTTAGCTCGTTGCTTGGTGAGCCAGTCCATGCCAATTATCAAGTCAAAGTCATACATGGCTAGGACTAATAAGTCTATTTTCCCTTGTCACTCACCAATCGCTAACTTGCAATCAGAACAATCCAATGCAGACAACACCTTATCCTTTAACGGTGTAGATATGCTAACCACTGACTCCAACAACTCAAGACTTAATCCTATCGGCTTAACATATTGCTTGGCAATAAAAGAATGAGTTGTACTAGGGTCGAATAAAGCATAAACGGCATGGTTGTTTAGTGAAACCGTACGTGATCAAATCGGGCACATCCTCGGCGACCTCTAGTGATGGCATAAATTGTTCCTTGAGCTGAGGGTCTAATCCGTCCACCCTGCGGTGTGTTCTGCAGTGCGTAACCTCTGATTTGACCCATTGGTGGTGACGGCAGTAACTGTTGTGGTCTCCCCTGTCTTTTGGGACAGTTCCTGGCTATGTGACCCGGCTGGCCACACCCAAAATAGGTACTTGGCCTAGGTTGACATGGGGCTGATCCGTGTCGCCTTCCACACAAGCGACACACGCCATTCTAGATCGATCTTTGGCTTTCCAATTCCACACACGCCAGAAAAATCAGTCTAGTGCCGATCGACGAGAATTTTGTAATTTAGTGGAATCACCCACGTTTAGCCACACATCTCAGTCGAACCGACCTAACTCTGATTTTTAATCGATCTTTTAACTGTGCCATAATGATCTCTGGAGATGAGCACGGTCGAGTGATCGATTCATGGTTGAATTCCCAAGTCTATTGCATTAAAATTCCTTAATGACTTCCTCAGATAGTCTAGTTATCTTAGGAGTGATCAGCTTTGAGAATAGCACTATAGGCATGTCGATGAAAGGCCCGATTTATTAAATTGAAAACAGAATTGCAAATTTCAAGATGTCACAGCATCTCTCAGCTTTAGCCCATTTTAGATCCCTAACTGTCGTACAACAGAAGCACTTCTCCCAATCTTAAGCTTAGAGAAACAAAAGTACTGCATCTTTCAGTATCATTTTCATGCTGAACACCCATATATCATTGTGATATTAAAAGAAAAAAAGAAAAAAAGGTCTGAATTTATCACAATAATGCACAAACATAATCAAAAGTAACTAAAGCAACTACTTGTCCAAGAATGACAAGAAAATCTCGAGTAATCTCCAGTAACAAGAAAGGCTCCCTTTCACATAATTACTTCTTGTGTTTAAGTATTTTATGGTTATGAATGACAGACATTCAAAGGCCAAAAATCCAATTCAGTGAATTATAAGACACTCTGAGGACAAAACTTAGAGCACAATCATATGCAGAAGCTCGTTATTTCTTATGCAATTAAGACAAAAATTCAAGTGGAATAGTCCAAAAATGGGATGTGAAACAACATTCTCAGCACTTTGGTAACACTACATCCACAAATAGTGGAACACAAGTTACCAGGTTTTAAGTAGTAGAATCTGCAAAGCAATAATTATAAACTTAGAAAGGAAATTAACAAAAGGGGCATTACGTTGTCATCTCCAGAAAACAGAAGACCGTTCACCAATAGATGTTCAATCAGAGTAAGCACTGCCTGTTAGGCTGCACTTGTTGATTAGTTTGGAGTGTTCATGTTCTGTAAATTACAAACGTCATGGATGATTGAATCAAAGCTAATTTTGCTGTAAATGCACTACACTCTACTTTTCTATTTTCTTTGTTCTCTTTTCGGCAACAACTGCAGTACACTTCAATATAGAGGCACATGTTTTTTTATTACAGTTGCACTGAAATTTTCATGGGGAGACATAGAACCTTTACTAATTTATTACCTCCCCAGTTTTTCAATCGAATTGCTGCAAATTGTCTCTCCAGTGACTCCAGTTTTTCCTCCTTTGCTTAATCTGCTTGTAACGGGGGGTCCTCTCCTGTTAGCTCTAGTTTCACCTGAAAAGAAAAGGTGGCTTTTTTTTTTTTGTCAATAATTTTTTCATTATTTCCTAAAGTACGAAAACGACACATAGAAAGTTTCATGTGCATAAGCTTTCAACCTTTGTGCTGAAAATGACATCGATTGTGCTTGCTACATTAGTGCAGTGGAAAGATTCATCCATTGATCTGAAGTTGTTCATATGAAGAATCTCTCTCTCTCTCTCTCTCTCTCTCTCTCTCTCTCTCTCTCTCTCTCTCTCTCTCTCTCTCTCTCTCTCTCCTTCTTTCAACTTCTTTTTATAACTCATTTATCAGAACTTCACGTTCAAATTTCAACCAAGGTTGTCTTAGAAATAGCTATACCGTGGTGGCATACCGGAGATAGCACATTTGACATTAGCAACTAATTGGCATCCTCCGCAATAGGAAACCCCCAAGTCCAGGTTCCTTTATTCATTCAAAAAATGTCGCATTAGTATTCGCCTGAACCATCATCCACATAGGACTTATGGAGGGTTAATGTCACAACCCCAACTCCGTCAATAGGGTCCTGAGCAGCACGGGTTACTTTTGCAACGTCCCAAGCTTGTTGCTGTCGCGATTCTTTTTATCTTGTTATCATGCACATGCGGAAATGTGAATAAACAACTTCCTGGACAAGCAACGGTTGGAAGACTAGGACTTACATCAAGCAAAACACACTAATTTATATTATTAACATTATTTTTACAATCCCTTTCTCTACGGGCCCTATTTTCTTTTTACATCATAGTACAAGTTTTTCACATAGGCCAAGGGAAATCCTATCTCCTCTAGTGTGACTACAGCTCCCAAAACTGACGTGAGACCTCCATATCTACAAGATTGAAAGATGAGGGATGGGTTTTGGGAAAACTCAGTAAGTAAAATTCCTAGTTCTCTACTAGGAAGGCATGTCATTATTGTTAAAGCCTAGCAAGTACAACACTCACAAACAGTGTCGATGGCAGATCGATCGCAAGTCTATTGTCACCTCTCGACTATTTGTATGTGATCCACTTTCAACTTACCAAATAAACTATTTCACCAAACAAGCTTATCAACAACACATAACAACATGTTCAATAAGTTCAATAACCGTATAGACGGCACTTCCCATACTTTCAGGGGCTCAGCCGTAGGTTGGGCATCAGACCTCAGGCCAAGCATCCCATATTCTTAGAGGCTTCCCATACTTTCAAGGGTTTCTAAGCTCAACCAAGGCATCCGTCCATCAAGCTAGGCATCCCATACTTTCAGGGGCTTCTTAGCTCAATCAAGCCATCTCATTCAATAAATGAGGCATTGCTGCCAACGTTATATGATGACGGGCGTTTTTTCCTCTTTAAGTGCACACACACAAGTGCATCACACAAGTCGATTCTCATATTTTCTCTTAGCCGACACATGCATGGCCTGAAGGCGTGCTTGTTCATTCGTGTGTATTATGAATTTCTTATACTTCACTAGCAAATATGTCAGGAATGATCTTTGGTTTGTAACTCGAATCAATCACTTAGCATCGATCCCTGCACCAGACAAAGCTCGGAAATGGTACACCTCAATACTGATCCAAGACCTTGAGGCTTAGGTACACCTCGCTTTAGTGACGATCCTAAGGTTGACGGACCTCGACTATGATCCGATGTAAATACACATGTATCGAGAATGACCTTCAGCTCGTGGTTTATTCAATGCCAAGCACAAAATCCCTATGTCCATTTGGACTATGGAAATTGGCATGCTTGGTACCTTACCAAGACCTCGTGGATTTGGGCAATCCCTATACCGATCAAGGTGTAAGATCGATACACCTCAATGTTGACTTAGGACCTTGTGGCCTCGGGCGATTCCCGCACCAAGCGAGATTTGGACCAGGCACCCTATTTATGCCAAAACTAAGGCTTTATGGCTTGGGCGACTTTGTCTTGCAATGAGCTCAATCCGAACAAACCTTGGCTCCATTCCGAACATAAATGACTCAAGCACACGGCCATGCACGACTTGACAGGTGAGCACTTAACTAGTCTAAACAATGGGATCTACTTTCTTAGAGGAAAAAGAGGAATCTTACTTACATTGGCAAACTTGAGAACCAACTTAGATAGCTTGGTGGGTTGAGGATGCGAGGCCAAGAGAAAGGAGAAGGGGAAGAGGAAATGGATGACAAGGTGAGGAAAGTGAGGAAGGGCTCCTCCTATTTATACTACTCGGTGTCATCATTACCAAGCCAAGTGGTCCAGTCTTAAGTTTCCATGTGGCCTGCCTAAATTCTTGGGTGGCAAGTCTACTTGCCCCATGATTGCACCTAAAAAGTGAGTTAGCATGGTTAAAAAGTTTCGCTTGGCAATCTAGCTTCTAGGCATCATCAACGATGGCCTGCCTTTTCACTCTTCCATTGGTCCACCTATACCCTACATTTAATGAGTATTTAATGAAGTTTGATGATGGCATTCTAGGTTGCCAACTCGGTATCTAGATTCTTCGGTCATTAATGAGGGTTCGTGTATTGTTCTCGATTGGTCCACATGTGTGTCACCTTTCTTTAGAACATCCAATATATTTTTGACTGCCATCATGATGTTTGAATTTTCAAAGGTCACATCACCCTTTCATTTAATGAGGGGATTCTAGAATTTTCTTCACTTTGTCATTTTCTTCCTCAAGAAGGCGATCTAGAGAATTCTATCGTCCAAGTTGGTTCCAGGGTCAGAGAATGGATCTTTAGGTACACCTCGAAAAACCGAATTGTGTGTACACGTGATTCGGTCACCGTACCCCACGTTTGCCCAAACCATCCCCTTGGGAGGGTTAGTCGGCCTAGAGGGTTGGGTCATTGGTCGGCAACTTGGTCGGCCTTGCGGTCGCACGGTTATGCTCGTCCAAGTCCAAGACTAGCCCTTGGTCGATCCTTAGCTGTCGCTAAGCCCGCCATGACCAATTTCCTTATTTTCAGTCCTTGGTCCTTCAGTCGATTCAAGGTCAATCCTAAGATTATTCATGGCCTAGCACTAAGCCAAGACACTCATGAATCTTAGAATTAATAACGGAATCCCAAGACTCATTCCAATTGGTACCTGATCCATCCATATGGTTCGTGGCCGATGCATTATCGATCCATGATCGGACATCATCAATTCAAGAATCTTTTCCGATCACTAAGAATTAAATAGGGACTGATGCATTTTTGGAAAGAAAATGATCGCATTTGATCGAGTCAGATCATTCGTGTATCAATGCATAGCTGGCGGAATCACCCGCGACTAGGCATTATGACCGATAATGATCATCTGTCACTCCAAAATCATTTTGTGACTAATCCTCGTGATCCAAAAGTCATCTTATGAGTTGGTGATCTGATCCTACCAAGTATGATCGATAAATAATTTATGGCCAATACCTCGACCAATTCGGTCGGACCATGATCGATCCTTGATTCCCTATTAATCGAACCAATCGATCCCATGGCCAATGGCCTATGGTTGATTCATGCAAGACCTTATGGCCGATTTTCACGAGGTCGGTATCAAAAGTTTTACAGTTAATGTCACACCCAAAAACTGCAAAGAATGGGGATGATACGGCCGTCCTTCCACATGAAGGACACAACCTCAAATACAACCGATAACCTGATATCAACATACATATGTATATCTCAAACCATATATATAGATATTAGATAAATTAGCAGGTTGATTGCAATATCAAAATTTTTATAATCCACCAAAAAAAATATACAATTAGAGCTCAGCCAACCCAACTACTAGCAACAACTACGTACACCATTTCATTAAACCATACCCAAAAATAGCACTTCCAAAAGTTTCCCTCTGATGGCACTCTTGCTCTACTTGCCATTAACCGAGGAGCCTGAAAAGATTAAAGGACGAGTGGAATGAGCAACAACATCTCGTGAGTAGTACATATCTTCTATGCAGATCGAGCAACCACTATGCATGTATACAAAGCAATACCAAACTTCATAACCCAAACTCAATATATAAAATACATATTGAATCATATAAGAGTTATTTCTTATCGTCAAAACTTGTACTAATATGAAAAACTCATTTGAATTACCATCAAAATTCAAATATCAATGGTCAAGTCCATTGAATAATCTCCATCAAATATCATGTATCAATGGTCTATCCATTGACTAATTTATTGCTCAATACCCTACCATGGTCACAACACAACACCTGGTGACAAGGTGACCAAGATTCCCCTTGACAAGGTCTCCACCTCGAAGGCTGGTGGCTCGGCCCAAAATGATATCCTAAACCAGGTATGCATACCCCAAAACCCTTCATTGGGTTCACAATCATATTGAGTATAAACAACCATCCTTCAATACTAGAAATCCAATCTATAAATCAATATCTCAAACCAAGCAAATAACATTTTGCAGCATAGCCCATCATCCATTACCTATCAATTTCTGAAATCATGATAAACATTTTCATAAATAAGTCGCAAAGCAATTTCCTATATATTACTACACGAACTTTGTATAACATGCATTTCAAACATTCATAGTTAACCAAAGAGTATAAAATGCTCGATCTGGCTTTTATGTAATAAAAATACTCCTCAATTCAATATATATTTTAAGACATGGTTTTACAAAACCAAAAAAATATATAGTACCACTCACTTGGCCGTGTCTACGATCAAACGATAGATGATACTCATATCATCGAACTCACGATCCTATCAAATAACCGAGAAAAAATGTTAAAATCAAATAAAACTCTATCTCAACTACAAAACAACTAAAGTATGCCTTAACTCTAACAAAATGACTCCTACGCATTAAGAAATCACATAACCAAAGCAATTGTTCAAGCCATGTTCAAGCCATTCGCAACGCGGAGTTTAAGCGCAAAACTTAATTACGCTATAACTTCCTCCTCCGAACCCTGTGCCGAACGTATTTATAGTCAAAAGAAAGCCCTTCAAACATACTACATGAATCCCAACTTGACTTTCCCAAAATTAAGCCAAAAATGACAAATATGGGCCCAAAGCTACTGGATGCGTACTGTTCACTACAAACGGGAAACTTCAAATTTTGTTTCAAACAAGCCATAAGCTCAAATCACGATCCATAAAATCCTATGGCTCCTCAACACCATAAACTATGATTTCTATAAAAATAAGCGGCTCAACAACTTCAAATCAGACTTCGCCGCTCAATTTTCAAAAAATTCCGAATTTGAGCCCTAAACATGTAAATAACTTCGATTGGACGAACGAAGGGCCTAATCTCTTACCGGGTGCTGCGTTATGGAGTTAAGTCAGCTTGGCGAGGCATCCGCGGCATGCACGTGCTAAAACTCCTTTCCTTTCTTCCCTTTCTTTTCTTCTTCTTCTTCTTCTTCTTCTTCTTCTTTTCTCTTTCTTTCCTTTCTTTTCTGTTTCTTCTGAAGTGGTTCGGCTCTTTAAAGTGAGCGCCCTTTGCTCACCCCTTTTTCTCTTTCCTTTCTTTTTTTTTTTTTCTTCTTTTTGACTTTTCAACCCTTCTTTCTTTTCTTCTTTTGGGCCCACTAGCCAAGTATTACAATTAAAGATTGACGTGATGTGTACTTTTTATGGTTTGTGGTAGGTGGGAGCAATCGGAGGGAATGTTGAAGTCGCACTCAAGATAATGGTAGACATTGACGATACAACTATTACCACAGGCAGTGCAAGAAATGTCATTTCTAGTGTAGACATTTGACAAGTATCTAGCCTTTTCGAGATTGATCTCATGAAAGTGATGTTCCATAGCTGGTCTTTGGGCACAGGAATGATGCAGATTGACCAATCTCATGCTCAAATATCTAACCTTGGTCAAGCTTAGCTCCTGTGACAAAGAAGATGAAGATTCCCCTAAATAAGTCTCCACCTATATTGCTGATGGCCAACCTAAAAGGATATCAAAAAACTAGTATGAATACCTACAAACCTCTCAATGAGCTCACAAAGACACTAAACATTAATGCAAACCGACAACACCATCCTCCAACATCCACAAAGTTAAATCCAAAATCTATATCACAAATTAGTTTTACAAATATAAAAAAAAATAATCTTTCTCAACTCCATTGATCAAATAAAATGCACTGCACAAGGCATTTCTCAAACCATTTAACAGTTCTCATAAACTAAATTCACAAATCGATATCTATAATTATTTGTAATGCCTTCCATAAAACGTTTCTCAAACCATTCACAAATAACCAAAAGGTAGTAAATGAAATGTCATTTTATAACTCATACTGTATATAATCCAGATGGCCTTTGAAACATGAGTTTACGAACTTGAATAAGAGATAGATCACTCACCTAAGAATGCTAACCAAACGACATAGCTATATGAGCTGATGATCTAGTAATCTTATCAATTAAATGAGATTCGATATCAAAACCAAGTAAAACACTATTTTCACTAATGACTCAACTAAACTATGCTATTTCAAGCTCAATATAGGTCAACAAAAGTCCTCAAGATGGCCAACAAAAAAGAGGACCTCGTGCGTACATGCCACGAGGGCCTCGCCAAGCCGGATTTACTTCAATTTGCAACGCCGGTATGGATGTGAACTCTTTGTTTGTCTAATCGAGTAGTTTTTGGAATTAGGGCAAAACTTGGAATTAAATGAAATTTGAGTTGTGAAGTCCGATTTATGAGTTGTAAAGTTGAGAAATTATGGGGATCGATAGTTTAGGGTGTTGGGTAATTGTATGATTTTATAGATATCAATTTGGACTTATGGTATGCTTGAAACGAATTTTTTGAAGTCGAGCATGCATGATGAACAATACTCAATTGCAGCTTTCAGGTAAATTTTTTCAATTGTCGACTAAATTTTGGGTTGGCCGAATTTAGAGTCTTAAATCAC